>VZQC01012165.1:0-253737 GCA_009823505.1 Rhizomys pruinosus
AATGAACTTGCCACCTGACCCAGCCATACCACTCCTGGGTATGTACCCACAAGTCTCATCTTACTGCAGAGATACATGCACAGCCATGTTTATTTCAGCTCTCTTCACAATAGCAAGGAGCTGGATCCAACCCAAATGCTCCTCACCTGATGAGTGGATAGAGAAAATGTGGTACATCTACACAATGGAGTTGTATGTAGCAGTAAAGAAAGATTACATCATGAGCTTTGCAGGAAAATGGCTGGATCTAGAAGATACCATGTTGAGTGAAGTAACACAGTCCCAGAAAAACAAATGACGAATGGTATCCCTCGTCTGTGGATGCTAGTGTCAATTACCTAGTTGTAAGTATTTTTTGTGTACGGCCCCTTGAACTTTTCTCCAAGTAGTTGGGAGTGATGCATATTGGAAACAACAACAACAACAACAACAGAAAGACTGCATCAAAGAATTTACTGAAATGGTGAACTTCCACTCAAAACAGTCAACTTCCACATGGAGAATTTTGAGAAAGACTGAGAAAAATATGAAAAACATGTTTGGCAGAATGCATGAGCTCTGGTGGGGCGGGGAGGTAGGGTGGAAGACTCGGGTCTAGATTTGATTAGTAACATAATCTTGTACAAAGAACATATATATAATAAAAAAAAAAGACTGAGGGGAGCTGAACAAGCATCAGTCTGAGAGGTCAGAAAGACTGAGAGAGCTGAATGAGCATCAGTCTGAGAGGTCCAGCACTGGAATCAGTAGTTCCCTGTCTGGTGTAGGTATTGGGTGCTAACAGGTGGGCTAGAGAAAGGTAATCAACCACTAGCCTATAACGTTGGCAGATAGCCATGGTCGGCTGCTCTTTACTCTTTTCTTCTAACTCCCTTTTTAAAAATTTTTATTTTTGTATGTGTATGAATGTACTGTCTGCATGTAGGTTTGTGCACCAGTGTTGTGCAATGCCTCGGAGGTCAGAAGAGGGCGTCGATTCCCATGGATCTGGAGTTAAAGGCAGTTCTCAGCCGCCATGTGGGTGCTGGGGATTGAACGTGGGTCCTCTGAAAGAGCAGTCAGCACTCTTAACCACTAGGCCATCTCTCCAGCCCATTTTATCCAGCAGACATGGGTTGCATCTCAGTGCAGGAGAGCGCTAACTACACCTAAGCTGCCCAGGATTAGAACTGCTGGCCTTCTGAGGACACACAAGGAGCCAGAGGAGTCACCCACCCTTCCAACCACCCAGTCAGCCTTGGCAGCATGTGGGGGAGGGGCTAAGGGAATATAAAGAGAAAACACCATGAGGAGGGTCTCTCCTGCCTCTTCCATCTTGGGTAGGCACAAGGAGGTCATGGGTTCCTTGCTGGAAAGGGGACTTTCCTGTATGGTCCTGGGGGGCACCTATACAAATGTAAGTAACTCCCTCAACTCCCTCACCCATTTGCTATGGGAGAAAGGCCAATAACTTACTACAATTTTCCAAACTGTTGTTTGGGGAGTTTGTACACTGTTTTGCCTTTGAGACCTCAGGAAGAGGAGGCAGGATGCAGTGAGTGCCTCCTAGCAACAGTCACACAAGTTGCTCTAGGATCTTCACGTGCTTACCATGGCATGCACATACACATATGAGAGAGAGAGGGAGAAGGAAAAAGAAGTGGGAGAGAAGAAAGAATGAGAAATAAATGGTTAATACATATATATATATATATATATATTTTTTAATTCCTAATGGTTATATCTGAAAAAGAGTATTCCTAGCATATAGGGTTTTTCTTCCTTTTCATTTATCTATCTATCTATCTATCTATCTATCTATATCTATCTATATATATATTTGCAGCATGACAAAGTAAAAATTAATGCTTTTGGGTTATGTCATGGATCTTCTTTTGTTTCGCTGAGGACAGTCACTAATTTTAGCAAATATTGAGCAAGTACCTTGTACACTGAAGCATTGGAGGGGAAATCCAGACAGATTCAAGCCCTCAGGAAATTCACCTTCTGGCAGGTATTCTAGTCAGTTCTAAGCAAGAGCAACAGTATTTAATAATATTACCTCAAGTTTAGGGAGTTAGGATTGTTCCCCAATCCAAGAGCATGGGAGGTCCTTCTATCTTCTGGTGTCTTCTTCAATCTCCTTTAGGGATTTAAATTTTTCTTTGTAGAGATTTTTAGTATCTTTGGTCAGGTTTACTCCTAGACATTTTATTTTGGGGGAGGCTATTGTAAATGAGAAAGTCTCCTTGTATTCATTCTTCAATTGCTTGTTATTAGTATAAAGGAAGGCTACTGATTTTTCTAGGTCAATTTTGTATACTGGCACTTTACTGAAACTGTTAATTGTTTCTAGGAGTTTTCTGGTGGAGTTTCTGGCATCCCTTAGGTAAAGTATCATGTCATCTGCAAAAAGGGATAGTTTGACCTCCTCTTTTCCAATTAGTGCTCCTTCAATTTCCTTTTCTTGTCTTATTGCTCTAGCAAGTGTTTCAAGCACTATATTGAAAAGGGGTAGGAATGGGGGGAAGCCTTGCTGGGTTCTAAGGGGAACACTTCTAATTTTTCCCCATTTAGAATAATGTTGGCTGTAGGTTTGTTTTATATGGCTTTAATTATGTTGAGGACTGTTCCCTCTAGTCCCCATTTTAATGAACAGGTGGCCCCCTCCAATGTGTTAAGCTACTAAGAGAACTCCAGAGCTCAGCCCTGTCTGGGATGCTACCTACAGTGCCTGCTGGTTACTGCAATGGTTTCACCTTCCATTATGAGTGCTTCCATTATCTATCTCACATACTCTTCTTGCTTATGTTGAAGTTGTCAGGCCTCCTCCCCTGTGTCTGGCCTGGCCTGGTGCTTTCTGAAGGAATCTCACTAATTCTGAGCTAACCCAGGTGTGAGGGCCACAATAGAACTCAGAAGTATGGTTGCAGGTAGGGCTACCCAAGCCTGTAGGGGGACATAGTATTCCCCAGCCACCAACTCCTATGTAACTAACTGACAGCTCCCCCAAGACAATGTCACTTGTGTTCCTGTTGTCTCAAACATCACACCTTGGCTCTCATTTTCCATTTCTCTCCCTTTCCTTTTCCCTCTAATCAGTGACTCTAGAGAAACATCCTAAGGAATTTTTGCGGCCATTTCCAACTGATGGTTTTCCAGTTTGCTGTTGCCTGGTACAAACACAAATATGGTTAAATATTTAGTTAGAGCTTATTTGGGGCCCTTGGGAGATGGCTTAGTAGATATGGCCACTCACAGTCACAAAGAATGGAAAATATTAATGAAGACAACTGACTCCTGCAAGTTGTCCACTGACAATCACATGCATTCCAGGGTATCCTCTTCCAAATGAACAAAAATAAATAAATAACCTCTTAGTTTGATGCATTTCCCTGCATGTTGACTGGTTAAGACCCTGTTTTTCATTACTGTTGATACTTTATTGAATGGGAAGGAAACATCTCAGGCTTAAAAACCATTTGAGTCAGGTGTGGTGGCACACGCCTTTAATCCTAGCACTTGGGAGGCAGAGGCAGGTGGATCTTTGTGAGTTCAAGGCCAGCCTGGTCTACAGAGTGAGTTCCAGGACATCTGGGGCTACAGGGAGACCCTGTCCTCCAAAAAGACCAAAAAAAAAACAACAAAATTTTTTTTTTTTTTTTTTAAATAAAAATTTAAAAAAACCATTTGAGTTTCTAATCTTGCAGTCATTCCTACATTCCTCAGAATAAATAACCACACTAAAAGTTCTGCTACGAGATGGTGGTGAGTGATTTTGGCGGTGAGGAGGAAACATTGGAATAAACTCTTGTATCTTGTTAATGGATTAGATTTGCCGAAAACAGCAGAAATTAAAGCAGATAAGAAACAAAATCTCAACTGAGAACATGAACACGCCAGGCGGTATTTTTAGTCAAATGGTAATATTCATGAAGGTTGAACGCTGAGCCAGCTGAGCTTATCCCTATGGGTTGAGGTTTAGATCACTTTTATTTCATTCTTTACCAGTAGTTACACTTTATAATTTTCAACAAAAGACCTACACATTTTTGGTAAGAAAAACAAAACCAACAAATGCTGGTAAGTAAACGAGGATGTGTACTACAAGCACTCCGTACTTTTTAAAAGACCCAGAGAGACTCACTGGGTCTTAAACGATGCTAATAAAAGAATTTTATCATAGAGCTGGACTGTTTTGCTACTTCAAGTCATCAAAAAAGATGGAAAATAGGACATTAATCCCTTAGAAAACATTTCACTGACTGATGAAATTCTGAACTGCTTCTAATTTAGTGGGTCATTTTGCCCTGTGTAAGCAGAGATTAGGAAGTTCTCCCATTTTATCATTAGGAAGAAAGAAAATGTTTTCTCTTTAGCAAAAAGTATCTTGGGCAAACCCTTAGGAGACTGCGAAGTTGTCTGTGCTTCTGGCTACAGTATGTAGACTGGCTACACATGCCTCTGAAGAAGCCACGAAACCCTTGTGCTTGACAACATCATTGCCAATGCTTTTGCTTTCTTCCATAACTGCTTCACAGTCAGGAGGTTTACTGACTGGGATGTTTTAATTATCAGGTGAAGCAATGGAGAGTTCAGAGAACAATGCTACTGTTTCTACCCTTTGTGTAAAATGCCCTTCTAAGGAAAAAAAGCTTATTCGTCCTTCTGTTTCTTAGTCCTTCCAGGAAACCTCTACCCTTGATGTCCCACCATTTTCTACCGAAAAGGTTCAAATTCAGTCTTGTCTATTCCATATGTGTCAAAATCCCCAGTCCTCAGGAATAATTAAGCCACCCAAACCAAATTGGATTTAAGAAATTCCCACTGAGAGTGACTACTCAGCATCTCCCCGCACATATACATGCCCATTTTTCCTAGATTGGGGAAGCATAGCATCTCTTTAGGAAGCACTCTGAGTCAGGTAAAACGAGCCTCCAACCTGAGAATCACCAGTGAGAGATCTTATGGACTCATGTCCCCTGAGCTTATGTTAACTTCTGTCAGCCTTCCCTAAGGATCAGCATTTTACTTCCAAATAAAACCTCAGTTCTGAAATGATTGAAAAACACACGATTTAGCACAATAGATTCAAGAAAAACATGATTTTGAATTCATTGATTTTTAACCCCAGAATGGTAAGTCTTATAAGTGAGATTTTCCTGAAAAACTACTAAACACAGTACAGAATCCAGAGATGTGAACCTCACTGGTTTATGCTCAAGTTTTCTCATTTTCCCCTAAAGTGTGTGTGTCTGATGTAAAGCTGCCTGCAGGCAGAAAAGATTTATTGACCTAGCTGGGTCTCAGAGCCATTCTGATTGCAGTAGGATTGTAAACATGGGGTCCCTGAAGAGAAGCAGTTAAACAACTTGGTTAAGGCCAACAAGGCAGTTAGGGACCAAGGCTAACCTGTAAGCCAGGTCTCCTAGCTTCCAGCACAGTTCTTTCTATGACCTTATGTAATGATCTTATCTTGAGCTGTCATATCTAATTCAGAAGTCCCCCCAATAGGGAGATATTTATAAGAAGACATTTGTTACTAAGTGATACTATAAGGTGCTTATTTTATTTAGGTACTTACAACAGATTGTGACAGATTTCAGAAGCAAAAATCTAATAAAACGGCTATCTACAATGAATCAGGATTCTGATTAGGGTTAATTCTCCTCAACTCATGCCTCGTGTGTGTGTGTGTGTGTGTGTGTGTGTGTGTGTGTGTGTTTCTTGATCCTTGGCTAAGCCTAGCTAATTCAGTAGTAACTGTATTTTCTAGGCTGGCTAATCATGTATCAAAGCTTTGGACTGAACTACATATTTCCTTTTCTTCTTCAAACCTCATCTACATGAGTTCTACAATATAACTATTTTTACCACTTCCCCTGCTTCTATTACAAAACTTCTATAACTTCTTCAGACTATGAACTGTATCATATAATAAACGTCTAAGAAAGTAGGACAAACAAGTATTTTTTTTTTTTTACTTGGGGTAAGCTGTTGTTCTTTTGTACAACCTATTAGAGAAAAAGAAATGACAAGCCTTTAATTCTTGTAGCAAACAGAGCATAGTACCAAGGAAGAAATGGTATTAAATGTGTCATTATAACTTCATAAATCTGGGCTTGAAGTCAGACTATAAACCTTGTAAGCTGATGTCTAGCAGACATGTAACATTTAAATATTTTAGAAGAATAATAAGATGCTCTGATGGTTTGCATAAGAAATGTCCCCACAGACTCAGACATTTAAACACTTGGTCCACTGAGGCTGATACTGTTTGGGAACTTATGGAACCTTTAGACGGTGGAGTTTGCTGGAGGAAATACATTGCTGGAGGACAGCTTTGAGCCTTGCCCTCCTTCTTGCTCACTGTCTGCTTTCTGTGTGTGGAAGTACTCTGCTGAGATCAGCCAGCACTCTGCTTCCCTTCCCATGCCATGCATACCCTGCCATGGTGGTGGACTCCATCTCTCTGGAACAGTAAGTCCAAATAACCCTTTTCTCTCTTAAGTTGCTTATAGTCATGGTATTTTATCCCTACAATACAAAAGTAGATAAGACAGATGTGTATTTTGCAGAAAATGTAATTTTCTGGCTGAACTTATCATATATTTTATAATTGCCTTTTATAGAAAGAAAAGTGTGTGACTAATGTAGATTGAAATTGTTTTTATAATTAAGTGAAAAGGTGATTTCTGACACTTTTATTTGCTGTGGTTTGGGGATCGTGTTTGGGAAATGATGCTGCCTTGAAAATTAAAATTATGATTCATAAATATGAAAATGACATAAGAGAGCTATAAGATTTCCCCCTGATAATTTTGTTAAAAAAATGAAACTTCGGGCTGGAGAGATGGCCTAGCAGTTAAGAGCACTGACCACTCTTGCAGAGGACCCAGGTTCGATCCCCAGCACCCACATGGCGGCTAAGAACCGTCTGAAACTCCAATTCCAGGAGAACTCCAGTTCCAGGGGAATCTGATACCCTCTTCTGACCTCCGCGGCATTGCACGACACGGGTGCACAAACTTGCATGCAGACAGTACATTCATACACATACAGAAATAAATAAAATTAATTTAAAAACTGAACCTTCAACTATTAACTGTAGAGTTAAAAGCATAAACTGACACGGCATGAATACAAAATTAAGAATCAAAATGTAATATTCTGTATTGTAGGCATAAAAAATTAGTGTGACTATCAAAGGCTGTGAAACAACACTGAGACAAATAATTAACTGTTTAAATTGTCTTCTCAGATCATGCAGTACAATAAGTTTCTGTATCACATAAAATTAAAATATATTAGTGACAATACATAAAATTTAAATAGAATGTTGATGAGCATATATGTCTAAATGGGTAACACATAGGTACAAGTTAAAGTCAGTCCATGAAAAAATATAATATACATGTATAAAACTGTGAAAGAATGAATAAATAGATAACATTTAAAAGAAAAGAAAGTACAGCATTAATAGTCAAAAACCTTCTGAAAAGCATTGAGGCTGACACAACCAAAAGGAATGAGCTCCCACATTAATGGATTTGAAGAGTTAACCTTGTTAATACATACATACATTCATACATACATACATACATACATACATACATACATACTGTCCACAGGAACTGTTTCACAAATTCAATACTTCTTAAAATCCAATGTCTTAAAAAAATAGAAATAGAATCAAACACTCCTAACACTAATATGGAACCAAAAAGACCCTGAAAGGCCAAAGTAGTCTTGATCAAGAAGAAGGAAGCAAAAGTGTTATCATACTTCCTGATGTCAAATTATATTACAAAGGTGTAATAATCAAAATTTTGTCTGTAACAAAATGAGGGACATAGACCAGTAAAACAAAATCGATATTCTCAGAAACAAATGCACACATACACAGAAAATTAGTCCTCAACAGAGTGACAAAAAACAAATAAGAAAGGATAGTCTTCAGAAAGCTGGTGTTGGGTGAACTGGGTCCACGTGTAAAAGAATGAAGTTGCACACGGAGCTGACATCACACACAGAAAGTCAACTGGAAATAGGTTAAAAGCTTAAACATAAAACTTGAATCCATAAAATTCCTGGAAGAAGCCACAGGAAAAAATACTTGATGTTGGTCTTGGCAATGTTTGTTTGTTTGTTTGTTGGAAGGTTATGACACCTATCAGTGTTGGGTTTGGTTGTCAACTTAATACACATGGTGTGCTGGTTTGAATGAGAATGTTCCTGTAGGCTCCAAGTATTCAGACATTTTGTCCCCAGTTGGGGGTGCTATTTGGGGAAGTCTTAGAAGGCACAGCCATGCTGGAGGAAGCACAGCACTGGGGGCAGGCTTAGTTCAAAACAGCCTTGCCAGTCTCCAGTTGCTCTCTCTGCTTCCTGTGCCTGCTTGAAGATGTGAACTTCGGCTTTCTGCTCCAGCTCCTGCCACGATGCCTTCCGGCCATGATGGACTGTTAATTCTCTGGAACCATCAACAGTAAGCTCTAATAAACTCTTCCTTTCAGAAGTTCTCTTGGTCATGGTGGTTCTCTCCCCAGCAACAGAAAAGTGACTAATACACATGGGAAGAGACAACCTCGACTGAGGGATTCCTCTATCCAACTGTCTGGTCGGCATGTCCAGAGGCATTTTCTTGATTGCTCGGTGATATGGGAGGGGCCAGGACACTGGAGGTAGTGCCAGCCCTAGGCAGTTGGTCCTGGACTGTGTGAGAAAGCTGGCTGAGCACAGGCCAGAGGAGCCAACCAGGAAGTGGTGTGCCTACATGGCCCAAGCTTCACTTCCTTCTTCCAGGTTCTTGCCCTGAGTTCCCTCGTGATGTCCCTCAAAGATGGACTATTATTTAGAACTGTAAGATGCAAGGAGCCCTTTTCTCCCTGAGTTGTTTTTGAACAGAGTGTTTATCACAGTAACAGAAAGCTAAGAAGGACAACAGCAAAAGAAGCAAAAATAAATAAGCAGGATTACATCAAACTACAAAACTCCTGCATAACAACAGAAACAACTAGTAAATGAAAAGGCAGCCTATATAATGTGAGAATGTACTTGCAAATCATATATCTGATGAACGATTAACATTAAAATGTATAAGGTACTTATATAAAACCAAGAGTAAAAGAAGAGGAAATCTGGTTTAAAATGGACAAGAGAACCAAACAGACATTGCTCTGAAAAAAAAAATTGCAAGTGATAATGGAAGGTATCCCACACCACTAAACATTAGAGGAAGGTACAAACAAAAGCCTCAGTAAGAGATCACAGCCTGCAGCAGCCTGGATGGCCACTGATAATCATAACAATGACAACAACAGGAAGTCTGGCAGAGATTGTTTGGAAGAGAGCTCCAGACAGGATGATGGCATGCAAATGAATACATTAGTTGTGGAAAACTGTAGAAATGTGCCAAAAAATTAAAATAGCAATTGCACCTCTTGATATGTACCCACAAGAGTTGGAATGAAGATGTAAGAGCAGGACCTGCATTCTCACTGCCATTCTGTGCTCATTGCAGCACTCTTTACAATAGTCATGACATGGCTGGACAATAAACATGTCCACTGTAGATGAAAGAATGAAGAAACGTGGATGTGCACAGGGCGGAATATCATTTAACATTTAAAAACCAGGAACAGCTGCCTGCGAACCCAGAGCACATTGTCCTAAATGAAATGTCAGCTAAGAAAAATAAATACTATAATTTATCAATTTTTATGGGAATCTCCTAGAAACTCCTAGAAACAGAGATTAGAATGATTGGTGCCAGATGCTGGGAAGGGATGATCAGGAAGTAGGGAGATCATGTTTATAAATTCTGGAGATCTACCATACAGCACCGTGGCTATTTCCCAACAAAACTGCATAGTTAAAACTTGCTAAGTGGGTAAGTGTCATATTAGGGGTTGCTGCGGCACCATACCACATAATGATTGCACAGAGAAGAGGAGAGAACTTTCAGAAGTAATACATATCATAGTCCTGATATTAGTAATGTTTCATGACTATGAACCTCCACAGGATCCTGGCTTGTTCACTTTAAATATGCATGACGTTTTACATCTCAGTAATTGCTTAAAAATAAACAAGTAAATAAGATGATAAAGAGGGTTTTACTATATACAGCACTTTATGTTTCTCATTAAATTCTTATGAGCTTTAGTTAGCTAGTGATTATTGAGAGTTAACTAAATGTCAGGTAATAGTACTAAATGCATTACATGAATTAATGCTGTAATAACATGACAACCCATGTAATCCTGCCACTGTCATAATTCATAGACAAACTAAAGCACAGGGAAATTAAATCAGTTGCTGAAAGTAACATATTTGCATCTTGTCGGACATCATATATTAACTCTAATATATTTAAATTATTACTTTTTGAGTCTGTAAAATCATTGTGATCTCCAAAGTCAGTAAGCTGCTTGCAGATGAAACAAAATTTTAAGGTTTTGTGCTTCTCTCAAGTCCTCTAAATTGATACTTTCCTTTGTGAGGAAATCAGATCGTATTTCACTTTTAAAAATGCATTTAAATATGTATATAGTCCCATTTATTGAAAATTGTTCTGCTTCTCCCATCGATCAGCCCTCCCCTCTCATGGAACTGATTTCCCATGTGAACACATGCATTCTGGACTGCCTCTTGCAATGGTCAAATTGTCTATTTCTGTAGCTTTGCTAAACTATCTTAATCACATCAAAACTTACTACCAAATAAGCTAAGATAATGTTGTCTTATTTTTGTGCAAGGTTTAGGGTCATCTTTCTTCTTCACTTGTCAATATACATTTTAAAATAAGTTTCTCCAGTGTAATGAAAAGCCTTATTGGGACTTCATTTGAATTGTTTTGAATCTATAGAGTGCTTTCCAGAGAACAAATACTTAAAAATATCTATTTCACCCACCCAATTAGCAAATACACTTGACATGAATCCCTAGGTCCTGCATCTATGGACTCAACCAATTGGATATGAGAAATATGTGAAAATAAATGTGTTGGCCAAATATGTACATTTCTTTCTTGTCCTTTCCCTGTAACCATTACAGTATAGCAGCTATTTATGTAGCCTTTACAATAAAATAGGTGTTAAAACAGTCTATTGGTGATTTTAAGCACAGGCTGCACACATCCTGCCATTTATATTTGATACAGGAACATCTTTGACTTCAGTTTCCACAGGAGTCGGGGCCCAATTCCACCATGGATACTGAGGGAATAAATGTATTTGGAAGTGAGAGGACTCAGTGCAGAGAAAGACAGTATCAGGAACATCCTTATCTACAGCATGAAAGAGGTTAAACTGTACATTTGGCAGCTAATATAGTTGACAAAAATGTTGAGGAACCTTATCAATCAGTCACTTGTCACTTTAAATCCAGTAGGTAAATGTTTGAAAATATATACTATGGGAATGACTTTAATAGGAAAGACCATTTGTAACCAGATTTGACAAATTTTACATAACCTTTAAACCAAATTAATCCTATTTTTTGAGAACATTTAAAAGTATGTTCTTCTAAGGAAAACAATGTGATCAATACTATAATGGTTTGGAATCCCAATGCAACTAACTCCTACAAGTTTAGCTTTACTCTTTTATCATGTCCCTTACTTGTGATTCACTTATACTCCTGACTCAGAAAAATGTATGTGTGTATGTGAGGTGTGATAGTAATGACATTCAAAGCAGCAGTGACTTTAAAACAACATCTCCCAAACAGATGCTACCAACAACATGGCGACATAGGTTGATGGCATCTTTCTGTAACTTTGTGTACTTTTCTGAGACAGTACAATCAGAAAGCAGCTTCTTCATAAAACCATTAAGAAAGGTTGTTCATGTTTCTGTCATACTATACTTGATATGCTGTGCAGTAAATAAGAGAGTAGCCCTTTGTTTAAGAGTGGAGTAGATTACAGTAAAATAGAAGAGTAGAGTTCCATTCTGAGAGAATAGTTCCGAGAGGAATAATCAGAACATCTCAGAATAAGATCCAGTCCATTCTTTGTGAAACTACTCCAAGAATGATGTTCCTCTTTAATAGGGCTTGCACCACATTACACATTGAAAAGTAACACTTTAAAGATGGGTAATAGGCTACATGTCCTCAATCCTGGCACACACGAGACCAAGGCAAGAAGACTGAAAATTGAGGCCAGCTTGTTCTACACAGTGAAGCTCTGTTGCAAAACCAAACCAATAAAAATCTCCCTCAGCAGCTTCAGTGATTAGTAGCCTTGAGAAAACCATAAATAAATTAACAATAGGATGGTGATTAATGAATTCAGATGCATCTATTTATGAGAAATCAGGTATTTTTCTTAAGGATTTGGTTTGATTGGTTATCACTGGATGTGTGCATGGTATGTGCCTTGCGGGGGGTGTTGATGAGCTGCAGAGCACATTTGAAGGTCAGAGAACACCTTTGTAATGTCAGTTCTTTTCGTCCATATCTACATGTATTTGGGGGATGGAATTCAGGTCAACAGGCTTGGGAGCCAGGCATCACTAACTGCTAAGTCATCTAAGCAGCCCTCTGAAGATCTTTAATGATATGTGAAAATATTGTTTGCACAGGAAAGTACAGTACAAAATAAATGCTATCTGATTGCAATTTTTAAAATTTTTTTTTTGAGACAGGGTCTCCCTTTAGTGCAACCTTTTATTTTTTAAATTAACCAGTTAATTGTTATTTTATGTATTTGAGTGGTTGGCCTGCATATCTGTAAGTGCGCCAGTGCCATGTAATGGCTGGAGAAGCCAGAAGAGGGTATTGGATACCCTGGAATTGGAGTTATGGATAGTTGTTAGCTATAATGTGGGTGCTGGGAATGGAACCCAGGTGCTCTCTGCAAGAGCAGCCAGTGTTATTATTCACTGAGTCATCTCTGCAGCTCCTGTTGTTAACCTTTTGAAAAAGTTGCAGACAAGAGTTGAAAGAATATATTTTAAAATTACCAGAGGATTCTCAGTGGATAAAAAAAAATCATGGGTGATTACTTTTCTTTTTCTCATACTTTCCTCTTCTTTCTAAAAGTTGCTGTTTTAAAAGTATCACAAAGATGACATTTTACTCAAGAAAATTAACTGAAAATATATTCTTTAGTAGGTACTTTTATTTATGATTATGCAAAACACTAACAGCAAAGTGTACGTCTTGAATCATGCAGTTCAAATTTGAGTGTGTCCAGAAGAGACGCCTGCCTTCCCCTTTTGATGCGCTACTGGAGAGTCTCAGAAGGAAGCTCATTACCATGAAGACACCTGTGCATGCTCCGTCAGCATTCCACTGCCCTGTTTCTTCCAAGATAAAACTCCTCAGGGTAAAAACGTCTAAGCCTTTGAATGGCATCAGAATCCCTGCAAATGTTTTCTTTGGAAATCATACTCGTGTAATCATGTGGCAGGAGCGCAGATAGAGGGTGAATTTTCAAGCTGTGTGGAGAACCCAAGAAATTAGGTGGGTGGATCTTTGAAGTTTCTGTGGATAGGTGAGCTTCCAAGGGTAATCAATGACAAGTGCGTAAAGGCTCAGCTTACCCAGCCTTGCTGTTTCTATGCAAACACTCCTATTGTTGGCCAGAGGAGTAGTTGATGTCCACCTCTTCCTCATAAAATCACCTTGCTGAGCTGACTGGTCGTATAGCAAAATATGAACAAGTCGTCTAAAGATAACACAAACAAGGTCTGGTAAGATGGCTCAGCAGGTAAAGGCACTGGCTGCCAAACTTGAGAACCTGACTTGGATCCCTAGGTCCCACATGGTTGAAGAAGAGAATCAACTCCTGGAGGTTGTCTTCTGACATCTACAGTTATCATTGTGGTGGCACAACCCCAAAATGAAAGGAAAAAAAACAGACTTAGGGCCCTGGGGGAAAGTTTACTTTGGAGATAGCTGGGACTGGGCTCTAAGATGGAGAACAGCAGCCAGCACCAAAATGATGTCTGCCTAGTCCTTATAAGGAGTCTTGGGTTGGAAACCAGTTAAGAGGAAGTGAGGTCACCAATTGACAGTTTCTTCAGGGAGTGGAAAATCCTTGTGTGTTCTGTGATTGCCACCTGTAAATTCCAGATCTTGCAGAAAATCAGGCCAAACATTTATGCAGTGGATCCACAGGTCTGAAAAATAAATTAATTAATTAATAAGAAAATACTAAGTACCCCAAATAGCACCTTGAATATATATATATCACATAAAATGACTCGAGCATCCTCAACTGCTGTAGCTTGAGTCAGAGCTCTCTCTCACAGGTTCATGCATTGAACTTGAGGTACCTAGTAGTGGAGCTATTTTAAGAGACGGTAGAAACCTTAAGAGGTATGGCCTGGCTGAGGAAAGCAGGCTCTAGTGGTTTGATTTTGAAGGCTTAATCTGGTTCTGGCTCATTTCTTGCTGAGCCTGAGGTAGACAGCTTCTTCCTCCACATGTTCCAGTTGCATTGATGCTCTGCCTCACATTGACCCTGAATCACACTGTGGACTTAAATCTCTGAAAGCAGGCACCAAAGCAAACCTGTCCTCTTTTGATTTATTTATGTCAAGTGTTTTGTCAAAAATGACAAAGAAGAAACTAATGCCTCAACATACAGGATTATATACTGCTGACTGGGCATAGTCTAAGTACTGGATGGGGCTGGGATGTTACTGAGGTGGAAGGATCACCTTTGCCGTGCCTGGGAGGAGGGGAGAGGAATGCAGCAATAATAGAGGTGTGTAACTCACCGCCCATTATTTTATATACCAAGCACGTTGAACAGTCTGAGACTATGAAGCAGAGCTGAAGGCCAAAGCTCCCTGCAATTCAGTAGGCTTCCTTCCTTTGAATGGGGAGCATTTCAGGTAGTGCTGCCTATTGGCAAACGATGGGGCCTTGCTGGCTTAGCTTGATACCAGAAGGCAGCTGTGGGGATTTCACTCTTTTCCTTGCACTGCTGCTCTTTCTCTCTCAGAGAGTTGTTAGAACCCAGGTTTGATTCTCAAATGCTTGTCTCCAGCAACTTCTGGCCTGTCTTATCAATTTGGGTCAAATTTATCCATAGTGACCTTGCAGCTGCCTACCATTTGAGCCTGCACAGGTGGACACAAGCAGATTATTTAAAGCAAGTCTTTCTTGTGCCAAGGCTGTGTTCTACTTTGTTTTAAATCTTAACAGAGCCCCTCCCTGGAATGCTGTGTGCAGGCAAGAGAAGAACAAGTTGTCTTCCAAACGCGAACTTGATTTCATCTCAAAATGACTGAACAAATCACACTTGTAAGCCAGGAGTGGTAGGACATGTCTCAGTCCCACACTTGGAAGGTAGAATCAGGAAGATCAAGAGTTCAAGGGCGCCTCAGCCACACAGCGATTTCAAGGCTGGACTGGCTATACAAGAACCTATTTCAGAAAGCAAACCTAGAGTAAACCAAGACACTACAGAAAGAGAACACATGGCACTTATAGTCTTCCTAGGCTACAAACAGAAAACTATCTATATAGGTGTGGTATAGTATAAAAATTAGAAAGATCAGAAAGGGTAATGTTAGGAGATGAGAAAAGACAGACTCTAGGCAAAGGAAGAGTGTCAAAGATAGCGGCTACCAGTTTCAGTTCCGTCATAGTTTTATTCAGTTTCAATTCTGTCATAGATTGTTTCTGTTTTGTGGTGGATAAGTCTGTAAAAGTGTAACTTATAGGGAAAGTAAAACCCTAAGTGAAGATCCATGGCTTACAAATGGCCCTTCTAACTGTACAGAAGTTCACTGAGTTTGGAACTAGACACATCTTTGTTTGAATGGCCGCCTTATTCTAGCTCTATGATGTTTTTTATTTGAGTTCATTACAATAAAGTGATTTTTTAAAAACAAGAAGAGACCAATAATCTGTATAATGCTTTTGAACACCTAGTAGAGGATAATTTTACTACCTATTTATTCTGTTTAGTTACCTGGAGTTTTGTTAAAATCTATCAGCTGACCACACATATTTGGACCTATTTCTGGAATTCCTATGTTTCTTCCATTGAGTTGTTTGACACCAGTACTCTTTACTTGCTTACTGAAACTTTATAATCAGTCTTGAAAACAAGTAAGAAAAGCCACTTGTTTATTTTGGTGTTTAGGACTTTGGAAATTCTCAAAATTTTTTGATTTTTTTTTCTAATGCTCAAGGTTTTATTCATGGGGATGAAGTGCTCTGGTATCCCTTGATCAGATATGTAGATTAAAGGACATTTCTCTGCAGGAGCTTAGAAAACAAGAAAGTATGGCCTGTTTGTAAGGTACATAGCAAATGTTCACACGTCAGTGCAAATAAGACATAGGGTTTTTTTTTTTTTCCTTAATGTAATCTAAACATAACATACTGGACACTGCACTTTGGCACCTGCCTATCTGGGTCTGCAGTCACAAGCACTCGTGGCTGCTGGGAACTTTGTACTTACAAGTACAGTGAGCTAGAATTAATTTTAAGTGTACAAAGCAGAGTCACTTCAGCCATCACATTCTCCCACTGGTCAGAAATCATTGGTTCAGACTAACTCTGTTGGATTGATAGCTGCTTCATAATTTTTTCTAACTCTGCCAGATTGATTTTCATGGGAATGACAAGGACGCCTCCCCTTTCTGATAGTTATGGCATTTCTAGTCCCTGCAGGGATAGATTTACTGGGAGATCTGGGGAATCTCTAGCTCTCAGCTGCTAAAGAAACTGGTCATTCAAGGGTCTTGACCCTAAACTGCCTTGTTAATGTTTATCTCCTATTTTTATTGCTCTTCCCCCTGAAGAGGTAATCCTGATTGCAAATAGAGTATTTGGGCGATGGTCACTCTGATGCCTTCCATTCTGAACAGGGACAATGTGTGTGGCCATTGGGTTACTCCGTTAGTGGGTTTATTTAAAAGATCTCCCCCCAAAGTATAGCTATAGAGAAAAGAAAGTCCTTGTCTGGTGCCTGTGAAGGAGAAGTAAAGGCAAAAGCAGTTAGGCACATGTTCTAGGCAGGGAACCAGGAGAAGTAAGAAACTAAGGCGTGTATTTAGGAGGTTGGTGTGTCAGAACTCTAACGGTATCTGTAAGGGTAGTTTCAGAGACGACTAAATAAGGGGCAAAGATTCATTCTGAACGTGGATGGTACTGTCAAGTGGACTGGGCCCACACTGAATAAAGTGGAAGAAGGGCAGAAGCCCTCAGAACGCCAGCATTCCGCTCTCTCTGTTTGCTGGCCCTTCATGAAGTGAACGGAACTGTTCCACAATGTTCCCTGCTCTTTGATAGACTGAATCTGCTGACACCATTAGCCAGAGCAAATCCTTCTTCCTTTTGAAGTATTCTGCCAGGTACTTTGTCATAGCAACAACAGACTAATACACTCCATTCCTTTCCTCTTGTTTTCTTTCCAATAAGGAATAAGCCCTCATGTATTTTGTGGTTTCCCTCTTTGTACAATATCTTTGTTCTCTGGTTTCTTTTAGGTTTATCTTCTTGATGTGGGTCTGTATGCAATTTGCCAGTATCTTGTTTAGAATTTTGGCATCTGTGTTCATTAATGAGATGGGTCTATAGTTCTCTTTTTTGGTTGTATCTTTGCCTGGTTTTGGTATTAGAGTGATTCTGGCTTCATAGAAGGAAATTTGGGAGAATTCCCTCTGTTTGTATCCTTCTGAACAATTTGAGTAATAATAGTTGTAAGTCTTTTTGAAATGTTTTATAGAATTCTGCCATGAAATCATCTGGACTAGGACAGCCACTCACTATCTTTCTAACTTCCTAGGTGCTAGATATTTTTGTCTTCAGGTAAGCTTTGTTCAAATTGCAGTTGTTATTTGGAAACAATTTGGCCTTTTTATGTCTTATTTATAAACACTGTTAGGTAAATTAATAGAAACATTTAGTGGGCGACAATTTTAGCCAATACAGAGCTAAAACTTTCTACATATTATTCCTTAAATCACAAGGATTATATTTACAGGCAAGCAAATAAAATCCTGAAAATTCTTGCCTAGAGTCTTTTACCCCCACACAAGTGAATAGTTTTCTCATTTGCATAAACTTGCTGAAAAAGTCTTGGGAGTGGCAAGATTTACAATAATTAAGAACTTAGAGAGTTCTAATTTCAAATTCTAACTTCATTATTTTCTAGTTATGTGTTCTATGGTAAGGCCTTAATAACTTCTAAACTTCACTATATTTTTTTAAAACAGAGGCATGACTTTATGGTACCTATTTCATAGGAATTCTGTGAAAACAGAATGAAATGTTCAGCTTGATGGCTACTATATAAAATGTAGATAGCACTTCATAAAATATGGTATGATTCGAATACTGCTATTTTAAAATATATTTTACCTCTACATTACCTCAGATGATTTATATGCATCACCAAAAAGAATTATAACAGTCCATTTTCCATTGTCCATTCAGGTCCCACACTAGAGTTCCAGCCATTTATTAAGAAAAGAGCTTTATTTAGCTGACAGCTTTGCAGGTTGAAAGTGCAAAAAGCATAATGCTGGCGGTTGAGGGCCCCTTGAGTACATTACAAGATGGCAGATGGTATTATGGCAAGGGTTTGTGTAAACGGGGAGAGAGTGCGATGAGAGTGGATGCTAGAGAGTTGGGGGGGTCAGTTACTCTTTTATAAGAACCATTGTCTTGGGGACTATGTAGAGTCACCCCAAAACATGAATCCTCTCAAAGAGCATCCTTAGCTAACTACTAACCACTAGCCTCAGCTTTTAAAGATCCAGCATTACCACACTAGAGGACCAAGCCTCTGACTCAGGAATGAACCCTTAGGAATACAATTAAACCACATGCGAAGCACAGGAAAAATGAACCACACTGAGAAAATGTCTGCGAATCAACTTTATCTTGCCACATTCAAGCATATACAACCCAGACATGATTAAGTTGGGGTTTGACTTCTGAAATAGACTTCATCTCTCTCTTTTTTTTTTTTTTTACCCAACTTCAAAGAGCTAGTTGGAGAAATGCTTTGGGGACTCAGGAAAATGATTAACTTCCTGTGGTTTATCATAGCACGGAAAATTATCTTCTCAGAGAATTTTATAAATATGTTTAAGTCCAGTGAAATGCTGAGTGCGAAAAAATAAAAGCCATGAGAATGTTCAAAAGCACATAGTACAAATAAAAGTATCAAGTGGTAAATGAGAGGCCTGGGAAGATGTGTCAGACATGAGTTTGATCCTCCAAATCCTACTTAAAAGCCAAGCGTGGAAGAAAATGCTTGTAATCCTGGAGTCAGGGAGGTAGAGACAGGGGGATGGCTCCTTAGAAACCACACCTAAGATTGCCCATCTGCCTTCCAGTGCACATATGCATATGTACCTGAACACATGTGAACACACGCCAATACACACACAAAATAAAATAAATGAAAGTAACACATTCACAGTGAGATGTGTGCTCTGAATTCTTTCTCCTCTTAATGTGGAATTCTTAATTCTTCCACCATATGCACATGTTTTGTGAGTTAACAAAGCTCACTCTTGTAAGTAGATGACAGAAATTCCCCATGGTTGTAGCCAAGCAAAATGAACTATTTTTCTCTTAAAACGAGTCAGGCTATTTTCTTGAGATGTCTTGTTTACACTCTGACAGTTATATTTCACAGAACGCAGTTCCTATTTCAGACAGTACAGTGCAATTCTTTTATCAGGGTGTCATTTAGGAAATCTCCTTCCTCACATCAGTCCCTTCAGTCTTGTTTTGGGCCTCACTGCCTGCTGACCTTTGGGAGGAATCGCAATGGTGGGCCTTTGCTTTGGATGTGCACTTGACAGTGTGACAGGAGAAAACATTTCAACACATCAACAAATCGCAGTGCATCATCAATAAAAAGAATCTGCTTCCCTAGAAAGAATAAATCAAATCAAACCACCGTGGGTATCCAGGAACTAGAGGCATTCCAAGATTTTAAACACTGCATTTATTTTTCTAATAGAAGAATATGGAGAGTGTCATCAAGAAAGTACAGATGAGTTAGGGTCCAGTTCAGTTTCATTCTCTTTTTCTTTTGTCCAATATTTATAGTGTGATATTCACTGAAGAAAAATATCAATAAAGTTCTTGAAACTCATGTAGAAATTTTATTTTTAATATTTTTATTGTCCAATGTAATCATTTCAAGTGAGATTATACTAAATGTTGTATTAGTGACATCTTCACTTACCTAATACTAGACAAGATTCTTGCTGAATCACAATTCTAGAGAAGTATTCATAAAACTGCATTACTAAAGAAAAGAAACTGCATTACTGTTGCTCTTCAGAAAAGACAAGATACAGACTTATTACTTCTGATTCACACATTTGTAGATGAAACAACTTCTTGTTTGAAGAATGATTGCTTGATGACCCACTAAGTCTAGTCAGTGCTAATGCAGGGGTAGATATGATCATATTTTATTGTATGCATGTTTGAACTTCTTAAAAATAAAAACAAATAAAAAAGAATGTTTACTTGGCTCAGTCATTTCATTCCAGATATCCTCCAGCATCTCTTTCATTTGGTTTGACTTCAGTATGTCTTAGACATCAAACCGGGGTGCATTATCAGGCTTTCCTGTGAAATGACATGATTTTTCATGAGGAGAAGAAAATGAGCAAAAAAAACCCCAAACCCCAAACCCACTTGATAGAATAAAAAATATTATTCTGTCCTTTTTTNGTTTAAATTTGTGTTTGGGGTTTGGTGTCTTGGAAGTTTTTCATTAGTGAGGAAGCATGTGTTCATGTGCTTACCTACATTCTTCCTGTAGTAGTCTAGGACTGTTGCTAGAAACCACAGAGTAGGTTAAGTGGGGGAAAGAAGCATTTCCTGTGATAAAAGACACATAGAGGGCACACTTGGACTGGAGAGGCAATAAATAGATAACTGATACACTTTCCCTATTCTTTTTAAAATAAAATAAAAAAAATGCTCTAAGTCAAAAGCAATAACTGTATGTGTGTATGATTAATAGTCAGACCCTTCGTGAGAGGAAAGAATATATGAAAATTGGAGCCAGGAGCTTCAGAATGTGTTCACATAAACACCATTTGAATCGTGAACTTCCCTTCCCATGGGATCTGTGTGTGGTGACTGTTGTGTTCCTCCTCCTAGTCACTGTGGAGTCTAAGCTGTAAGTCAGAACCCAGATGAGAGGCAGTTTGTTTCTTTAAAATGCTTTCCTGTTTTAGAAAGCATTTGGGATGCACATCTCTGGAATGGGGTCATACCAGAGAAACAGTGTGAGTTTGTTGTTGTCGATTTGGTTTTCTTTCTTTTTCTTTCTTTCTTTCTTTCTTTCTTTCTTTCTTTCTTTCTTTCTTTCTTTCTTTCTTTCTTTCTTTCTTTCTTTCTAGACAGGGTCTCCCTGTAGCCCCAGCTGGCCTGGAACTTTCTCTGTAGAGCAGGCTGGACTTGAACTCACAGAAATCTGTCTGCCTCTGCCTCCAAGTGCTAGGCTTAAAGCTACACTACTTAGCAAGGTGTGGTAGGGCACATCTGTAACCCCAGCCCTGGGAAGGCTAAAACAAATAGGAGGCCAACCTGTCCTACATAATGAGATTCTATCTCAAAAAATATAAAGATAAAATAAAAAGCAAAGATATAGTCCTTTGCACACAAATAAGGACAGTCTACCTTTTGCAGAGTTATGATCCATGTATAAATAGGTGTGTTACTGTTGACAGCTAAAGTACGAGGCTTCAAAACTGGTGAGATCAGAGTTATTACAATGTTGATTACAGAATACCAACTGTTAGATGGAATCATGTATAAAGGAAGCAGCAATGAATCTTAGCCCATATGGTTTGCCAAATGAAAATGTCAAATGCTCTTCAGTATCACACTCTTACATTATAGAGCTGTATCAAGGTGAATAAGCTTACCCAGAAAATGCTATTTCAAGGCTCAATTGTCCCACCTGGAGTGATTCAATATAGTTCCACTCAATCTATGAATCTGTTTGCTTGTTTTATTTGTTGTTGACACATGAAGAATGTCAAGGAAACAAAGCGAATCAAGATTCCACAGTAGCACTAACTGCATTTACTATGCGAATCCACATTACAGTGATGCTTAAATAAAGACAGCCAAGACCAAGAGCCAAACTTCTGAGAACCTGTTCCTTCAGAATTCTGTCAGAACCTGTTCTCCTCCAAGGGTGTACACTTTCTTTTATTGGAACAGTGTGTCCAATATAAAGTGGGGAAGGAAAAGTTGGTCCCCTTTTTATCCTCGGCCCTAGGCACAACACACACACACACACACACACACACACACACACACACACACCTACCTATAAATGGATGTTCTCAAATTCTCTCATTATTTTCAATGAGCTAATCACTATTTGCAGTGCTTTGATTTGTAAAATACACATGCATAAATTTATATATTATTTGGGGTCCAGAGCAAGGAAGAATTACAAGAGATTAAGTTCATATGCCCAAGTCTTATGAGGAGCAAATGCTTCTGTGAGCTAGTCTACAATATAAATAAGATAAACTTTTTGGTTGCAAATTTAAGTAAAATTTATTTGTCCAGAGTATGTCCATATTGTAAAAAGTCATTCACGCACTGTTATAAGTAAGGAGATTTTGGATTTGGAGTTTGAAGAAACAAAACTGAGATGAAATCACCCTTTGGATGAGTTTTGTTGGGAGAGTGACAGCATCAAAACCTTTAGGTCTGAGGAAGACTTTCATGAGGAGAGAAAGACAGGTGATGTGGACAGCATGATGGAAATTCTGAGAGGAAAGAATCTTTAATTCCCTCCAGCTCCTCAAATATTCAAAGAATTATGGCATATGCAGCATGATGGGGTCCCAAAGGGACATAGCCTTCAACTCTGATGAACAAGGGGAGTTTCTTGTTCTTATAAGTTTGGGACCTGTGTGTGGGGATGGGGAGATAAGTTTCATATGTGTCGAGTATAAGGGGAGGCAGGGCTTGCAAGTAAGTGTGAAGAGGAAGGGGAGGGATCAACTCTGTGAATAGAATGTCATTTCTCTGAAGAGAGCTGCAGGGGGCTTGGCCTGATTTTTGCAAGAGGATTTGTAACCTCCATAATCCAAAATATTGTATTCCTTTTTCCATATAATTTCATACATATATACAACTTCTAGTAACAATTTTGTATTTCCAAGTATTGAAATAAACCATGGAATGGAAAATATTTTTTTTTAATCTGTTCTCTTTCTGTTTTTTTTTATTTTTATTTTTTTCTTTTTTAAATTAATTAATTTTTTTATTGGTGCTTTGTACATTTCATACATCATTTTCCAATTCAGATCAGGCATATTTCCCTTTCCCTTACCCCCTACCCCCACCCCATCCCAGATCATGCATTTTGCCATAACTGTCCTGCATCTTTCAGTTTTTTTTTTTTTTTCATTTTTTAGCTATAAGTGATAATCCATGAGTACAAGCATCCTTCATATGAAACCAATTTACAGGCTGTTGTGCCCAACCCCCCACAGCCCCACCATCCAGAAGGGGGTGAGGGGTTGTATGTTCAATCAAGTTGATCAAATGAGTGTCCAGACTACATTGCTGTAGTTTCACCATTCACCCCAATCGCAGCCCTTACATTCTACCACATTTTGTGTGGGCCTTGGATCCCCTGGCAACTCCAACCGGTTAGAAAATTAGATAATCCTTTGTGGGGATGTTTTTTCAGATCTCACTGTATTTATTTCTACATGTTGCTTATAAACGTGCATAAGCTTATAAGGACTTTAGTATTCAAATATTTGGTTCTGAACAGGAGGGATACCTTTTTTCACAAAGTTCTTATGCTCTTTGAGTCAATAAGAAGGCAGTTTTACCAGGCTTTATAAGAGATTTACCTACTTAATAGTTGTCTGCCAATTTACGATTGGAGAGACCTCATCATATAATATTTCTCCTTATTCTATAGGGGGGCGGGAGTGTCAAGAACTAAGTCTTCTCGCACTCAAGCAAAACACTTTGCCGCACCTATAATGGTAAGTTTTCGTTAGGACTCTCCATTATATTAATAGTTGTTTTACTAAAAGTAGTGAATCACAATGAGGGTTTCGTGTTGTTAATAGTGCTACATCTGAGGCTTTTCTTCTTCTTCGATGTTCAGATAGGTCAACTTTCAGTTGGCCACTTTCTGGTACATCCTACAAATGAAAAGCTGTATCTTTTTCTTCTCCTGTTAAGTTGGTGTGCATTTGTCTGTTGGGACCCCAAATATTTTTCCCATAGTCTCATTTTTCGGTTTGATTGCAGAGGTTTTATAGACAAAACAGATGGTTTCCAGTGTCTACTGTATCATGGTAGCACCTGCCCCCTCCCTTGAGATTTTAACCCATGAATCTCTCCCAGAAGAACAGGATTGTGATTATGACGTCAAGCTTTAGGGTGGAATCAAGGCACAAGGATTGCATAAAAAATTGCCAACTCATGGTTTTTGGGTGAGCTAATATGAAGGAGAGGCCTGATGAGTAGCTGCTGCCAAAGACCTGCATTCGAACAATGGGAGAGGATGTATCTTGAGACCACGACATGCACAGTAAAGCAGATGGCGCTCTGGAATACACCAAAGCAGGTGTTACCACAAAGGCCAACTCAACCAATAAAGCCAAATAACAGGTCTCCTGAGTCAAGCAAGACTGCCGTAGTCAGTCAGCTCACGCTAAGCCACCACCACTGCCTGGAAATAGCTGGTGCAGCAAGACGGCAGCCATATGCCCTTGTATATCCCGAAACCAAATCTGGCTATTGGCTCTCTCTTGGA
This sequence comes from Rhizomys pruinosus, assembly GCA_009823505.1. NCBI lineage: Eukaryota > Metazoa > Chordata > Mammalia > Rodentia > Spalacidae > Rhizomys > Rhizomys pruinosus. The sequence goes on from VZQC01012165.1 coordinate 24,743, forward strand.
GGAATTACCCATGGCTGATGCCCACAGTAGTTACAGGCGCTCTACCAGGTGTAGGTAGAATTGGTTATTAGGTATAGCCACAGTAAGACCCTGGTCATTATTAACCAGAGGAAAATCAGTAATTCAATGGAATTAGAACATCATCATTCCAAAACATAATGCTCTGCTTTACCAAGTCAAACCGAACTATATAACTATTAGTTCGCTTCTTTTATAATGCCATACTAACATCTAACTGTTATGTGTTCATTAGTAGGATAAAAGGTTATTCCTGGAGCAAACTGTCAGCCATGAAAGGACAACAGCCAGAATATGAACCAGAGTCCAAGATCAACAGCTCGAGCCAGAGAGAGTGGAACTGTTTTTCTTCTCATGCGCTGGCCCGCTGTTCCTTTAAGCCTAGGGAACAATCTTTGGGAAGAGGGGGCATGTTAGNCACATACCTGGGGCCGCTTTGGCAAGGAAGGCAGTGCCACACAGAAGAGACCTCCCTTGGAGTGGTAGCTGAATGTGGCCCAGGAGATTCCCCAATAGCACAGGCTGTAGCCAAAGTTCCTGGTTATCCACACCCCAGAAGCCTAACAGATTAAGACCCTTACAATCTGTGAAACAACTGGACAGAACTCACGACGACAAGAACTGAGGGCAATGGAAAAAGCAGGGAATAGACCTGGGAGGGCTCGAACTCTTCTACTGAAATTTTAGCTCTTATAAACTTGGATGATAATATGGAAACCGCTAAGGGAGAAGACTGATCAAGTGGTCTAACCCAGCCCTAAAGTCTAATAACCATATCTTACCAGCACAGCAAGGTCAGCCTATGAGTGCAGTGGTAGCACTGTGATATGGGGGGGAGGGGGCAAACCAACAGCTGCCTAGCTGAACTCTCCATGGGAGTAAACAGATGGGCGGCACTATAATTATAGCCAAATACACGTGGCTGAAGAAGGTATAGATCCTAGAGCAAACACTAGCTCTGTCAGATCTCTAGACAAATGATATTTCTTACCATAAGCATGGATCCTTAGGTTCTTGTTGCAACAAATGGAGGTACTACAGAGTTCCACAGTGTTTCACACACGAGGATAATAGGTCTGGAGGATGCCATATTCCTGGGTGATTATCATACTACAGTGAACTCTACATCCTATGTCAGGACGGAACATAGTAAGCAAGAGCAGAAGAAGAAAGTTTACAAAATAATTGGAGAAGTTAAAATGCATCAGCACCCCACATCGAGCTTTCCTTATTACCCACAGAGTGCAATACACACAGAAATCCACAACTGGCCGGGTTTCCATCAATTTCAGAGAGTTCAAACTCTTACAGTAGTCACGTTATTCTTTTCCAGGAGTTCACAGACATGAGACCGAGTGCAGGCTGTCTGTATTAGGCAGGGGAATGGGTCAAGCGCAGGTGGATGGGCTGCCTGGCATCTTGAGTAAGCCGGCTCACAGGCCTTGTCGGTGTACTATTTAGGTTGTAACTTCTGCCAGCTTCCCTCCTGGAACTTCACACTGAGTTACTGAGAAGTCTTCTTTCCTAAATGGTGTTCTGTATAGTTTTACTGAGCTTTTAACATGTTAGGGCAGTATCTTTTATTAATTTTCTGATATTTCTGAAATTTATTCTAAGCCTGTTTCTCAAAATGATGGTAGCTTTGGATTGGCACCATGGAAACATTGATTTTACAATTGATGCTATATACACAATAAATGACGATGTTTATACATCATTGTTTCTCAGGTTTCATCACAAAATATGATGACAAAGGGTAATATATTGAAACTTTTACAAATCACCCCCATTCACTTTGTTCCTAGGTTTGTCTGACACAATAAAAAAACAAATTCAGGTTCCCAATAAACATGCCTCATTAATCATTGCAAGGTGCTAACACGGAGTTCCACTCTTTGCTGCTCAAGACGGATGAAAGTGACCAATCAGTAGCAGGGGTGGAGAGGCTGGCTTTGGTCACTGAGCCTGTGTTTGTTCCCAAGGCCACATACCTCCCACAGGAAGCCCCAGTACTCTCATGGCATTGGGCATGCTCCACAGGGATGTGCACCATCTGTTCAAGCTTCCTCCTTAGAAGTAAACACTCAAGTTGAAGGACGCCATTTTTCATTTCCAGCTCACCCTTCCATCCTCCTTCCTCCCAATCCTACAAATACCACTTACAAACCTTTGGGAAAGTAGAAAAAAGGTGGAGAAAAGCCATACACGTTTCTGAAGCAGAAGGCCACTAAAAGAGCACCAATTACTGGATCTGAAAATATTATTTAATTTCCACAAGATCCATCACTGTGTGTCTCCACTCGAATCCGTGTGCTCCAAGATGTCCCTCTGAAATCCTTCAAGACCAGTTATATAGTGGTGTCTTATAGGAACTTTCATTAGTAATCCACCAAGGAGCTCAGGAATACTCTCAATTGTGTCTTTCTGGATATTGACTTGTTATTTCTACTAGCAACCAACAACAAATAAGAAACTCAATGCACTATAAAGGATCAAATGCCTATGGTAAGGCCCTACTTTTCATGTTGGCTCGATGCCTGAAACATCCAGATTCCTATAGTCTCCGGAGTTAATGAACTTAAGACTATGCAGAGAGTGGGATAGGTCTGGAGACTTTGAGGACATTTCAGGGAGTAATCACTCCTGAAAATGTGAGGCCTCCCACTGGTAGGCTTTCTGTTTTCACAAATACGTGGCTACATCTGTTGAGTACAACCAATGGCTCTAAAAGCATGCTGAATTAAAGCGCGATAATGGGTGCCCCAGGGCTGGAGAGATTGCTCAGTGGTTAAGGGAATAACTGCTCTTGCAGAAGACCTGCCTTTTGATTCCCAGCACCTTCGTGGCACAGAAATCCTCATATCAACCATTTGTGACTTATAGCTCTAAAACCTCCTTCTTACTCCTTGAAGAAGATAATAGTTGTTAAGGGAAGTCTGATATGGTCCTTGTTAGGGTGTACGGTGATGTCATGCTAGGACATTTACATACATCCTTATTTACTCTCATCCACTTGAATGAGAAACAGTGTCATCTCCATAGATATAAACTCTCATTCTGTGAAGCTGAGAAGCAAATAAACAGCTGAGACTTTTAGAAAATTATATAGACCAATAAATTTTGTTCAATGTCTGGACATGAATGCTGCTGGCCTATAAGCAAATATCAAGCATAATTAATTTATTAATTTTGATAGCAAGATCCACTCCGAGAATTCATTAAATACTATTTTCATTCCCAGTTTTAGAGGCAAGGATCCTTTAACTTTTGTGGGGCCTTGGATCCCCTGGCCAACATCCAGGTTAGGAGAATAATCCCTTGTGAGTCAGACTCCTGTATATATATTTTGCTTAAGTGCATAGCTTTAAGGACTTTAGTATTATATTTGTTCTGAACAGGAGATATCCTTTCACAGTTCTTTGCTTTAGTCAATAAAGAAGGCAGTTTTACCGGCTTTATAAGAGATTACCTATTCCTAGTTGTCTCCAATTTACGTTGGAGAGTGACCTCCATCATCATAATATTTCTCCTTGTTTCTATGGGGGGGGGATGCAAGAAAGTCTCTCCAGATCAAAACCTTGCTGGCACCTATAAGGTAAGTTTCTTAGGACTCATTATAAATAGTGTGTTACAAGTAGGAATCCACAAGGGGGTTTCGTGTTTATAGCAATCTGAGGCTTTCTTCCCTTCGCGATGTTCAGATAGGTCAAACTTTTCAGTTGGCAACTTTTGGTACATCCAACTCAAGTGCACAAGCTGATCTATTTCTTCTCACGCCATTGAAGTTTTGGTTGCTTTGTCTGTTGGGACCCACAAATTTTGCCCAAGTTAGTTTTAGTGGTTTGAAATTGCAAGGTTTTTTGACAAATGTGTGTGTATGCACTGATGTTAAGACACTGTATGGGCATTTCTGATGGGGTTTCAGGGGCACCACACTTCCCTCTGGGTTCCCTAGTCCCCTAAGATTCATTCATCTCCACTCTTTTTCTTCCCATCTGACCTCCTTCCTTCCTCCCCGGTCCCAGCGCCCCCATTCTTCCCACCCTCCCCCCAATAACACCCATCTCCTACCATCTCCTACCATCCCTGCACCCCTTCTGACTTCTCTCTCCCCCCACACTGTGGCTTCTTTCATGTCCCTCCCTCCCTCTACTAACTTCCAAACTCCCCAGATTTCCCCACCTGCCCCCTGGTGACTTATGTTCCCTACTATCCCCCTGATTTGGATTCCTTCTTCTTTTCCTTTCCCCTTTGCTGGTTCTGGTGTTACATCATGATGTATACTCATATAAGAGACTGGTGCTACGATCTGCAAATGAGGGAGAACATAGGTCACTTGTTTTTCTGCATTTGTGTTTCTTCACTTAGTATAATACTCTCTAGGTCCCTGGTTAGAACTCCTACATTCAACTTATAATTTAAATTCTACCCAGGAGATGCCCATGCATGTGGCATCTCACCTCCCTCCATCGTAGGTTCCCAAGACCCACAAGAAAGGCTCTCTGAACCACATTTCAGGGAACTTTAACCAGTTTACTCAGGCTTGCCTATAAAGTGAATGGAAACAAACAAATAAAAAAATTCAACTTACATGCCAAGCAGCAGCTCCCTTTCCTCCATATAAATCCAATGTCCTCACATGGACGCGGTGACCTCTGCCCCTGGTCACAGCATAGCGAGATGCCCTGAGTTCCACGTGATTGACTTTCATATCGTCTCTGGCTCCTCCCCCAACGTGTCACTGGCAGCATCCCAGAGTTCAGCTGTGTTCTCAAGAGTAGCAAAACTGGAGGAGTGGCTGGATTTCTAACTCCTCCCTTACAGAGTCTGGAGCTCTTGAGCGTGAGAAAACCTTTAATATCAAGTCAGTCCCTTTTAGAGGGCCGCCCAACTTACCCAGCCTCACCCACCTATGGCTCGGGAACAATTGTAGAGCAGGGGAGAGAAGGATTGTAAGGCCCAGAGCTGGTTCATGAGCACAAAGGACTAGGGGATATCGGGCTGCCAGAAGCTTGCATGTGTGAACTTGTGGCAATGGTGGCATTGAACACAGAACCAACTCAATTAAATGAGGACCCAGATAGGAAGAGAGAAATGGGTGGCAGACCAGCCCTAGACTGAGAAATATTGAAGACTGGCTGCTACTGGAGAGTAGGCCTTATTTATGGACCCTAGATGGACTGACTAAACTCCAGTAGATGAATTTTTACTCAAGGACATAGGGATGCAAATGCTTGATTGGAAAGGTCTTACCATGCATGAAGGAATACATAAGGTTTGGTGGAGAGTCGGAGAGGCATGGATGGGGAGAGGGTCTAAGCTTGATTGAGAACTGTGCTATGAACTTACAAAAGTTTAATAAAAAATAAAAAAGAATATAAGAAAGTAAAAAAGATAATAAAATTGATAGAAGCAATGACATATTCTGGAGAAAAATAATCCAAGAAGAAATGTGATAGATTTAGACTACATATAAAAAATTGAGTTATTGGGCTGGAGAGATGCCCTAGCGGTTAAGAGCGCTGACTGCTCTTACAGAGGACCCGGGTTCGATCCCCAGCACCCACATGGCAGCTGAGAACCGTCTGTAACTCCAATTCCAGGAGAACTCCAGTTCCAGGGGAACCCGACACCCTCTTCTGACCTCCGCGGCATTGCACGACACGGGTGCACAAACTTGCATGCAGACAGTACATTGATACACATACAGAAATAAGTAAATGCTGGGCGTGGTGGTGCACGCCTTTAATCCTAGCACTTGGGAGGCAGAGACAAGCGGATCTCTGTGAGTTCGAGGCCAGCCTGGTCTACAGAGTGAGTTTAAGGACAGCCAGAGCTACAGGGAGACCCTGTCTCAAAAAAAAAAAAAAATTGAGTTATTTTATTATTTACTGTAGATCAATGATAACATAAGTTAAGCAAATTTTATCTGAAGACAATTTTATGTTTATAGTTACTAAATATATATTTTTGCAAGGATAAGTTGTCCAGAGAAAGAATCTTTCTGTTCATATGCTATTTGATTAAATAAAAACTATTTACCCTATGTATGCTCTGTAAAGCAAAGTTCTTGCCCCTCTGAATTCTTAGTAAATGCCAGTTGGTCTGGTAGTATAAGCAAAGAAACAAATAAGTGTGTATACTCAGACTAGATGGGGCAGAACTGCTTCATTCTCTAGATCAGAGCTTATAAATATTTTCTGTTTACAATCCCCTTTTGCCCAAGAAATGTTCATGTGACCTCAAGTGTATAGGTATAAAGCAGCATACATATCACATTTTTATTATTAATAAATCATGGAGAATTTTATTTTAAAACAATTACTTGGGATTCATATAATTCTACCATTAATTAAAGATGGAGGTAAATTTGCATCTGACAAAAAGAGATGCTATTTTTCATAAAGAATTAAATGTTGCCTGATTACTGGATACTAAGAGACAGAGAAAATCTTCAGTATTTTCCAAAGTTGAATGATATTTTGATTTTATAATTGCCAATGCTGAAAATTTTACTTTGCATGTATAGATCTACTCTTTCTTTTACCTCTTTAAATTGTTATAGGAAGTAACCTGGAGAATGTAATCCTCTTGATTACCATAGAATGGAAATTATCATTTTTCAACTTTACTATTATTATCATCATTGTTGTATGTGCAGAAGATGTGGCATGGCTCACATGTGGATGTCGAATCTGTGCAGTTGGTACTCTCCTTCCACATTTACAAGGGTTCTGGGGATGGAACTTGGGTCATCAGGCTTGTTCAGCACATACCTTCTCCCCCAGAGCTAATCTCTCCAGCCCCAGGAAATGATCTTGACATTTCTTCTAGTGGCCCAAACCTTTTGCCATCATCACTCATTGTAACCTGGTCACACATACACTTGGTTCCTATAGGCATATATTTATGGAAAACTTCATTTACGGAGAAGACTGTTTGGATTGAAAGCATTTTTGCTTTGTGAGATAGCTGGGGGAAAAGGGGGAGAAAATGTAACCAGGTAATTATAGAAACATGCACAGTGCATTCTATACACTGTGTAGTAATACAGATCAGTATAACAAAGCCTGTTTATTTCTGTGGTGTTACAATTTCCATCCGAATCTCTTTAAGGGAATAATCGACTTTTAACAAACAGCTTTACTTGATTGCTTCTATGCATCTATTTTTCATTTTTCCTTAAGAAGACATAGTGATATTAGCAGCCAACTCCTTCTGAACTCCTTAGAAGGCTGTCTTTTTCTTTCAGTTATTTTTAAGGCAGAATTCATAAACCATTTATTCTTTAATGTCTAAAAAATTCATATATCAAACATTCTTTTTTTTTTTTTTGCTTGCATCCCCATGTTTATTGCTGCTCTGTTCAGTACAGGGAGGAAATGAAACCAACTTAGCTGTCCATCAACACATGACTAGATAATGAAAATCTAGTACATATATAAAATGGAATATTGTTCAGATATAGAGAAAAGTGAAATCACAAATTTTTCTAAGAAAATAAATGGATCTAGAATATATAATATTAAGCAAGGTCACACAATTTCAGAAAGAAAAGAAATCCATGTTCTACCTCATGTGCAGATTCTAGCCTATAATGTATACAGGTGCATAGGTAAACAAATGTGTCTTAGCATACTATGTTATCTAGAAAGGAGAATAAGAAAGGATAATTTTAAGACATACTAATGAGTTCACACATATAGTCCACTTCAAGTAAGTGCATTGAAACCTATCTCAAGATATAACACATTTTAATGCAAAATAAGTTATCATGTTAGTGTTGCTCCTGTGAGATCAGATGAGAGAATGTTATCTGACAGGAAATCTAAATTTTAAACTAAAGTTTTTTTTTTCATTCTTTCAGTACTTCTGTAGGCTGTAGGTTTTTTGTAAATACTAATAAAAAATTTTAAACTATCTTTCCAACAACTTGAGTTGTTGGTCAGAGTGGTCCAAGAGACTCTTGGTTTTTTTTTTTTTCGCATAAATTTATTTTCAAACAGTCTTTTCAGGAGTAAACATCAGAGTATTATTGCTTGGGGATTCCTTTATTATGCTTTTCATGAGTTCCTCAAGGAATAAAAAACTAAAACTTGTTCTGTTACTATTAAAACAGAATTCACAGCACTTTCAATTTTAAAAAAAGTATGGAACCTATTCTTAAAAATTGTAACACTTTTTACATGGATAATTTATTTAAAATACTTTATTATTTTTATTTTTGTGTGTATGAACATATTGCCTGCATGTATGTAAGTGCACCTGTGTCATGCAGTGAGGTCAGAAGAGGACTTCAGATCCCTTGGAAGTGGAGTTACAGATGGTTGTTAGCCAGCATGTGGGTGATGGGAATTGAACCTGAGTTCTCTGCAAGAGCAGTCAGTGTTCTCAACCTCTGAGCCATCTTTCCAGCCTACATGGAAAATCTTTAAGCTTAGAAAGTTCTTGAAATTCATCTGTCCTTCTATGAATAGTCATTGCATCATCAATAATCTTTTTTCACCCTTTCAGTTTATAAACATGCATGCTATAGAGAAAATCAGATTGTAGTGAGGGTTGTAGAACTCTATAACTACACTAAAAAATCGTTAAGTTGTATTTTTAGCGTTGAATAAATTTTGATCATATGTTGTTGGCCACCACGTGGGGGCTGGGATAATTTTAATCATATGTAACTTATACCACAATAAAGCATTTAATGATATGTTAGGTTTATTAAGGTTTACTAAGTTTTGACATACTATTGTGTTTGGCACACTGAAAACACATTTTAGCCACTTTATCGACAAAATTATTCATTGTTCCCTGAATAGGACTCCATATTAAATCTTATCCACACAGGGCTCAGGAGCCATTGTGGAAGAGGGGGGTGGAAAGATTGTAAGAGCTGGGATGGTGGGTGATTATAAGGAGGCAGGATCTTATAGGCTCCTGGGAACGAACTTACGTGAACTTACAGCAATGATGACAGCATTCACAAGACCCATGCAAATGCAATCAGACAAAAATCAGCAAAGAACTGCAGAAATGGGCAGGAGGCCACAAATTTGGTGAAGAACTATTGGCACCAGCTGGGTGATGAGAGAGTTGATCTTCTCTAAGGGAGTGATGCCAGACAGGCTGAACAGGCCCCAGTGAATGAACTTACACTGAAGGATATCTGGGTACACAAACTTAACTTCATAAGGAATGAAAATTCAATAAAAAATGTACATTGAAAAATATTCATTATAGATGTACAGGTCAATGGCTTTTAGATTTACAGTATCTACTAGATATAAATCATAGAATTTATTCACACCTTCAATTATCAATTAATCTACTTTGAATTTGAAATATCTTGGTGTGAAGGTTGCTCAAACACAGTGATGAATGCCAAGGTTCAAGTTCTCGCCTCCCCTGGTGATGGGCGGTGTTCTTTAGACATTGAACAAGGGAGGGAACTTTTAATAAAAGGCTTAATGCTCATGATAGCTGAGTGTTGAGATGCCTTCTGATCCACTACTTTTCCATTTAGCTTCTTGATATTGTCAGATGTGCCCCTTGTGAGGTTCACATGTCCTCATGACATGACAGCTCTCACCCAGTCTAGCTTTTGTGCCTGCTAATAAAATGAGTAGAAAAAAGTAAACCAGAGGCAGCCCATGTTAGGTGACTTTCAGAGGAATTAAAATGAGTGGGTAAGAAGCGCATGGTTTCCGTATTGTTTTTGTGTTTATTTGTGAATTCCTCAAGGAACAGTTCCTGCAGTGTCTAAAACAAATAAACTGGCTGTATCATATGTCAAAGATTTCCACTTATTTGTGGTGCTTTTAAAAAAGACAAAAAGAAGGAAACAACTGCACATCCTTTAAAGGAAAATCAGATCTGAGGAGAAACTTTTCAAAGTGGACATTCTAATATCACTCTCCACAAAAAAAAAAAAATATTCTTTAGGCGACAGCTCTGCAGTAAGTATTTTCTAGTTAAAGATCTTGTTCTCTTTACTCATGTCCCAGTCACATAAAATTTCGTTCCGAAAGCTCTGTGATTACTTATGATAATCCCAGTTAAGACACTCGCTGGTGTCCTTTGCACATTATAATCTCATTTTTAAGAGTGTGATTGGAGCATTATTAACATTTCTGTTCTAGTTTGTCTTCCATTGCTGTGACAAAACACTCTGACCGACACCAACTTGGGGAGGAAAGGGTTTATTCAGCTTACATCTCCTGGGTCACAGTTCATCACTTAGGGAGCCCAAGGCAGGAACTCAGGGCAGGAACCTGGAGGCAGGAGCTGAAGCACAAGCCATGGAGGAATGCTGTTCACTGGCTTGCTCCCCTGGCCCATGCCCAGCCTGCCTTCTTATATGGTACACAACAACCTGCCCAGGGTGGCACCACCCATAGTGGGCTGGGCCCTCCCACATTGCCCAACAATCAAGACAATACTCCACAGATGTGGCCATGGGCCAGTCCAATGGAGCCAATTCCCCAATTGAGGCTCCCTCAACTCAGGTGTGTCAAGTTGACACTAAAGCTATCCAGCACAATGTCATAAAATTAATTAAAACTGTAAAGCTCAGTAATATTTTGTATATTTATAGACTTGCATAGTCATCAACCTACACCGTAAGTTAAAGCATGTTATCACTCTGAAGAGAGAACTTGTCCCAATTAATAGCCACTTGTTCTTTTCCCCTTTCCTTTTGAGGCAAAAGTAAACTATTTCCTCTCTGTGAGATTTGTTTTTTATTCTAGACTTTTCATACACAGTTTCATACAATGTGACTTTGTAGCACTTGGGATGCAGAGGCAGGCTGATCTTTGTGAGTCCAAGGTTCAAGGCCAGCCTGGTCTACAGAGTGAGTTCCAGGACAGCTGGGGCTATAGGGAGACCCTGTCTTGAAAAGATAAATAAATAAATAAATAAGTAAATAAAAATAAATAAATAAATTGTTCTGGGAGTTCTATAATCTCTCCATCTCTCTCTGACTCTGTCTCTGTCTCTGTCTCTCTCCCTCTGTATATGTGTGTGTGTGTGTGTGTGTGTGTGTAAGAGAAAAAATAGAGAGATGCCTTTAAAATAATAAAAATATCCATCTAAAATCAAGAGAGCAGTGAGGTTCCTGGCCTTTGTGCCTGAATCAGTCCAGTTTTTTCTCCTACCGTCATGTTCAGTGGATCAAAGCTATAATAAAAATAAGGAGGGCCTATTTAAATTACAGTATTTTTCAGGCTATCAGAGAGACCAATTCAGGAATAAAAGTTATATAAGCTGTCAACTAAGTAAAGTCATCTTTAAAATATATAGAAAGCCTTTTCAACTACTGAAATTTGGTGCAGCAAAAGCCATAAACAATTGCAGGGCAATAAACTCTAGGATTTAGGTTCAATATTTCTTTTCTACTGAGAAATCAAATAAAAAGTTAGAAAATATTAATAAACTTTCTCCATTTTCTATAGGCAAAGCTCATTCCTACTGTATGAATAAAGTCAAAGGGATTTTGCTGTTTTCTCACCGCTACAAGTGCTTCGACCACTCATCTCTCTCCTGGGGACTCTTCTAAAAGGGATTGCTTTAATTGAGGACCTTGCTGTCTGTTATGTAACCAACAAATTCAAACATCAAGGACTGTGGGGACATGGAGACATGCAGGATTAATACAAGAATGGGGAAACAGGACCATGACTTTATTAATACAAGCATTTCATAATCTCTAAATGCATGAATTTCCATATATTACCTGTGCATCATCTAACAACAGTTGGCATGTGCCAGCTTGGAAAGTTAATTAGAATTTCTTATCCTTCTAAAATTTAGAGATTTGGGAATCAGCATGTCAGGCAGATCATACAGATATTGGGAATCTCTTCAGAGTTATATATTTTGCATGAAGAAATATATGTATATATATAGTTAATCATTTGATATTATAGATCACGGCAAACTACCAGATTTTTTACTTAACCCATCTTAAAAAGTATTTTATATCAATATATCCTTTTGGTGAAAAATAATTTTATACTATGCATTCTGTATTGAATAATTTTAATTATTGTCTATTATTAGATGCTTAAAATACAAATATTATAGATGTGTCATTATATATATGTATATAGAACATGATAAAATTATTTGGAGTCGATAATAAATAGGTAAGTAGATATTTTAATATATAGTATCAACTCCACCCTCTTTCCAAAAGATATATTCCTAGTTTCTATGTATGAAAACACGTTATTCATTCTTATTTAAACATGAACTTTGCCTAATTTAACGGTGATATTCTGTGTTTTTATAGTATGTAGATCTCATTTATCTGATTTATCAAGATTGTTCATGCTGCCAAGAAATGAGAATTGGAAAACCAAACTACTTCTTTATCTTTTATTATTTATTATTGCTAAGGAGGTGCAGACTCCAGGAAGGTTAAGTCACTCCCAAGTCCTACTCCCCTCAAGGCTCTAAAGAGCCATACTACCCCAAGCAGAGAGAAACTTCCACCTCCTGCCTCACAGAAGTCCCCTCACAGACCTGTCTCATCTTCTGCAGATGTTCAATTGTCATGACTTTACTCACCTACTTAATGTTCCTTGCAGCCACCCAGCTATCTGAACTGGGATGGATGCTTTAGATAAATTGGAGGCAAGAATGTCTCTTCATTGAGTTTTGGAAATGTTAGTGGCCTGGCAATCCTTCCTGGCGTCGACTTTCCAGAGGGACATGAGTAACTCTGAGAGTAGACATAGACACAGCATAAGTGATTCTTCCTTTTATCATGAGAAGAATATGACATGATGCTTTTCTAGAGGAGCCCTCAGCCTGGTAACAGCCAAGCTGTTTACTTTAGGGAGAATATACAGAGTCAATATTAAAATGTGAAGGTCAAGTGTCTGTCACAGGCTTATAAGTTTGAGTAGTTGGTTCTCTGCTGATAGTACGAAAGTTGTGGAACCTTTTTGGTGGTGGGGTTTGGTAGCCAGGAGCTGGCTTTGAAGTTTCTACCTTCCTCTGGTTCAGTCTGCATCCTCTGCTTCCTCATCTGGCTGTCATATGAGAAACTCCATCACACAATCTCTTGTCAGGGAGCTGCTTTGCCAGGTCTTCCAGGCTACGAGGCACAGCACTCTCTGAAACATGAGTCAATATAATTTTTTCCTTCCATCAGTTTTCTGTCAGGTATTTTGTCACAGAAACAAGAAAAGTTTGCAACTGTGTCCTTATCTTGAATATGGAGTTTTCTTCCTGTGTCTTTCTATGAAGAAAGATGGGTTAATGTAAAGAAAAGAGGCTACTTCTTTGGTGATTAGCCATGAGTTCAGCTGGGTGCATTCAGTTACACTCAGACCTTGGACAGCCAGCTCCATTGTCTAAATCCTGGTGATTTTCTTTCTTTGTGTGATGCTGGTATAGAATGCCAGGCTTAGAGCCTGCTGGGCTAGTACTCTACCACTGCACTACCTCCTGAGCCCCAAGACTCTATCTTGTACCTAATAAAGTAGACATAGAAACACCTCCTTCTTGTAGTGCTATGTGTATTCTATCATATATCTAGCCATCATTTATCCAAAATCAATCAATCAATCAATCAATCAATCTCTAACATCTATCTATCCACCTATCATCTATCTATCATCTCTCTGGCCATAATTTACATATCCATAATCTATATCCATCATCTATCTGTCCATTATATATCTATCTATCATCTATCTATCTATCATCTATCATCTATCTGTCTATCATCTATCATCTATCTGTCTATCATCTATCATCTATCTATCTATCTACCTATTATCTATCTATCTGTCTATCATATATATCTACCTATTTATCACACATCCTTCCAAAATTCTTTCCACCATCTGAAAAAGCACAGTACTATCTATAGTAATGAAACCATCACGGGACAGATCAGAGATGCTTCTAAAAGAATATGAACATTGAAATCTGCATTCTGAGAAAAAAGAGGGCATGGTAAAGTGAATGTGTGAGAAAGGCATGGAAATGGTTTTGAAGGGGATGTACCAGTTAGCTGTTACATGAAGGAGTGAGAGTTTTCTGGGGACAGAAGTTATACGGGGAGGTGGATCTTGAAGCAGACTGGGTAGCACAGTCCTGGGAGCCATGGCATCGGGAGAGGTGGAGACTTAAGTCAGACTGGATTGTGTACATAGTCAGGAAGCAAAGATTGAAGAATGCTAGTTCCTCAGCTCATTTTCTCATTTTTTTAATTTGCCTAACAGTTAGGGTGGGTCTCAATTAAGTTCCTCATAGGTAAGCTCAAAGGCTATCCTAGTCCAGATAACCTCGAAACGTTATGCCTACAGGAATATCTCTTAGTTGCTTCTAGACCTGGTCAAGTCGGCAATATTAGTCATTACTCTGGGAACCAATACTTTGCCATATGTCCTTTGCTGGACACTTGAGATTCAAACTCTAACACTCCTATTCGTGGCTTGTGTGAGCAGAGATGCCCTTCGGTTGCTTCCTGGTAACATCTCTCTACTTTATTTTTCAGTATTGCCTCACTAAAAGCCTTTTCAGGTTTTTTTTCCAATTGCCCACCAACAACATTTTAATTTTAAGAGGTATGTTATTTATTTCCATACTATATCCTTTAGAAGGGTATATTAGTTACAACAAATTACTCTAAACATAGCACAAACAACGCCGAGTTGTCATGTAGCTCTATAGGAACGTCATTCAGACATAGATCTTTCTGTGCTACGGTGAAAATGTCAGCTCAGAGCTGTACTCCTTTATGGAAGTCTGGTGGGAGAATCTCCATCCAGCTGCTAGAGCCACCATCCAGCTGCTTTCTGGGCTTCCTCTTCCCTCAAAGAAAATGTTGCACCTCTGTGCCCTTCCATAGATACAGCTTCCTCTTCCACTTTTAAGGACCTGGTTCATCCAAGTTAACCTTCCTTCTTCAGGCCAGCCAATCAGCGGCCTTAATTCCACTATCTGCCTTAATTCTCTTCACCATGTAATGTAAACTGCTCCCAGCTTCTGATTCAGGGTGGACTTCTTCAGTGAGTCATTTTTCTTCTTACCACACTGGCTCAAAAAGCATTATAAAAGCTAACTCTGAGCCCCCAGCTGTCACTCTTCAATCCTGTGAGTACCCTATTACCTGCTCTGAGAATGTATGCAACTCCATTCAAGTTGGCTCTGCTGCCTTTCTCTTACTCATCTTTGTCCACTCCAGAGTGACCGCTATATCTCCAGACAGGAATTCTTAAATAGATTATGATCAAGTAAGCATCTTTTTTTCTGTTGTTGTTATTGTTCTTTTTTTAAAATTTTTTTTATTAATTTTATTTATTTCTGTATGTGTATGAATGTACTGTCTGCATGCAAGTCTGTGTACCTGTGTCGTGCAATGCCGCGGAGGTCAGAAGAGGGTCTCGGATTCCCCTGGAACTGGAGTTCTCCTGGAATTGGAGCTTCAGACGGTTCTCAGCCGCCATGTGGGTGCTGGGGATCGGACCCGGGTCCTCTGTAAGAGCAGTCGGCGCTCTTAACCGCTAGGCCATCTCTCCAGCCCCTGTTCTTTTTTTTTTTAATTATGTTCTTTTTTATTGACATTTTCTATACTTCATACATCATTTTTTAGTCCAATTTGGATAGATTCCCCTCTCCCTGCCCCTCCCCCCTCCCCAGTCTATGCATTCTGCCATACATGTCTTGCATCTTTCTCTCAGTGTTTTCAAGGATTTTTTTCTCATCTTAATGTACTCTTCTAAAAGGTGAATTAATGTTCATATTTTCTCAATATTTATCTTATTGTTATATTAATTCTGCCTATGACACGAAACTTTTATGTCTATAGTTAGTCCAAGAGGTGCCTAATAATGTCAAATAAAGATTTCTCTATCAATCCCTAAAGAGATTGGAAATTGAGTGGCCAGATGGCTCACGGGGTAAAAGTGCTTGGTGCCGAGTCTGATGCCCTGTGCTCTGTTTCTAGGACCCACATGGTGAAAAGAAAGAACTGACTTTGACACGTTGTCCTCTGACTTCCATATGTCGCCTGTTGCATGCTCTCATGCGCACACATACACATATAATCCACACATAATAAATAAATCAATGATTTTTTAATGGAACCTAAGCTTGAGGCTGGAAAACAGTATACATATCAAATTTTCTTTTTTGGGGGGGGGTCTTTTTTTTTGAGACAGGGTCTCCCTGTAGTCCCAGCTGTCCTGGAACTCACTCTGTAGACCAGGCTGGCCTTGAACTCACAAAGATCCACCTGCCTCTTCTTTCTAAGATGCTAAATTTCTACTGTCTCTGAAATTCTTTTTGTCTATAAATAAGTTATCTCAGGTAGTTCTTCTGAGTTATGGAGTACAAAAATCACAGTAAAAAATATACACTCTCTGGGGAAATACTCCATTCCATTTTTTCCTTTCTCTAACTGTAGGCATGGCTGTGGAAGCAGCCAGAAATGTGTCGTTGAACCTGGAGGCTGTTCTTACTGAAGTCTTTTTTTTTTAATGCCAAAGGCCTCGAGCCAAATCATCAGGTTTCTATTCTCTCTGTTACATCAATTATCAGTACCTAAAAATTCAATTCCATTTAATTTTTCTGAAATGGAAACCCAAGAAAACACATTCTCCTTTTCAAAGGGAACTTTGAAAAAAACTGTCCCTGTCATCAAAGATGGTTGCTCTCTGGGCTTCAGAGAAGCAGAAGCACACTCAGAATAATGGTGTTTGGAAAATGAAGAACTTTGAAGCACATTTATATCTATTCAAATAATTACTTGAGAAGGCAGGCTGATGCTATGTCTTAAAAATAAAATTGGCTGCACTAGTTGACTGTTCTCTCTTATTTTTTTTTTTACTTTAAAAATGTGAGTTTGAAGTTAAGCATTTCAGAACAGTATTTACAATAATCTATATACGAGAGGTACTGGGCAGCACTGGCATATTGCATTTTGTGGTGGAGTGGCTTCCTGCTACAGAAAATGATGAAATGATGAATATGACAGTATTTTCTACAGGTCATTTGTGACCAATTCCTCCATAAATCTAGTGGACCTCCTGACAGCAATCCAAAGTATCTTAAAACAGAACCTTTTAAAGGAAAAAAATATTCCAAGCTAATGGTACCAAAAAGCAGGCAGGAGTGGCTATTCTAATATCAGACAAAATAGACCTCAGAGCAAAATTAATCAGAAAAGACAAAGAGGGCCATTATATCCTTATCATTGGAGCAATTAACCAAGAAGATCTCATAATTTTAAATATTTATGTACCAAACTCTGGTGCACCGAACTTTATAAACACAATCCTTCAGGACCTCAAGACACAGATTAATCCAAGTATGCTAATAGTGGGGAACTTCAATACCCCACTGAGCCACCTGGATAGGTCAACTGGACAAAAATAGAGAGACATCAGAACTGAACAACACAATACACCAAATGGACCTCACAGGTATCTACAGAATATTCCATCCAAACAACAGAGAATATACTTTCTACTCAGCACCCCAGGGAACATTCTTCAAAATTGACCACATACTGGGACACAAAAGAAACCTCAACAAATACAAAAGGATTGAAATTATTCCATGCATTCTATCAGACCACAGTGCAATAAAGCTCAATATTAACACCAGGGTAAGCCCTACTAACAATAAGAACACATGGAGAATAATCAACACAATACTGAACAATGAGTGGGTCAGAGAAGAAATAAAGAATGAAATAGGGGCTGGCTGGAGAGATGGCCTAGTGGTTAAGAGCGCCGACTGCTCTTGCAGAGGACCCGGGTTCAATCCCCAGCACCCACATGGTGGCTGAGAACCGTCTTTATCTCCAGTTCCAGGGGAATCCGATGCCCTCTTCTGACCTCCGAGGCATTACACGACATAGGTGCACAAACCTACATGCAGACAGTACATTCATATACATACAAAATAAATAAAAGTTTAAAAAAGAAAAAGAATGAAATAAAAGCATTCGTGGAACTAAATGAAAATGACAATACAACACAACAAAACCTGTGGATACATTAAAGTCAGTCCTAAGAGGGAAATTTAAGTGCCCACATTAAAGAAACAGAAAGAGAACAAGTAAACGATCTAACACTGCAGCTAAAAACACTTGAAAGACAACAACAAATGAATCCTAAACCCAACAGGAAGAAATAACAAAAATCAGAGCAGAAATCAATGAAATAGAAACAAAGAAAACAATACAAAAAAAAATCAATGAATCCAAAAGCTGGTTCTTTGAAAAGATAAAACATAGAAGACTCTAGCCCAGTTAACCAAAAAAACAAAGAAAGAGTCGTTCTAAGGAACGACTCCAACTCAATAGCATTTGTGATGAACGGACACATCACAACAGGACAAAGAAAAGATCCCAGACAATCTGGAGTAGTCTCAAATGAGATATACTTCAAAAAAACCTTTATGTACTCTACTAAATTTGATAAACTAAGATAAATGGATAAATATCTGAAAAATTCTGGGTTCTCCCAAAGCCTTAAACCAAGACGAGATTGACAGCTTTAAACAGACCCATAACAACTGAGGAAACTCGCAGATGTTATATAAAAAGCCTCCCAACTACAAAAAAGCCCAGGCCCCCCAGATGGCTCACAGCAGAATTCTATATAAAACATTTAAAGAGGGGGCTTACAAAACCATTACTACCTCAAACTTTCAGAGGATACAGACAGAAGGGGGGAAAACATATCCCAAAATTTCCTTCTACAAAGCAGCACCATCTAATACCCAAACCAGGCTAAAGACCCCAAACAAGAAAAAAAAAAACAAAAAAAAATATGGACCCATTCATTGATGAATGATATCACCGACACCACAGACCTCTACAACCCAAATTTTAAAACCCTGAAGAAGACGATTGAATAAATGACATCAACAAGTGGAAAGACCTCCCATTGCTCATGGATTAGAAAAATTAATATAGTCAAAAATGTCCATTCTACCAATATTAACATTTGCAGATTTTTTCAAAAATGCAATCCCAATCAAAATTCCCCATGAGCTTTTTCACAAACTTAGAAACAAAAATCCTTAAAGTCATATGGAAAAAACAAACGACCCCGAATAGCTAAAGCAACCCTGAGTGAAAAGTGCAATACTGGGGGATACATTACCAGAACTTCAAGCTATATTACAGGGCTATTGTCATAAAGACAAGCCTGGGTACTGGCAAAAAATAGAACCATTGACCATGGAACAATATTGAAGATCCAAACTTGAGCTCATTATAACTTCAGCCACATCATTTCTGACAAAGGGGCCAAAAAAGGTTTCAATGGAGGAAAGATAGCCTTTTCAGCAAGCGTTGTTGGCAAAACTGGATCACCATTTGTAAAGAACAAAATTAAAAACCCCTCTCTCACCCTGCACAAAATCATAACTCCAAGCCTGAAACCCTGAGGGTGCTCAAGAAAAAGTTGGCACAACCTACAAGGCATAGGTTTAATGTAGGAGGAGACATGGGTGTAGGAGGAGACATAGGTGTAGGAGAAGACTTCTAAACCAGACAGCAGCCAAAAAGGAAGTAAGGTTCAAACATTTTGACAAGTGGACCTTAAAAACTCAAAGCTTCTGTAACAGTGAAAAGAAAAACAAGGAGGTGAAGAGAAAACCCACCAAGAGTTGGACGAAATCTTTACCAGTGACACATCTGCCAGAGCATATGTCAAGAATATATAAAACGAACTCAAAAAACTAACGCAGTAGACAGAAGAAAGCAACTGACCTACTCAAAAAGATGGAGTAAAAGCTGAACAGAGACATCACAGGCGTGAGGAATTAAAGATGGCTGAGAAACATCTTAAAAAGTGTTCATCATCATTAATAATTTAGGAAATGCAAATTAAACCACTCTCAAAATATCATCTCAGTCCAGTACAGCTAGCTAAGATCAAGAAAAAAAAGACAAACAGATGCTGGAGGGTGTGGGGAAAGGGGAACACATCCATTCACTGCTGGTGGAATGTAAACTTAGTACAACCACTATGGAAGAACGCTGTAGAACATAGGACTCAAAATGAGTTGTCATGGCCGTCATAGCCAATGCCTGGTATATAACCCCCAAGAACATCATACTACACAAAGATACATGCAACATACATGTTCTATGTGCAGCTCATCTTACAATAGCGAAGAGCTTGGAAACCAAACCCATACGGCCCCCTCAACAGATGAGTGGAGACAAAAATGTGTACAGTACAAGTGGAGTATTATCAGACGTAAAGAAGATGGCATTTATGAACATTGCAGGTATAATGGATGGAGCTTCGAAAGCCTTATGCTGAGTGAAGGTGACACCATCCCAGAAAGACATGAGAATGGTTTCCCACATTTGTGGATGCTAACCCAAAATCCCCCAGATGAAAGCAAGCTGAGTGAAGTATGGTGTATATTATTTTGGTTTATCCTGAAGCAACTATGTTTGCATAATGTAGAATCCACTCACATGGTCAGAATTTGTCCACCCACAATCAATTATTCCAGGACTCTGTAATTACTGTATATGGCGAGAAAAGTATCCATATTTTAGATAATTATGAAATTAATGGAGGAAAATGTGAATCCTAAGCCATTAGCAAAAAAGATGAGGGAACAGTGCGGGAAGTTATGTACAGAATACATGATTGTGTGGTTTGGGTGGGGTGGGGGTAGGGATGGGAATTACTGTAAAGAAAATGCAAAATGATGTATAAATACATATAAACTCAATAAAAATACATAAAAATAAAGAATAAAGTGTACAACACGAGACTTGCCAAACATCACAAGGCATGCTGTATTCCAAACTCCTATTTCAATATTCGGCTAGACGTATGTCTTCCCATAGAACATCCAAGCCAATTCACTGACATTCTATCCTAGGCTTTTCTGAGTGAAAAAAATTTAACTATGTGATACTTTAGCATATTCTATGACCTAAATAAACTTTTTTTGACATCACTATGGTGCTGCACAAAACCATAGCTAAACTTTCACTTCTGTGTTTTAAATTTATAACATCAAGCTGAGCTTGGGTGTGTCATTGTTCATGAAACTCTATAAATTCCCCAACCTAAATGGGAATAGTGCTATCTAAAAATCAATTAGTGGTGCCCACTCACTCAACAGTTCAAGTAAGAAAAAAGAATATTGAGCGCAACCAAGAATAACCATTGTCCTATACGCCACCCCACAGAGATTGTTCTCTTAAGGACAAAGAGTCTCCTTTTCATTTTTCAGTCACTTTAAAGTCAATGAATTTGCTGGTATTCTCTATCCCATCTCCAAGATGATATTTGAAAAGCCTTGTGTAAGAAATCAAGCTCTAAATTATGCAATAAATCACTAAGTTTTTCAAGAAGTGTGACTTGCTCACCTTCATAAGTCCAGCTTCCTATCTACCTAGTACAGCACTTACCTAGGCTTGGCAGATGCCCCAGTTCCCAGGCACTGCCTTCTTCTAGACTAATGATGCCTACAGAGAATGCCAAACATAAATCAGTCTTCTTTGTCCCCTACTGAATCGTCTGTGTTATTAAGCAAAATAATTAAAATTATGCATTAATACATCTTGCCTAGGACCAATTCCTACTACCTCCATTAGCCATTCTTTTTTTCTTAATTTTTGTTGAACTTTTGTGTGTTTCATACAACATTTCTTAATCAAATTTAGACCTTTTCCCCCTTCCATGTCCCACACCCACCCAAGCTCATCCCTTCTGTCCATTACATGTCTGCATCTTTTCTCAGTCTTCTTTAAATTTTTCAGTGCAGAAGTTTATTGTTTTGGGAAGAAGTTTACTGTTACGTTTTTTTTTTTTTTTTGATTTTAAGTCTTTTGTTGTTGTTGTTTCCTTTCAATTTATATTTCTCCAACTATGCATATATACACTCACACATATACCAAAATTTATGACATCTGAAAATAAAATATAGGTTAACTCCAAGACATCAATTTAGACTTACACATTTTATTATTTTTCATTTTGTGATAATAATTATAAAATATTTTTATTGTCTGATTAGCTTATAGGTTTGTTAACGTAGCGTGTCAAGATGTTTCACTACTGTTGTCCAGTGGGAACCCAGAGGACCCCGAGCGTACCCAGTACATCGGCGTCCGTGGCATAGTACGATCATAGTCGATCATCCCAGATCGTCGAAGAGACAATCTTAACTTAAGATCAGAATTCATCGATCAGCAGGTAAAAAGACTATACTTCAAATTCCTTAAAATTACATAGCAGTTTTGATGTTTTTATATGTTACTTTTTTATATGTAAGCTGCAGGTTTTATATTTTACTAAAAAGAAAAAAAAATACCAGTTTTGCTTCACAAATGAAGGATTTGGATGCTAGGATTCACAAATGAGGGACAATTGACACGTCGTTTGCTTTTCTGGGACGTTTCTTCATTAGCATAATTGTGCTTTCTAGTTCCATCCAGTGTCCATTGGCAATTCTGACCCCTAGTTAGAGGAACTGTTCCCTTGGACTCCTGTCGAAAGCCCTTGGTTCCAATCCTACTCTCCCCTACTGTCCTTCAGTTATCTACAGTCCCCAGTACAGTCTGATTGTCACTTTCCTACCATACCCTTCCCAATCTGTCAGTCAGTCTCTCTTTTGACTGACATCATAGTCAAACATTCTTTGTTTTCTCCACCATACTGTACTTACAGAGAGATCCATACATTTTCTTATCTCTATCAGTTGTGTTTCTGCCTCTTTGATGTTTCAACTCTGCTGGGAATGCCCCTCTAAGATATCCAAATAGTTCATTGGTTCACTTCACCCAGCTTTTGATTAGATGCCATCATCCCAAGAAAGCTTTCTTTGAGTACTCTATCAAGAGGTTTCTTTCTTTCTACCACTTTTACATTGTCTAATTTCTTACAGTTTTTATCACCCTCTAGTAAGTAATTGTCAGTCATAATGTGGATTCCATGAGATTAGGTATGTTCCTTGGTTCATGTATGTCAAGCACTCAGAACTCTGCCTGACATATGAAGCTTAGGATCTGTTCTTTATTCCCCACACACTTAGCAATCACATCCTATGTGACAACACAGGAATGACTCAAGAGTGAGGCTGACTGGGCAAATAGAGATTCTACAAAGGAATGGAAGGTTGGGGGAAATGCTGATGGAAATGGGATTCAGGTAACCTCCATTCAAGTCCAGGTTAACAACTTAATAACATTGGAACATTAATTCTTTTATTCTTTACTTTTTAGAACATTCCAGATGTTAAACTATTAGAAATACTGTTTGTCAGATCAACTCACTGTAAATAGGGAAGAACTACTGTATAAGGAAGGGGCTTATTTGGCACCTAGAAAATAGAGAGAGACAAAATGTCTAGCAAAAGAACAAAACTGACTAGCCAAAAGCAACCATTGGAGTACAGCTTTGCTACAGGCCGTATTTAATTCACCTTTACATTTCCATCGTTTCCTCATGTGGTGGGCACACTGCGAAAAAATGGGCTTGGGAGACCGTTCGAATTACATCACCAGATAATTTCACTACAGAGGAGGAAAACTCAACCCCTTTATGTACTCTGGCTGAAATCTGGAATTCCACTGTGGAAAATTTAGAAATGTGAAAAGAATTATATAAACGGCTATCTGAAATAGTCTTTTGAAAAAGTAAACATTGGTGCAGGGCACATGTGGCACACCCCTTTATCCTAGCACTCGGGAGGCAAGAGGCAGGTCGGAATCTTTGTGAGTCAGGACAGCAGTTGGTCTACAGAGTGAGTTCCAGGACAGCTGGCCTACTAGGGGAACGCCTGTATCGAAAAAGACCAAAAAAAAAAAAAAAAAAAAAAAAAAATCAAGTAAATGATTAAACAATGGCTAAAAATTCTAACAGAGGACTCCTGTACTAGGAAAAGCTTGATTGAATATGTAATGAAAATATTTGTTCAGACTTGAGGAAATCTCAGTTCTTCATACTCACTAGATTGTGATTGTTCACTCTTTTGAGCACCAAGCATACTGTCTGCCCAAAGGCTAGAAGGAAAAGATACTGTGTACTGGGAAACGGAACGCTGGCACAGAGCACTAGGTTGGCAGCAATAGCCATTTTCAGCATACTGTTGAAGATTATATGACTAGACAAGAAAAAAAGCAAAGAGAGCTGGATCCCAGGCATAAATGGAGACAAAAATGATAATTTATTTTCAAATCATTACATATGTACAGGGGATCTCGTGCTGAATTTATAAAAGGAACTGAGAATTTACCAAAGAACTAATGAAGAATACAAGCGTGTAGGAATTAAGGGTCAGTAGGGACTGAGGCAAGGAAAGTGACAGTGAAGGTAATTGGAATGAGAGGCAGTGAGTGCTTTCATGGGGGGCATGGGAGAAACAGCTCCAAGCAAAATGCATAAGGATGTGAGAGTGAGTGATGTTTTCCTTTACACTGCTCTAATAGAATACCATAGACTGGGTGACTTAAACTAGAAGCAGATGTTTCTCACTGATCTTGGGGTTACGAGTCTGCCATCTCTCCTACCCTTTCTCTTCTTCCTAGTGTCTCTGCCTCTCTCTCTCTCTCTCTCTCTCTCTCTCCTCTCTCACACACACACACACACACAGACATGCCTATTTGTTTTGATTTTATGTCTTACTGAATTTAACCAGGGCCATTTGTGAAACCATGGTTCTGGAACTATCTTTGGATCCTGGCGGGCTCAGCACTGGTATACAATTAAAAACAGTGACTCCACTCCTCCTAGAATCTATCAATGGGAAATAGTTCAATGCTAAAGGATAGAGCCCTGTGAAACTCATCCTTGCACAACTGATTCTCCACTGGGGAAGTCCATGTGGGCCCAGTGCTTGTGGCCACCGTTGTTTTGAACTGATTGCTGTGTTGTGGTGGGTGTAGATGATGGCATTTCAGAGCCTTTGCCCTGCCTTCCAGCTCTTACATACGTCCCTGGTCCCTCTTCCACAGTGCTCCCTGAGTCTCAGAAGGAGTTATGTAAGGTTCGTTGTTTAGGGGTGAGCCCCCAACTATCATTTAATCTCAACATCTTGGAAGCCATGAGTCTCTGCATTTATTGCCATTCATTGTAAGGAGAGGCTTTTCTGACTGAGGTTGCAGGTAGCATTTGTCTACAGATATAAGAATAGATATTTAGGCTGGGAGTGATGGTGTATGCCTTTAATCCCGGCACTGTGAGGCAGTGGCAGGCTGATCTCTATGAGTTCAAGGCCAGCCTGGTCTATATAGCAAGTTCCAGGCCAACTGAGACTATAGGGAGACTCTTTCTCAGAAAGACCAATATATATATACATGTCAGTTTGATGGTATGGCTGATTTTGTTAACAGGAATAAGTTCTTCATCTGGGCCTATAACCTCCCCAGACCTGGTTCATTACCTCGGTTCCAGTACCAAGTATGTGTCCCCTTCACATGGAATAGACCTCAAATCTAATCAGAGCACAGTTGGTTGCCCCCCCCCCCCGGAAGGAAGTTTCCAACTCAGTTTTAGCTTGCTTTCTCTATATCTTAAACCAAGGTGTGTGGTATCTTCTGCAACATGACCTTATCCTCTAGTCCTGGCAGGCAAGCAAGAAGAGTGACGAGGGCCTCCATTGTTCAGTGGCATGAGCTCTGGAGCCCCCTGTTTTTAAAGTTTTTTTGTTCCTGTTCATGCTCATGTGAGGGTGGGTTTATCCACCTATGTGCAGGGTGGAGGTCAAAAGAGGACACATGATGTCTGCTTCTTAGTCATTGAAGGCACAGTGTCTCCTTGGACTTAGAGCTCATGTTTTTTTGAGTGGGCTGGAAGCTAGCAGTAATTCTCTGTCTATGGTCCCCTCAGAGCTGGGATTCCAGGTATACACAGAAAGAGAACTGACCTCTAGTCCTCATGATTGCACACCAGGAGATGTTACCCACTGAGACATCTCTCTAGTCATATAAGAATATTTGTTATTATTATTATTCTGTGTGTGTATATGTGTGTGTGAGTGTGTGTGTATGTGTGTGTGACTGTAAATTGCTTACGTTGATGGGAATTTCATTTGTGATTTTATTCTGTTCATATGGAAGTGTTCTATGCACTTGGTATTTTAAAATTGCTTTGCTTTCTGGAATGTACTCTGGGCTATATACCAGGTTATAGTTTCAAATGGTATCTTTATTCACATTTACAATGAATATTAGACTACTATGCTTTAAGACATTTCTTCCTTAAAATTTTTATATATTTTTAATGTGTATGAGTGTACTGTCTGCATATAGGGTGGTGCAACCATGTAGTGCAATGCTTTGGAGGTCAGAAGAGGGTGTCGGATTCCCCTGGAACTGGAGTTAAAGATGGATCTTAGCCGCCATGTGGGTGCTGGGAAGGGAACCTGGGTCCTCTGCAAGAGCAGTCGGCACTCTTAAACGCTAAGCCATCTCTCCAGTCCCAAGACAACATTTCTTAAAAACTAATTGTAAAAATGCCCATTCTACTGAAACTCTTGTATAGATTTAATGCAATGCCAATCAAAATCCCCAACAATTTCTTCACAGGCTTGGGGAAAAAAAGTGCTTAAATTCATTTGGAAAAACAAAAGACCCCGAATCGCCAAAATAATCTTGAGTGAAAAGAGCTACACAGGGGGGATCTCTATACCAGACTTCAAACTATACTACAGGGCTATAGTCATAAAAACAGCCTGGTACTGGCACAAAAACAGACCTGTTTACCAATGGAACAAAACTGAAGATCCAAATCTGAGCACATACAATTTCAGCCATCTTATATTTGACAAGGGGGCCAAGAAGCCACAATGGAGAAAAGACAGCATCTTCAGCAAGTGGTGTTGGCAAAACTGGATCACCACTTGTAGAAGAATGAAATTAAACCCCTACCTCTCACCCTGTACAAAAGTCAACTCCAGATGGATTAAAGACCTCAACGTGAAACCCCAAACTCTGAAGGTGATAGAAGAAAAAGTTGGCAGCAGACTACAAGACATAGGCGTAGGAAAAGACTTCCTAAATCAGACAGCAGCTGCACAAGAATTAAGGTCGACAATTGACAAATGGGACCTCATCAAACTCAAAAGCTTCTGTACATCAAAAGAAACAATCAAGGAAGTGAAGAGAAATCCCACAGAGTGGGAGGAAACCTTCACTGCAGATACATCTGACAAAGCATTTATTTCCAGAATATATACTCAAAAAACGAAGAAAAAAGAAAACAAATGACCCACTCAATAGATGGAGCAAAGAACTGAACAGAGACTTCACAAGTGAGGAATCTACAGGGCTAGCTGACTTGTGAGTTCTTCAGTGATTCCCCTCTGTCTCCCCCTCCCATCTTGCTGTAGGAGTACTGTGATTACAGACACATGATATCACACCTGGCCTTCTTATATGTGGCTGGCCTGAACTCAGGTCATCAGGCCTTAATCATCTTCCCAAACCCGAGGATGTTCATTTTAAAAGTCTCACCGTGTTTATGTAAACGAAAGCTCTTGCTCGTTAGGTATACATGCTGATGTAGTTATAGCTAACATTTGCAACTTCCTATTAGAGTGCTTAAAAGAAATAAACAAAAATTAATAACTGGTGGACTATTACAGATTAAAGTGGGTGAGGATGAGAATATAACAATGAAATTCAACATGTACTCCTTCACCAAACTGTTTTTAAAAGGTATGGAGGACATCGCTGGAGTAAAGTAAGGCAATTGGCTGTGAACTCAGATAACAGGATGGTATGAATTTCATGTTCAAATATGGGCTGACTCCTAATAAACAAACAAAAAAAGAATACATTCAGTGTGATGAATTCAAGTTGATGATTCTGGGGCCTGGAGATAGAGCTCAGTGGTCAAGAGCACATATGCCCTTGTAGAGGACCCAAGATTCAGCTCTCATACACCAATAGGCAGCTTACAACAGTATGTAATCAAGCTTCAGGGGAACCTGACACTGGGTACTTGCACTTAGGTGCACTACCTACACAGGAGCAGCACATATATAAACTAATAAAAAAAAATAAAATAATTGTGTTAATCACCAACTGCATAAGAAAGCTTCTCAGGAGAGACTTTAGTAATATATTTATCT
This sequence comes from Rhizomys pruinosus, assembly GCA_009823505.1. Lineage (NCBI taxonomy): Eukaryota > Metazoa > Chordata > Mammalia > Rodentia > Spalacidae > Rhizomys > Rhizomys pruinosus. Next base: position 52,838 of record VZQC01012165.1, read on the forward strand.
ATGGGTATAACAGTAATTCATTAGGGGTTGCTTTAATACTATAACTATTTGGCACAGTGATAGCATTAGGCCCTCCCTTATGACCTACGGGTTATCTAGCCACAGGTTCCCAGACCTACTCTCGTGTCAGATATTGTCTCCATCATATGATGGTGAGTGATACAGAAACCCACAACTGGCCCATGTGCGGACAGAGAACAGAACTCAGAGTGATTATTCCTGAATTGGACATCTATGTCAAACTTATACCTTCAAAGGCTCAGGGAATTTTGTGAAAAAGTAGGTTAAAAAATTGTGAGAGCCAGAGGTAATAGAAGACCACAAGGACACAGAATTTTCAGACAACTGGGAAGTTGCTTATATGAACTCATAGCAGTGGTGTAACATGCCCAAGTCCCCCTAAGATCAAGCCAAACAAAATCCCAGCATAAGTGTGGTAGGTAAGAAACCCCAACCCTACCTGAGGAACTCTGGGATCAATGAGTTCTGGAAGAGGAGAGTTAGTCTCTTTAAGGGTGAGGACTCTTGGTAGGTTAACCAGGCTCCATGATGGACCCACATTGAAGGACAACTTAGGACACAAATTAGACTCTATTTGCATTTATGTGTAGATCTATAATAGAGTACACAAAATTGGTACATATATGTATTTATATATAAAATTATACAGTACAGTAACATGAAATTGGCTACATATAATGTATGTTATATATAATATATACAGTACAGTACATGAAATTGGGTACATATAATGTATATTATATATATATATACAGTACAGTACATGAAATAGGGTAGAAGGCAGTAGGGGAGTGCTCACAGGGAAAAGGATCCAAATACAATAAAATATATTGTATGAACATCAAAAAATTTATAAAAAGGAAACTAAAAATGGATTAATGTGGATAAATGGTATATGGATGTTCATTGTCATATTCTTACAACTTTTCTATAAGTCTGGAATTTCTCGATGTGTTTTAAATTCAAAAGATCTTGACTACAAGAAGATACACCACACATATATGTATATAGATGGTTGTTTGACTTTAATTTGAGATTACCTTTTCTATATTCATCGAAGTGGGCTAACCCATGAATCTGTAGCCAGTTACATTTACTTACTAATTTCATTACTTTCTGTTTCTTCTCATGACAGAATACTGAAATAGAGCTAAATTAGTTTAAGTCTCTGAATTTGAATATTTATGAAAGGGCACTCTTTGAATACATTCATTTAATAGTTTGGAAAGCAGAAAATATGATTTTCACTAATGCCAAGGTAATAAGGGTGTTTTAGATTCAAATTGCATGCCCCTACAATGTCATTTAAATGTATAGGTCTCCAAAGTCAATTCACTTTCTAACTGCCTTAGAGGAAGAATGAGAATAAGAATGAAAATGGAAAAATATTGTTCAGATTCAACTTAAGGCAATGTTCTTTTTTGTCCTTCAACTCAAATTTTGGACTCTGAGTAATATCCCCCAAATACCCACACTGTATATTATAGCTCAAAGAACAGGCACAGCAATTCCAAGGCTCAGTAGGACCATCTTGCTAGCCATAAAGCAGACCGGTTGGGATTTTTCACATTATAAATTACATGCAACACAAAATAAACAGCCCATAAAATTGGTAAGTAGGTTTTTTAGAATGCTGAAGGCAAAACAGGCTTTTGAAATTCTGGAAACTTTTGCAACACTCAGAACAAGTGAGAGCAGGATGCTTGGGAATTCAGAGCCTAGCAGGTGCTACCACGGTGAACAGGGACTCATGGTATGGGGGTATATAATTCTTTCTCCCTGTCTCCCACAGTGTGCATTCTCTGGGCCCCCACATCCTTCTGCTACCTCCCTTCCTTTGGCAGGTAAATCGGGGTAGTCACCCCCAAGATCTCTAGTTCTGTACCAAATGCCCCTGCAGTGGCACATGGCTCCAATCAGCACATGGCTCCAATCATGGTTTGAACCACTTTCCAATTCTATGCTCACACGAGGGACTGAGGATGGTGCCTCCGACATTCCCATCTCGCACACAGGCTTATTCTGTAATTCTGTAGACACTGTTGCTATTTCCCAACGCTATTTCCCTAATTCTTTCACTGTTCATAATGATGGAGATACAGCTAACCCCAAGCTCTGTAAATTATTCGTTGAATTTCCCATCCTGGTAACTTTACTCTCTTTTTTGGTTTTGTTGTTTATTTACCTTTTTAGAAGACTGTGATGGTTCTTGTTGTTTTACCAAATCTTCAAGTTTTAACTTTGAATTGTTTTGCTTCCTGTTTTAAAAACATCAGTATAAGATACTACTTTTAAATTACATTGTAGGCGACATGTATCCAGAATCTAAAACAGTTTAAGTTATCCAGATCACAGGATCTGGAGTGACCAGAACCCCAAGACCTTTTAGAACACTTTCCAATGCAACTAATGAATCCTGAGGTGCTTAGCTGTGTCCTTCTTCATAGTAAGTCACTTTACCACTTCAGACTATGGAGCGTTTTATTCTTAGAACTCAATAAATGTTTCCCTTATTTCTCTGAGGAGACTCACCAAGAACATGCTAAACTAAGAGTTCCAAGGAGCCCAAAGGCAGAATTTTGAGATGGACAGCTTTCCAGATTCTGTTTTTTATTTTTATTTTTTATTTATTTCTGTATTGGTATGATGTACTGCCTTGCATGCAAGTTGTGCACCCGTGTCGTGCAACGCCGCGGGGGTCAGAAGAGGGTGCGGATTCCCCTGGAACTGGAGTTCTCTGGAATGGAGTTTCAGGACGGTTCTCAGCCGCCATGTGGGTGCTGGGGTCGAACACCGGGTCCTCTGAAGAGCGTCGGCGCTCTAACCGCTAGGCCATCTCTCCCGTCCCTCAGAATTCTTAAGAGCAACTCGAAGAACATGACTGAAAACCGTTTCTTTTTAGAAAAACAAACACTTGATATACATAAACAACGAGCTTACACGTCAAAGCTTTTAGGAAATAAGATCATATCTGTTGCTGTGAATTCTGTTTGCAGTAAAGTAGAAGTTATACCTGGTTGCTTAGCATCTTGTCTGTGATACTAGGAAAATGTGCTCATCAGTCTTCCCACATGACTTTTGTAAATATTTTATTGTATTTTTATTTCATATCATGAGTCTATTTTGCCTGAATCTATGTGTCATATTGTCTTGCAATGCCTTGGAGGTCAGGGAAGAATGTCAGATGCCCTAAACTGAAGTTACATATGGTGTTAGCCATCAATTGGCATGGTTTTTATGTTTCCTTTCGCCAATGAATTTTTGGCTATTGGAATCAAATGCACCTTGCTTGGATAACTCAAATTTCAATAATGCCATTAACCATTAAAATACGGAATTAAATATAAACTTCATTGTATCATGTAGTCATTCTGGAAAAGCCTTGAAAACATTGAGAGGTGAATAAAGGCAGTCAGGAAATACCACACGTCCACAGCACACTCTGAGGGGATATGCCCGCTCTTAGGACAAATTCATCAGTTATTTCTCACCTGCGCTGCTCTTTCATCCATGCCTTTTTTCATCCCTTTGGTGAACTGTTGTTTGGGTTTTGAAGCTTTCCACAGGCTCACAAGCACTGGAGTTGGCTTTCCCACCATCTTTTGCCTATAGAGAATCTGCTCCCCCTACAGATCTTCCTACATTTGGTTTTGAGTGACCTTGAAGGCCCCTTTGCTTTCTTCTGTACCTTTTCTCTTTTGATCACCTCAGCACTTTATTTTTTTTTCCTAATAGAGTCCACTTTTTATTTTATTATTTAAAAAAATTTCCGTAAATTTTTTTATTTGTTAACAAATTTAGACTGGTGTTCTGCCCATGTCCCCCAACCCCCCAGAAGCCTCATGCTATTCTGCAAACATGCTTTTCATCTCTTTCTCAGTTTTGTCTCAAAATATTCTCCTGTGGAAGTGATGTTGTTGACTGTTTTGAGCAGAAAGTTACACTGTTTCGGTCAGTTCTTTCGATGCAGTCCTTTCCTTTTTGGTGTTGTTGTTTCCAATATGCTCATTCCAACTGCTTTGGACAAAGCTCAGGGGGCCCTACACAAGAATAATCTTACAACTAGTAACTGGCGTAGCACCACAGAGAGGATACCATATCTTCATTTTGTTTTCATGGGAATGTGTTATTTCAACTCAGCATGATGAACAACAACAACAACAACAACAACAACAGAAAGGACTGCGTCAAAGAACTGACTGAAACAGTGAACTTCTGCTCAAAACAGTCAACTTCCCCATGGAGAATATTGAGAAAGACTGAGAAAGAGATGAATAGCATGTTTGGCAGAATGCATGAGCTCTGGAGGGGTGGGGGAATGGGGGAGACATGGGTCTAGATTTGATAAAAATATATGTATAAATAAATAAATTTTAAAAAACTAATGTGCTATTAGAAACAAGTATCAGCAATGGCAGTTTTTCACTATTTTATAAGAGAATTTTGTCCTTTCATAAGTCCGTTTGTGATCCACATGCATTTTAGTCCTTCTCCTTATCCACTCTCCCATTTCCATTCTGCCTTTTCGCCCTATAAATCTCTTTCTCCTGTTTATTAGCTTTGGTTTTGTTTAGTATTCCACAATATTAGACCACGGCCATCTGCATGATTCTTGGTTTAAAACTAGCCATCAGGGCCTGTTGGGCTCACCAGGAGGTACACAACTAGATACTGCCCATCCTCCTCTCCAAACATGTCTTTCTTGCCAAGGGATCAGCAGTATCGCTAGGGCCTTGAAACTCCCTCTCCTCTAAATAGCTGACGGGTAGGAGAGCCTGACTTCTGTGGACCCAAAGGCTAGTGTGCACGGCTGCTGAAGTTCCTGGCTGCCATGTTTCTCTCCTGCTTAGAAGATAGCATTTCATAACCCTCTCCCCATCCTGCAGCTCTGAACTTCTCTCTGCCCCCTCTTCTGGAATGTTCCCTGGAGGGTAGTCTAAATATCTTGTCTAGGACTGAGCCTTCAACCATCCTTTGTTCTCAACATCTTATGATGTCCTGGATATTTTCATTTATCTCTGTATGCTGCAAGGATAAGTAGCTTCTCTGTTTAAGGTTGAAAGGAGACAAATAGTTATTTAAAAAATTAAAATAATAGCAAAAATCAAGAATATGAATGGTATTATAAAAGCATAACATCTACTTGGATTGCAAAATTTAACAAAACCTCTTTTCTCAAAGAACAAATGATTATTAGCTAAACATTTTTACTTTATTTTTTATTATATATGCACACAATAACGTGTTGTTCCTTAGCAGGGTGGAAAAATGCTCACGTGAAATTAGTCTAGAGAATTTCAACATGCATCTCAGTTTCCTTTATAAAGGTGCATGGCTGCAAGTGAATAGGTTGCATCTACTTCAGGTTTATGTCTTTGAATTTATAAGAGACCATAAAAACTTTGGAATTTTGCCTTGCTCTTTTCTTTCACAAAAGTACACTTATTTTTAAAATGGCCATATTTTTATCTCGCATATGTGTAAAATCACCAATGGTAACAAACACGTACATTTTGGATCAGTATTCTAATTTCTGTTTGCCTTCCCATAGTCTTTTTTGCTAAAACAAGTATCAAAAAAATCCCAGACAGTCACTTAATCAGTGGTTATAGCCAATCTCTGCCTGCCTGTGGAGGTCAATACACATGTAACATGATACCTCATTTCTTTTGAAATGTGTTCTGAATGGCTCTGTCTGAGGACAATTTCCCTTTGGGACTTAGAAAGCACATTCATAATGATGAAAGAAAAAGGCCCAGAGAGAGAGAGAGAGGGCAGGTTTTGAATTTGCTCCAAGCCTTCACCAGCTCATCATTTTTATGCCCATTATTACCCTTAAGTTCATTTAAAAACTATACTTTTATCTCTGTAACGCCCTTCAGGCGGTTCTCAAGGAGGAATTAAGGTAATCTGCAGAAATGCAATTATGAGAATTCCCTCCCGACTCAGAGGCTTCTCTTGGTCATTTCGTTTTCTTCAGTTAGATGCCACACTGGAAAATTCTGGAATTCAGATTAGCCTGACCCAAGCTGTAATTTTATTGGCATGAAATGCATTGAACCTGTAAAGAATGATAGGATGGAAAGATTTTTTGTGTGTCAATTTATTGCTGTCATTAAACATAGCATTGGGAGCCAGGAGCTCTTGCCATGAATTTCTGGAATAATTAGCCTAGAAGTTTTCATTTGGGTAATCCAGTTGTTTCAAGTTTGTTATTTTAACTCTCCAGACACTGTTCAGTAGAACCCAAAATATATTCTTGATATTTTCCAGTTACACTCCTCATATATGATTTTAAATCAATTAATCAAACATGCAACATAAAAGAAAACTAAAAGGAGATATAAGAAAGAAGCCATTGCTTTACAGTAGGTAATATCAATAGATTTTCCCCTATTTTCTATAGACTATTTGTGTTTTCTCAAATTTAAAATTGAATCATGAAATCAATTCTTATTTTCATTAAAATAAAAATTTTAATAAATATCATAAGAAAAAAGACGCTAATTTTCTATGTGTGTGATTGTTGGTGCACATGTGCCACTGAGCACATATGGAAGTCAGAGGACAGATTCCCAGAATTGCTTCTCACCTTTCGCCTTCTTGAGGCAGGGTCTTTTTTATTTCTGCAGCAGGGGGAGTACTCCAGGCTAGCTGACTTGTGAGTTTCTCAGTGATTCACCTGTCTCCACCTCCCATCTTGCTGTAGGAGTACTGTGATTACAGACACATGATATCACACCTGGCCTTCTTATATGTGGCTCTGGACCTGAACTCAGGTCATCAGGCCTTAATCATCTTCCCAAACCCGAGGATGTTCATTTTAAAAGTCTCACCGTGTTTATGTAAACAAAAGCTCTTGCTCGTTAGGTATACATGCTGATGTAGTTATAGCTAACATTTGCAACTTCCTATTAGAGTTGCTTAGAAAGAAATAAACAAAAATTAATAACTGGTGGACTATTACAGATTAAAGTGGGTGAGGATGAGAATATAACAATGAAATTCAACATGTACTCCTTCACCAAACTGTTATTTAAAAGGTATGGAGGACATCGCTGGAGTAAAGTAAGGCAATTGGCTGTGAACTCAGATAACAGGATGGTATGAATTTCATGTTCAAATATGGGCTGACTCCTAAATAAACAAAAAAAAGAATACATTCAGTGTGATGAATTCAAGTTCATGATTCTGGGGCCTGGAGATAGAGCTCAGTGGTCAAGAGCACATATGCCCTTGTAGAGGACCCAAGTTCAGCTCCTAGCACTCATATTAGGCAGCTTACAACAGTATGTAATCAAGCTTCAGGGGAACCTGACACTGGGTACTTGTACTTAGGTGCACATACCTACACAGAGAGGCACACATATATAAACATAATTAAAAAAAATAAATAATTGTGTTAATCACCAACTGCATAAGAAAGCTTCTCAGGAGAGACTTTAGTAATATATTTATCTATGGGTATAACAGTAATTCATTAGGGGTTGCTTTAATACTATAACTATTTGGCACAGTGATAGCATTAGGCCCTCCCTTATGACCTACGGGTTATCTAGCCACAGGTTCCCAGACCTACTCTCAGTGTCAGATATTGTCTCCATCATATGATGGTGAGTGATACAGAAACCCACAACTGGCCATGGTGCAGAGAACAAGAAACTGCAGAGTGATTATTCCTGAATTGGACATCTATGTCAAACTTATACCTTCAAAGGCTCAGGGAATTTTGTGAAAAAGTAGGTTAAAAAATTGTGAGAGCCAGAGGTAATAGAAGACCACAAGGACACAGAATTTTTCAGACAACTGGGAAGTTGCTTATATGAACTCATAGCAGTGGTAGTAACATGCCCAAGTCCCCCTAAGATCAAGCCAAACAAAATCCCAGCATAGGTGTGGTAGGTAAGAAACCCCAACCCTACCTGAGGAACTGCTGGAGATCAATGAGTTCTGGAAGAGGAGAGTTAGTCTCTTTTAAGGGTGAGACTCTTGGTAGGTTAACCAGGTTCCACTGAATGGACCCACATTGAAGGACAACTTAGGACACAAATTAGACTCTATTTGCATATATGTGTAGATCTATAATAGAGTACACAAAATTGGGTACATATAATGTATGTTATATATAAAATATATACAGTACAGTACATGAAATTGGCTACATATAATGTATGTTATATATAATATATACAGTACAGTACATGAAATTGGGTACATATAATGTATATTATATATAATATATACAGTACAGTACATGAAATAGGGTAGAAGGCAGTAGGGGAGTGCTCACAGGGAAAAGGATCCAAATACAATAAAATATATTGTATGAACATCACAAAAATTTAATAAAAAGGAAACTAAAAATGGATTAATGTGGATAAATGGTATATGGATGTTCATTGTCATATTCTTACAACTTTTCTATAAGTCTGGAATTTCTCGATGTGTTTTAAATTCAAAAGATCTTGACTATCAAGAAGATACACACACATATACGTATATAATGGGTTGTTTGACTTTAATTTGAGATTACCTTTTCTATATTCATCGAAGTGGGCTAACCCATGAATCTGTAGCCAGTTACATTTACTTACTAATTTCATTACTTTCTGTTTCTTCTCATGACAGAATACTGAAATAGAGCTAAATTAGTTTAAGTCTCTGAATTTGAATATTTATGAAAGGGCACTCTTTGAATACATTCATTTAATAGTTTGGAAAGCAGAAAATATGATTTTCACTAATGCACAGGTAATTAAGGGTGTTTTAGATTCAAATTGCATGCCCCTACAATGTCATTTAAATGTATAGTCTCCAAAGTCATATTTCACTTTCTAACTGCCTATAGAGGAAGAATGAGAAATAAGAAATGAAAATGGAAAAATATTGTTCTAAGATTCAACTTAAGGCAATGTTCTTTTTTGTCTTTCAACTCAAATTTTGGACTCTGATGTAATATCCCCCAAATACCCACACTGTATATTATAGCTCAAAGAACAGGCACAGCAATTCCAAGGCTCAGTAGGACCATCTTGCTAGCCATAAAGCAGACCGGTTGGGATTTTTCACATTATAAATTACATGCAACACAAAATAAACAGCCCATAAAATTGGTAAGTAGGTTTTTTAAAGTGCTGAAGGCAAAACAGGCTTTTGAAATTCTGGAAACTTTTGCAACACTCAGAACAAGTGAGAGCAGGATGCTTGGGAATTCAGAGCCTAGCAGGTGCTGCCAGGGTGAACAGGGACTCATGGTATGGGGGTATATAATTCTTTCTCCCTGTCTCCCACAGTGTGCATTCTCTGGGCCCCCACATCCTTCTGCTACCTCCCTTCCTTTGGCAGGTAAATCGGGGTAGTCACCCCCAAGATCTCTAGTTCTGTACCAAATGCCCCTGCAGTGGCACATGGCTCCAATCAGCACATGGCTCCAATCATGGTTTGAACCACTTTCCAATTCTATGCTCACATGAGGGACTGAGGATGGTGCCTCCGACATTCCCATCTCGCACACAGGCTTATTCTGTAATTCTGTAGACACTGTTGCTATTTCCCAACGCTATTTCCCTAATTCTTTCACTGTTCATAATGATGGAGATACAGCTAACCCCAAGCTCTGTAAATTATTCGTTGAATTTCCCATCCTGGTAACTTTACTCTCTTTGGTTTTGTTTGTTTATTTACCTTTTTAGAAGCTGTGATGGTTCTTGTTGTTTTACCAAATCTTCAAGTTTTAACTTTGAATTGTTTTGCTTCCTGTTTTAAAAACATCAGTATAAGATACTACTTTTAAATTACATTGTAGGCGACATGTATCCAGAATCTAAAACAGTTTAAGTTATCCAGATCACAGGAATCTGGAGTGACCAGAACCCCAAGACCTTTTAGAACACTTTCCAAATGCAACTAATGAATCCTGAGGTGCTTAGCTGTGTCCTTCTTCATAGTAAGTCACTTTACCACTTCAGACTATGGAGCGTTTTATTCTTAGAACTCAATAAATGTTTCCCTTATTTCTCTGAGGAGACTCACCAAGAACATGCTAAACTAAGAGTTCCAAGGAGCCCAAAGGCAGAATTTTGAGATGGACAGCTTTTCCAGAATTCTTTTTTTTTATTTTTATTTTTTATTTATTTCTGTATGTGTATGAATGTACTGCCTGCATGCAAGTTTGTGCACCCGTGTCGTGCAACGCCGCGGAGGTCAGAAGAGGGTGTCGGATTCCCCTGGAACTGGAGTTCTCCTGGAATTGGAGTTTCAGACGGTTCTCAGCCGCCATGTGGGTGCTGGGGATCGAACCCGGGTCCTCTGTAAGAGCGGTCGGCGCTCTTAACCGCTAGGCCATCTCTCCAGACCCTCCAGAATTCTTAAGAGCAACTCAAGAACATGACTGAAACAGTTGTTCTTTTGGAAAAACAGAACACTTGATATACATAAAACAACGAGCTTACAGTCAAAGCTTTTAGGAAATAAGATCATATCTGTTGCTGTGAATTCTGTTTGCAGTAAAGTAGAAGTTATACCTGGTTGCTTAGCATCTTGTCTGTGATACTAGGAAAATGTGCTCATCAGTCTTCCCACATGACTTTTGTAAATATTTTATTGATTATTTTTATTTCATATCTATGAGTCTATTGCCTGAATATATGTAAGTGCACCTATGTCATGCAATGCCCTTGGAGGTCAGAGGAAGATGTCAGATGCCCTAGAACTGAAGTTACATATGGTTGTTAGCCATCAATTGGCATGGTTTTTATGTTTCCTTTCGCCAATGAATTTTTGGCTATTGGAATCAAATGCACCTTGCTTGGATAACTCAAATTTCAATAATGCCATTAACCATTAAAATACGGAATTAAATATAAACTTCATTGTATCATGTAGTCATTCTGGAAAAGCCTTGAAAACATTGAGAGGTGAATAAAGGCAGTCAGGAAATACCACACGTCCACAGCACACTCTGAGGGGATATGCCCGCTCTTAGGACAAATTCATTCAGTTATTTCTCACCTGCGCTGCTCTTTCATCCATGCCTTTTTTCATCCCTTTGGTGAACTGTTGTGTTGGGTTTTGAAGCTTCCAAGGCTCACAAGCACTGATTTGGCTTTCCCACCATCTTTTGCCTATAGAGAATCTGCTCCCCCTACAGATCTTCCTACATTTGGTTTTGAGTGACCTTGAAGGCCCCTTTGCTTTCTTCTGTACCTTTTCTCTTTTGAGCACCTCAGCACTTATTTTTTTTCCTAATAGATCACTTTTTATTTTATTTTTTTACGAATTTAATTTATTTTTTAACAAATTTTAATGGTGTTCCTGCGCCATGCCCCCACCCCGCCAGAGCTTCATGCATTCTGCCAAACATGCTTTTCAAATCCTTTCTCAGTCTTTCTCAATTATTTCTCATGGGGAAGTTGAACTTTTTGAGCAGAAGTTCACCTTTTGTTTCTTTATTTTCAGTTCTTTTTTTTGTTTTTTTTTTGTTGTTGTTGTTCCAATATGGCAATCACGTCCAAACTGCTTTGGACAAAAAGCTAAGGGGCCCTACACAAGAAACATTACAACTAAGTCAACTGGCAGTAGCATCCACATATGAGGGATAACCATTTTTCGTTTGTTTCTGGGACTGTGTTATTTCACCGAGCATGATGTGGATCAGCACATGGTAGAAAGAATGAAATTAAACCCCTAGTCTCGCCCTTACAAAAGTCAACTCCAGATGGATCAAAGACCTCACGTGAAACCGACAACTCTGAAGGTGATAGAAGAAAACGTTGGCAGCAGACTAAAGACTATAGGCATAGGAAAAAGACTTCCCCTAAATCAGACACGGCAGCTGTGCAAGAATTAAGTGTCGACAATTGACAAAATGGCCTCGTTAAAACTCAAAAGCTTCTGTACAGCAAAAGAAACAATCAAGGAAGTGAAAGAGAAATCCACAGAGTGGGAGGAAACCTTCACCACAGATACGTCTTGACAAAGCATTGATTTCCAGAATATATGAACTACTCAAAAAACAAGAAAGAAAAAACGAAATGATCGCCCTCATGAGATGGAGCAAAGAACTGAAACAGAGACTGTACAAGTGAGGAATTAGAGATGTCTGAGAAACACCTCAAGAACTGTTCAACATCACTAATCATTAAGGAAATGCAAATCAAAACCACTTTAAGATATCATCTTACTCCAATAAGACTGGCTAGGATCAAGAAAACAAATGATACCAAGTGCTGGAGAGGTTGTGGGGAAAGGGGAACACTCATCCACTGCTGGTGGGAATGTAAACTCATATAGCCACTATGGAAAGCAGTGTGGAGAACCCTTGGAAGACTTGGAATGAACTTGCCACCCAACCCAGCCATACCACTTCTGAGCATGTACCCTCAAGACTCGCCCCACCGCAAAGATACATTCACGGCCATGTTTATTTCATCTCTCTTCACAATAGCAAGGAGCTGGAACCAACCCAAATGCCCCTCAACTGATGAGTGGATAGAGAAAATGTGGTACATCTACACAGTGGAGTTCTATGCAGCAGTAAAGAAAGATGACATCCCGAGCTTTGCAGGAAAATGGCTGGAGCTAGAGGACATCATGCTGAGTGAAGTAACTCAGCACTTTATAAATACAAGTCACGTCATGGCTTAAATCATTCATTATCACTGGGACCATCCTGTTTCATAAAGATCATGACCTACCATGGAACTGAGAAAAGCCCATGGCAGTCCTCAGGTCCCCAGTGAATGGTGAATTGACTTCTTTTCTACCTTTCCTAGGAACTCAGTCCTAGTGAAATGAGCATCAAATATTGCTTCTTTCATGCTCAATTTCCTCAATAATACCTGTCCTTCCTCTCTTGTGTTCTGATCTCCAATATTCATGGAGATGTCAAGTGATGATAAGTAAGTGTCTCTAATGTATTATATGAGTCAGAAACTCATATAATATCTAACAACAATTCATTTCCTCATTTCTCTCAAGAAGGGATGAATATTTATAACATTCTATTTTTTTTCCAGTTTGACAGCACTCAAACTGATCTAATCCATGTCCATGTCTTGGCCTCATGAGGGTCTCTTTCATTACTTATTTAAAAGCCTTTCTCAATTTGAGAAGTACAGACACAAATTATACCCTGATTATCAGAGTTTCCCAAGTGGACAACTAAGCCCCCCCATCATCTGATTCTGAATCAAGCACTTTCTCTTCTTGGTTGTATCATTTATACCTTATTTGCTCCCTCTTTACTGTCTAATTTTCCCCATGGGTTCTGACTTCTGGGTGGCAGCAAGGGCTCATCAGCACACATTTAATCTGTATGCTTTCCTTGTAGAAAGCTGTAAGACACAGCAACTCAATTGTCCTCCCGTTTTCTACTTCTCCTGCCAAATTGGAAGCTGGTGCAGAGGATGGCATCCATGTGTCTATTTATTACTGTAATTTCTGCCCTATTTGGGCAAGTTCCTTCTTGGCAGTATGGTAAGCCTCAGTCCCATTTCTTATTGCCCACAGAAAAGGCCACATTACAACCATCACAGCCTGGTTATGACACCATCCCCCTCCCCGCCCCCCGCACACACACACTACTTTCAAGGGTTACAATTTACTCCCCAATCAATTAGGTATTGGAGGGACATTCCCATTCTTGCCATGGTAGACCTCATTCATCAAGGAAAATTTCTGCATTGGGATTNAGTTGCTGTGTCTTACAGCTTTCTACAAGGAAAGCATACAGATTAAATGTGTGCTGATGAGCCCTTGCTGCCACCCAGAAGTCAGAACCCATGGGGAAAATTAGACAGTAAAGAGGGAGCAAATAAGGTATAAATGATACAACCAAGAAGAGAAAGTGCTTGATTCAGAATCAGATGATGGGGGGGCTTAGTTGTCCACTTGGGAAACTCTGATAATCAGGGTATAATTTGTGTCTGTACTTCTCAAATTGAGAAAGGCTTTTAAATAAGTAATGAAAGAGACCCTCATGAGGCCAAGACATGGACATGGATTAGATCAGTTTGAGTGCTGTCAAACTGGAAAAAAAATAGAATGTTATAAATATTCATCCCTTCTTGAGAGAAATGAGGAAATGAATTGTTGGTAGATATTATATGAGTTTCTGACTCATATAATACATTAGAGACACTTACTTATCATCACTTGACATCTCCATGAATATTGGAGATCAGAACACAAGAGAGGAAGGACAGGTATTATTGAGGAAATTGAGCATGAAAGAAGCAATATTTGATGCTCATTTCACTAGGACTGAGTTCCTAGGAAAGGTAGAAAAGAAGTCAATTCACCATTCACTGGGAACCTGAGGACTGCCATGGGCTTTTCTCAGTTCCATGGTAGGTCATGATCTTTATGAAACAGGATGGTCCCAGTGATAATGAATGATTTAAGCCATGACGTGACTTGTATTTATAAAGTGCTGAGTTACTTCACTCAGCATGATGTCCTCTAGCTCCAGCCATTTTCCTGCAAAGCTCGGGATGTGTCATCTTTCTTTACTGCTGCATAGAACTCCACTGTGTAGATGTACCACATTTTCTCTATCCAATCTCAGTGAGGGGCATTGGGTGGTTCCAGCTCCTTGCTATTGTGAAGAGAGATGAAATAAACATGGCCGTGAATGTATCTTTGCGGTGGGGCGAGTCTTGAGGGTACATGCTCAGAAGTGGTATGGCTGGGTTGGTGGCAAGTTCATTCCAAGTCTTCCAAGGGTTCTCCACACTGCTTTTCCATAGTGGCTATATGAGTTTATATTCCACCAGCAGTGGATGAGTGTTTCCCCTTTCCCCACAACCTCTCCAGCACTTGGTATCATTTGTTTTCATTATCCTAGCCAGTCTTATTGGAGTAAGATGATATTTAAAGTGGTTTTGATTTGCATTTCCTTAATGACGAGTGATGTTGGATCACTTTCTTAAGGTGTTTCTCAGCCATCTCTAATTCCTCACTTGTGAAGTCTCTGTTTCAGTTCTTTGCTCCATCTATTGAGTGGGTCATTTGTTTTCTTTTTTCTTTGTTTTTTGAGTAGTTCATATATTCTGGAAATCAATGCTTTGTCAGATGTATCTGTGGTGAAGGTTTCCTCCCACTCTGTGGGATTTCTCTTCACTTCCTTGATTGTTTCTTTGCTGTACAGAAGCTTTTGAGTTTAAAGAGGTCCCATTTGTCAATTGTCGACCTTAATTCTTGCACAGCCGGTGTCTGATTTAGGAAGTCTTTTCCTATGCCTATGTCTTGTAGTCTGCTGCCAACTTTTTCTTCTATCACCTTCAGAGTTTGTGGTTTCACGTTGAGGTCTTTGATCCATCTGGAGTTGACTTTTGTACAGGGCGAGAGGTAGGGGTTTAATTTCATTCTTCTACAAGTGCTGATCCACATCATGCTGAGTGAAATAACACAGTCCCAGAAAAACAAACGAAGAATGGTATCCCTCATATGTGGATGCTACTGCCAGTTACTTAGTTGTAAGTATTTCTTGTGTAGGGCCCCCTGAGCTTTTGTCCAAAGCAGTTGGACGTGATGCATATTGGAAACAACAACAACAACAACAGAAAGGACTGCATCGAAAGAACTGACCGAAACAGTGAACTTCTGCTCAAAACAGTCAACTTCCCCATGGAGAATATTGAGAAAGACTGAGAAAGAGATGAAAAGCATGTTTGGCAGAATGCATGAGCTCTGGCGGGGTGGGGGAATGGGCAGGAACACCAGTCTAAATTTGTTAAAAAAATAAAAATAAATTTACGTGAAAAAAAATTAAAATAAAAAGTGATCTATTAGGAAAAAAAAATAAAGTGCTGAGGTGCATCAAAGAGAAAAGGTACAGAAGAAAGCAAAGGGGCCTTCAAGGTCACTCAAAACCAAATGTAGGAAGATCTGTAGGGGGAGCAGATTCTCTATAGGCAAAAGATGGTGGGAAAGCCAACTCCAGTGCTTGTGAGCCTGTGGAAAGCTTCAAAACCCAAACAACAGTTCACCAAAGGGATGAAAAAAGGCATGGATGAAAGAGCAGCGCAGGTGAGAAATAACTGATGAATTTGTCCTAAGAGCGGGCATATCCCCTCAGAGTGTGCTGTGGACGTCAATTGTCCTCTCGTTTTCTACTTCTCCTGCCAAATTGGAGGCTGGTGCAGAGGATGGCATCCATGTGTCTATTTATTACTGTAATTTCTGCCCTATTTGGGCAAGTTCCTTCTTGGCAGTATGGTAAGCCTCAGTCCCATTTCTTATTGCCCACAGAAAAGGCCACATTACAACCATCACAGCCTGGTTATGACACCATCCCCCCCCTGCCCCCCGCACACACACACTACTTTCAAGGGTTACAATTTACTCCCCAATCAATTAGGTATTGGAGGGACATTCCCATTCTTGCCATGGTAGACCTCATTCATCAAGGAAAATTTCTGCATTGGGATTATTCCCAGGAGACTCCAGTCTCAAATGGCTCAGCCTGGTCGCATGTCTTAGACCCATTAAAGGGAACATATGGTTAGCACTTCAGTAATGAGGCACACTATCCTAGACCACGTGAAGAGAGTTAACCATTTGGAACTGTCTCCAAAGATGCTCCACTCTTAGGTGTGTGCCTTACTACCAAGAGCAGGGGCCAAATAACTGCTTCACCATGATTAGTTTTTTGTACCTGCTAATCTCTGTTTCATCATTCAGTGTGTTGCTTGGCTTTTCTTGGGGAGGTATGAACAAATACCTAGTCACCACAGATAAGGCACAGATGACAAATTAAATGAGCAGTTTTTATCTAACTAGGTGAAGAATTTCTCATGGTGCATGAGTGGCTGAAAGGCAAATATATCACGTCATGGATGATAACTAATAAAGTTGTGTCCCCAGAGCTCCTTGTCCATTTACTGCTTATATAGCTCCGGGGAAAGAGTCTTGTGAGTCTTACAACTTTCTGAGCTCTTCTGAGTCTAAATTTCATGAAGGTCTTGAGTCTCTAAAGTTTCACAAATTTCCTGAGTCTTATGAGCCTCTATCCTCCCTCCAAGAGGGAATATTTCAATTAGGAGGAAATAACTAAACAACAAACTCCATCTATCCATGGCACTTATTGCTTTAAGAAGTGAAAAATCCATTTTGTGAGATCTATATTCTAGACCTCAATACCCTAATCCACTTAGAACACTGTCTTGGTGGGATTATTCAGTGAAGAATCTTATGATGAAAGATGGCATAGAGGGATCTTGCTATCTATCATCTTGGATGACTCTCTTCCCAGCCCTCCTGACATAAATGCAACCCCATGAATGACCTAGGGAACACCAGATGAACCAAACAATCAGCCAATAGATAATTAAAAATAATGATGTGTTGGTGCTTTAAGCCAGTAAACCTGAAGGTTTTGTTTTTGTTTTTGTTTTTGTTTTTGTTTGGTCTTTTCAAGACAGGGTCTCCCTGTAGCCCCAGCTGTCCTGGAACTCACTCTGTAGACCAGGCTGGCCTTGAGCTCACAAGGATCCACCTGCCTCTGCCTCCCAAGTGTTAGGTTTAAAGGTGTGCATCACCATGCCTGGAAACCTGAAGTATTTTAATCAAACAGATAATTGATAAATTATGACTCTAAAGGGTTTGATATTTTTATATTTTCCCCTGAGCATTCACGGTAATTTATCTCAACCATTGCCTTTAACTATTGCCCTTTCCTCTGTTTCTATAACTTTTGCTTCATCACTTTATAAGTTGACATGTGAATTTACTAGCTTTTATGATGACAGTGACTTTTCTCTAGAATTCTCTCAATTCCTGGTTCCTTCTTGCTATTGAGAATTTCAGTTCAATTGTAAAACACTCCCTCCCCAGCCCTGAAAAAGAAGGCTTCTTTGACACCAGTCACAAAATTTCCCTCTATTCGAGTCACTTTCTGAGCTAATATCTTGTTTCATTTAATTCGTAGAATTTAACAAGTATTTTTTTTACATATTGTATTATTCCATTTAAATTAAAAGCCCAAACTGTAGAGATAGAAACATTTCTACAGTTCCCTTCTTTTTGGTAATAAACATTTATTAGAATAGCATTCTAGTATTGAGACAATAATTTCCTTTCTATATAGAATATTGAAACATAAAAATTCCCAGAGATAAATTATTTTGTAACATCGGTTAATATATATGGAAATTGCTGCAAAGTGATTTTTATATAAAGATTAAATTTTTCTAGAACAATTTAACACAAAATGGTAATGAAATGTTAGGACTTTTATACAAGGGATCAGTAGAATATATTGAAAACTGTAAACTTACTCTGAGAATGAATGCATTTATTATCATTGCTAGAAAATGAACCCACGTGATTCAAGTGACATGAATCACCTGTATTTGGAGGCAAGACAGGAGCCCAACAAAAAGACCAGGTGGATATTTAGTGTCCAGTGAAGATATGAAATTAAATAAAAAGTTCTAAAATGGGTGGTAACAATTTGTTAGACCATGCAGGAGAGAAGATTCTACCAAAAGTTCATTTACCTAAGCTGATGAAAATTAGCAAGGGCAACCATTTAAAATCTCTGGGAGCAGATCAAAGGACACGCAACAGTTAAGATTCAGTCAACAAAATTTATGGAAATTCCATAAGAACCCTGAGAGGCCATGACATTTAGGGCTCCATAGTTCACCTGTGCCTATGTGACAGCTACTTCAGGGGACGTGAATTGTATGTGGCTATTCCCACTTTCTCTCAGCTCCTGGGGGGTGGAAGAACTGTTCTTTGTGGGGAAACCTTGACTGACCCTAATTTCAGCAGCTGCATGAAGTAAATGACCTATATTGAACGAATAGCCTCATCAAAGCAGGGCTTGACTCCTCTGCTGCCAACTGTCACAAAGGCCGAGAAGATCGGAGAGGCTGTTGGCAAGGAAGGGAGCTCCTATTTCTGAAACAGCTCTTTGTTGTAGGAAAACTGGTCTAGAACCCTTAGCAGTCAAATACCAGATCCCTTATCTTCAAGTTTTCTAAGGCAGAAGATTTATTTTATGTAGACTTACCAGAGAATTAACATCAATAGATCTTGTCTTCCCAGGCT
Organism: Rhizomys pruinosus; assembly: GCA_009823505.1. NCBI lineage: Eukaryota > Metazoa > Chordata > Mammalia > Rodentia > Spalacidae > Rhizomys > Rhizomys pruinosus. The sequence continues at coordinate 71,915 of VZQC01012165.1, forward strand.
GTAGGCTATGGAAAATCCACACAGGACAGTGGCAGTAGTTGGATGCTACCTCTAGTTGCTGCCAGCCTCCTCTAACTTTCATACCTGATTGATAGGGTGAATTAGTGGAGTAGTCAGTAAGAATGAGTACCCTCTTCTCCTGTCCCTTAGCTCAGAGCTTCTACCAGATGAAGGCCGAAGACAATCTCAGAGAAAGGCAACTCTCTGTCATTGCCACAGAACCTGGCTTTAATTCAAGAGAAACACTGATCAGAATATTTTCTAATGGCACACTCAATCAGCAAGTTATAGATCTGGATGTGATATGAGAATAAGGAGACTAGCTCTCACCAGAGAAGTTTCCTTGTGCTGTAACAGATGGTGATTGAACACTGAAACCCACAACTGGCCAACATGTAGAGAACAAGAGGCTGCACAGTGCTTATCCCTGAATGGGACACCCAAACCAAACTTCTGCTCCCAAGGCTCAGAGACCCTTGCAAAAAAGAGAGTGGAAAGATTAAAAGAGCCAGAAGTCTTGGATGACCATAAGGAAACAGAGTTTAGTACACAGCTGGTCAGTTACTCATATGTACTCATAGCAACAGTGACAGCGTGCATAAGTCCTGTGCAAGCTTAAATCAGAAAAATTCCAGCACAGACATGAGGAAATGGGTAAGAAGCTTCAACATCACCTAAAGAAACTGTGGCAGTGATGACTGTCCAGAGCAACAGAGAAAGTCTTTTTCAAGCATGGGACTCTTGGTAGATTAATCAGGCTACAATGAATGTACCCCACCTTCTGAGATTGGAGACACAAATTAGTCTATAGCCTGGACATGTATGTCCATGCCTGTAATCACAGTGCTTGGGAATCACAACACTTGGGCTCACAAGTTCAGGGTCAGTCTGGGCTACCCAGCAAGCTCTGGCTACTTTGAATTAAAAAGTACAATCATGTGTCATTGGATTGTCTTAAGGCTACTGATGGAAGAAGAAATTGTATGCAAAATAGTATAAAGATACTTCTGAGATGATGAAAATGTTATCAATTTGGATTATAGTAACAATTACGTAATTCCTATGAATTTACTAAAATTCACTGAACTATGCACTTAAGAAGTGTGAATGTTATGATTTATAAATTATGAAGCTAATAAACTGAGAAGTTGTTGGGGGATTCCCCACTGGCAGCCTTGGTATGATAACGTAAAACCAGACCACTCCTGGGCTATGACTGGGGAGAGCTTATTATGGCCCGTGAGTCAGTGATTTATGTCTTCATATATTGAGCTAGTATTTCCATCAACTCACTGGTTAATCTTGTCACTGTGATAATACTTATACACTTGTTCATCATATTTATTATCAAAATCATTACAGAAACAAAATTCACTTGCACCATTTTGAAGATATAAAGATCCAAATAAATACTTCAAATTTGGTCCTAATTTTTTTTTCTCTTTTTTTTTTTTTTTTTTTTTTTTGCTTTTTTTGAGACAGGGTCTCCCTGTAGCTCCAGCTTTCTCTTTCTTCTTGAGATAAAGTCTGTGCTATCCTTTTTGGGTAAACTCTACAGCCTTACATTCCCATTGAGTAAATTCCTTCTGTGTGTGCTTGTGTTTTAATAAATGGTAACATAATTAGATGTATCTGTAACTTTTTCCACAAAAGCTTAACTTGGAGTTCTGATGATTATATATGATTCTTTAAAATTATAGTAGTTTATTTTTCTTAACTGCTGCATGTCATTCATCTCAAGAGCACTTTTTGCTGTTATTTTTATGTATATGAGTATATTGCCTGCATGTATTTAAGTGCACCTGTGTTGTGCAGTGCCCATGGAGGCCAGTAGAGGGCATCAGATCCCCTGGAACTAGAGCTGTGAATAGTTATTAGCTGCTATGTGGAAGCTGGGAATTGAACCAAAGTCCTCTGCAAGAGTAGCTGGCCCTCTTAACGACTGAACTATCATTTCAGCCCCTATTTTGTTTGCTTTTATTCAGGCTAGAAAGAAAGCAACCTGCACAGCTCTTATTATAGTATATTGTTGCAATTAGTTCATCTTATTATTGTTGGTGATAAACTTTAACTGTGCCTAATTTATAAATTAAACTTTATGGTCAGATGAATGCACAGAGAAGTTAGTAGTATATATGTCATATTAGAGCCTGTGGTTCCAGGCATCCCCTCCTGGTTTTAGAACACACCCTGGTGGGTCAGGCAGGACTAATGTTTGCTGTTTGTATTGGCTGCTGTTCTCATCATTTGAAGAATCTCTCCACTAGATGATGAGGGAAAAATTAATTACCAATTGTATTGGGAGTCAGTGTGTACTAGTGCATAGTTCAACTAAAGAACGGTATTAACAGATTAAAATAATCATGGGCAATAGCCAATTGATAATAACCACACCTTCAAAATAAGAGTTTTTCACTGTCATAAAGCCACTACCACCCTGTCATAAAGCCGCTACCACCCTAAATCACAGCCACAAATCCCCAAGGATCCTTCGTCCTACTATGCTTTCTAGATGCTGTGATAAAACATTGACTAAAATCACTGTGGGAAGAAAGAGTTCATTTGGCTTAAACTTCCAAGTAACAGACCATCATGGAGAGAGGCCAGGGCAGGTGCGCAAGGCGGGTACCTAGAGGCAGGAACTACAGCAGAGAGCATGGGGTCACTGTGACTGGCTTGCTTCCTCTGGTTTTCTCAGCTACCGTTCTCATAGATGCAGCCCAGGCCCCCTTGCCTAGAGACGGCCCCACCCATACTGGGCTGGGCCCTTCTACCTCAATTGGCCATCAAGAAAATGCCACTGTAGACATGTTCACAGTCCAATTTGATAGAGGAATTCCTCAGTTGGGGCTCTCTCCTCACAGGTGTCTCTAGTTTGTACAAAGCTGACAAAAGCTAACCAGCACACTCTCCAAACCCAAAGAGTAACAAGATGCATTTCGTGGAATTTTACATCAGCTCAATCCATACTTGTGGTCCAAAGTTCGTTCATGGGACGTATTTGTTTAAATACTGTGCCATTTCCAACACCTGTAAACACCTCTTCATTAAAGTCTTTGGATCATCATGTGCAATTCTATCTCACTTTACCTTTTAATTTCCCAATAGGCCATATAGGAGAAAAAATAGTTTATTCAGCTTTCACAGAATGTCAGAAATCATCATAATAAGGAAGCGTGAGTCTGTTGTTACGCTTTTACAGCACACAACACATTAAATATTAATTCATGATGAAGATTCCCTGAGAAACATTAGATTAGGTTGGCCCATCTCCTGGACCGTTAATTACTATGATATCAACTGCAGTTGAATATGAATGTTGTGGATGTCAAAATGGGCGAGTGAATTTGTGGAAAGCATAGCATAATATTGCAATTTTGAGATCCTGGTGGGGTTTGTAGGAAGTAACCTGGGGTTGATCTTTTGTTTACTATTTCTATTTCTCAACTTAAAATTTCATAATCTCATTGATAAACCTATATAATATACATTCTACTGACGATTTTATTTGACTTTTAAAATGGGAACAAATGTCCTACAATATTTCTAAAGGATAACACTTTGCTTCTATTTTGCATTTCATTTTTATATATGTATTTGTGTGATTTTTAATTCCAGGATAATTTTTCAAAAGACTTTAAATTGTATTATTTTTGTGTGTGTGTGTGTGTGTGTGTGTGTGTGTGTGTGTGTGTGTAGACCTCAGGATGCATGTAGAGGTCAGAGGACAACTTGTAGAAATCAGTTTACAGGTCTCTGGGATCCAACTACGGCCTTCATGAGTGTTGCCAACCACACTTACCTGATAAGCCACCTGTTAGGCAGCGATTTCCTCCTAGATAAAACCTCTCATTTTGGAGGGAAACATGGTAAACAACAGGATGTTCTAAAGGGAAATAAAACATTTCATCTGGCAGGGAAGCTAAACTTAAACTAAGGAAGTAAATAACTGAATAGCTTCAGGAAGTCCCTGAAACTAATAAGGTTCACTAGACCCTTCCTTCCCCAAGTGTATATAAGCCCTAAGGACTCCTGAGAGATAATCTCAGACCAGCTGAGCTGTCTAAATCAGATCAGCCAAACTTCCTGGAAGATGCACAGACCAGCTGAACTGCCTGGAAAAGACTCTCCAACCTGCTGAGCTCCCAATAATCTGTGTAGTGAGTGAGCCTAGATTCTGATTTCTGAGCTGTCACCCACCCATGCTGTGATAAGCTTTTGGTGATGTTTCTGTCTTCGTGTCATTTCTGCTCCTGAAAGTAAACACTCACTCATACTCCTTTAAGTTATCCCATCTTCCCAGGATTAGTGTCATACAGTACCATCTCACCCCATCTATTTTTTAATTTTTTGATATATTTATTTTTATTTATGTGTATGAGTGTGTGTAAGTGCACCCACACTGTACAGTGCCCACAGAAGACAAAAGAGGGTGTCCCATCACTTGCAACTGGAGTTACAGTTGCCATCAGCCATGTGGGTGCTGGGATACAAACCTGGTCCTCTGTAAGAACAGGCAGTGCTCTTAACTGCTGGGGCATTTCTCCAGCCCTACAGGCATCTATTTCAAGAATAGTTGCACTCTCTTTTCTTTGTTTTAAAAAAATCTATTTTCAACAATGCTGTCAACATGCACATGACCCATGTAAACTCAAGTAAACAAAAAAACCCAGCATAGAACTGAGGAAATGGGCAGCAAATTCTTCTTAGCTGAAGAAATATTGGCAGCTGATTACTGCTGAGTGAGGAAGAGCTGATTACTTAAAGGGAGGGACTCTACATAGACTGACTAGAACTTAGTAGATAAACTTGCTTGGGGACACTAACTTAACACAATAGGCCTTAATTCAAATGACAGAGTGTATGAATTCCAGTGTAGGAGGGTATGGGAGGGTGCCAGTGGGGAAGGGGTATAAAGATGATTAAGACTGAAGCCAGGTGTGGTGGCACACGCCTTTAATCCCAGCATTCGGGAGGTAGAGGTAGGCGGATCTCTGTGAGTTCAAGGCCAGCCTAGTCTACAGAGCGAGCTCCAGGCCAGCTGGGACTAAAGGGAGACCCTGTCTCAAAAAGACCAAGAACAAAAGATGATTAAGATTGATTGAAATGTTCTGTGTGAAATACACAAAATTTCAGTAAAAATTTTACAAAAAAATCTACTTTATATTCAGAACAATTTTACGATTAGAAGAATGTTGAGTAGAAACAGAAATAGTGTCCATTACTCTCTCCTGTCAGATTTCTACCCACAATGGCTGAACTATTTTCCTTCCCAAAAAGTAATGAATGAGAATTCCTGCTTCTCCGAATCCTCATCAACATTTGATGGCTTTGGTGCTTTGCAGTTTAGACTCCTAATAGTTGACTCTCTCCAGTGTACCGTAGGTCTCAGTGCTGTTTTAAGTCACCATTCCTTTGCTCTGTATGATGCTGAGCATCCTTTCATCTGCACGCTGGCATCTCTGAATCTTCTTTGGCAGAGTTCTGTGGAAATCTTTATTCCAATTTAAAACCAGGTTGTTGATTATCTAACGGCAGACTTGCAAGAGTTTTTAAGTTCTTGTGTCATATATCATGTTTTGCTAGCACTTTACCCCAAGTTCATCTTGATTTTTTATTTGCAATACTGTCTTTAACAGAAGTGTTTAATTCAGGTAACATCCAAATATATTTATCGAGCTTTCTTCCATGAATTTCACGCACCTGTTTGGATCACTTCTACTATTGGTACTGTATCTGAAAATACATAGATGAACCAGACCACAGAGATTTTCCACATTTTGTTCTAATAGATTCAGCGTTTTTATTTTATACTTAACTCTAATGTAAATTTTAGGTTAATTTTTGTGAAAGGCAAGTAGATTCTAGTGTGTTAACAACATTTGTTGAAGGGACGATTCTGCTCCTTTTGTAAACCCTACACTATTTGGTTTGCTCTTGCTTTATAAACATCTTGAAGCTGAGTAGTATCGGTCTCACATCTTCATTCTTAAATATGACACTTGATCCTTTTGCCCACATAAACATAACATCAGGTTGGTGATATCTACAAAATAACTTGCTGTGATTTTAGTTGGGTGTTCTCTTTCCAAAATGTTTTAATTTTTCATCCTTTTGATTTAGTTGTCTTCTTCCTTTCATTCCTACTGATAAACCACTAGCTTCTTTCAACAATTTTTAAATAATTGCTTTATTTAGCTGGCAAATAAATAATAAATGTCCTGCTCTATGCAAACTTGCATTTCTATTGTCTCTACTACTCATTTTGAGAGGATATGAGGTTTCCATGTGTTTAGTTTTAGTATCATCGCCAGCAGCAACAGCAGCAGCAACAGCAGCAGGTTTCTTTATGAGCTAAGATCTCATGTAGCCCAGGCTGGCTGCATGTACCTGAGGATGATAAACTACTTACTATTTTGCCTCCACCTTCCACATGATGGGATTACAGGTATGAACCACCATGCCCTGCTCACTGAGGAATTTTGAAAGCAAGATTCACTTGTTAAAGCCAATGGAGAATTTGTAAACTTGGCAAGAATCTGAAGTAGTGGCTTACCAATATGAGAAGATAGAAACAAATCTCCTTGGCAGTGTTGTTCACTAAGCCGCTTCTGTTGGAAACTTGCACCGGCACAGCTTTCTCTCTGCCTATATTGTGCCCATATCCCCATTCAATGTACATCATAGGCCTCATCAGCACAGATAACCACAGCGATTTTAAGTGCCCACAGGCATTTTGACACTGGAGGGTATGTTTTTCAAAGAGGCCCTGCTTGTTTGCAGATGTAGTAGTATGATAGTCCCCAGGAAAGTGGTTTAAATGAGAAATGCAGGATTTTAATTTGAGCCTGAAACCTAGGAATGTTCACAAGATGGTGTGAAAGAACATCCACAAATCTTCTTGACTGTCTATGATGACGAAATCAAACATGCCCTTTGAGAATATAAATCTTGCTAAGCATGATGGCACAAACTGGCAATCCCAGCACATGAGAGACCAAGAGAGGAAAGCACGTGAGTTTGAGGTCAGCCTGGGTTGCAAGGCCAGAACTTTGCTCAAAAAAATAAAAATAACAGAAAAATCTTATGGAGTCGGTATCTATACAATCTACATTGTAGATTGCAGTGTGTGTGTGTGTGTGTGTGTGTGTGTGTGTGTATGTTTATGTGTTAGTGTGTATGTGCTTTGTTCAGCTCCCAGATGCCAAGGACAAATAATGTATTTTTCCGTTCACTGTACATAAAACAATGAATTTTTGAATGTCAGTAAGCATTTGTATAAATAAACAAGTCTATATTAAAATTGTTCTTTTATTGTCTGTATGCCCATGTGTGTTCATGTGTATGCATATTTATGTGTGAGCATGTGCATGTGCGTGTGTGTTCATGTGTGCAAGCATACTTGTAGAGGTCAGAGGTCAACCTCAGGTGTCTTTGTCAGTTGGTCTCCACCTTGTTTTGGTGATAGTCTCTCACTGGGATCTAGGGTTCTCCAGTTAGGCCAGGGTGGCGGGTCAACAAAACCCCAGGGTTTGCTTGTCTCCCTTGTTAGCACTGGGATTGCAAGACCACTTCACCACACCTGGCTTTCAAATGTGTTCTGGGGATTCAGGCCCCCATGTTTGCATAATAAGCACTTTGCTGACTGAACCAGCCTCCTATATGCACAATTTTCTATCTTAATGTAAGTCTCCAATTGCTTACTGAGAACAGTGGTCTTTTTTACTATACTGTGAGCCTTTCCAAGGTCTGTTGTGCCATACTTTCTATAATTAACACTTCTATCATGATGACTAGAGCACAGTGTTCAACATATTGTCTTTCGCTTAGTAAATAAATAAACTGAATTGTTTTGAATAGCTCAGGCTGCTATCCCATAATAGCAAAGCTATACCCAAGTGGTTTATAGACAATAGAAATTTCTTTCTCAGAACACTGGAGGCTGGAATATCTAAGACCCAAGAAGTAGCTGCTTAAGTGTAGTGTGCTTCCTCTTATTTTTACTTTTGTCTGTATGAGTGTATTGCCTGCATGTGTGTAAGTGCACCCATGTCTGGAATGCCTGAGAGGCCAGAAGAGGCATTGGGTCCCCTGACGCTGGAGTTGTTAGCCACCATGTGGGGGCTGGGACTGGAACCTCTGCAAGAGCAGCCAGTGATCTTAACTGCTGAGCTATCTCTCCAGCCCGATGCACTTCTTCTTTCTGATGGTGGGAGTGATGAAGGAGCCTTCTTGGGCATTTGTGACATGTGAAGTCTCTATGCTTTGCATCTGACCACCTCTATAAGGCTTATTTCCTAATAATACCAATCTGAATTCATTTTCTATATAGGAAACGTTGAAAGATACATTCAGTTTGTTGAATGAGGGTATCCTTAGAGAGAAATGCATTTATAGGTGACTATTTAGAAACTAATAAGAGACTAGAAATTAAAGGCCTAAAAGCAAGCAGGAGTCAGTGGTAGGTCAAGGGCTTAGTATATGCAAGGTCCTGGCTTCAATCCTTAGCACTGAATTAATTAATGGATAGAGAAAACAAGTACAGCCATTCTAAAATATCACTTGTGTGTCTATGTATTTGATTCTCTTCTTATCTATCTTCAGTGAGGAGGAAATCTTGGAAAAGCTTTCTTTTCAGTGTTATGTGCAATATTTGAGTAAGTGTACCAGAAGCAGAGTATATAGCAGAAGGTAGTGACAGTACAGTGCAGAGGATGTAAGGGAGAGAAAAGAAATGGAATCGTAAGAGGATGCCTTTATTAAGACAGGCATAGCAAAGTCTATTTCAGAAGGCTTCCCTTAAAATCTATGTGTTCCTGGGAAAGGGGAACAAAAAGAGACAGTTCAGAGTCACTGGCCAATTAAACCAAATCTAAAGAATGATGTGCTGGTCACATCTGTGTCTGACAGCATTTGATAATACACCCTGGTTGAAAGCTTTAAAAGTTTCTATAATGGCTCAGTCTTCTGAAGATGTCTTTAATGTGTTGCTAAATGTCATTGTCAGGTCATTTAATTACTAGCACAGTAGTAAGAGTAATCTTAAATTCTCTTAACTAGAATCTTGGCGTATCAGAAGAACCCTTGTCCTTGATGTTGCATCAGGTGGATGCTGCCATACAAGGCTGAAACTAAGAACATAAAGTAAAAAGTAAATTCTGAGAACATTTAGAGAAAGGTGCTTTTAGGTTAAAGCTACAGGATATAACAGGATAAAATCTATTACCTGATGTGACTCTTAACTGCAATTTATTGAGGCAGACTCTGTAAAGACTCTAAAGACTGTGTTAAGATTTCCTAACCTGTGTCTTCATTGTCAAATCTAGTTAGAGTAAACAATCCCGGCACCAAGATGGCTTAGCATGTAGAGGATCTTGCTGCCCAACCTGCTGATGACCTGAGTTTGATCCTTGGAATTCCCATTGAGGTAGGAGAGGCCAATTCCAGAAAGTTGTCCTCTGAATTCCACTGATCCCAGCATATGCACCATGGTATGTTAGCTCTCCTCCCCAACACATCATACACACAAACACACAAGCATGCACGCATGCATACATACACTAAAAACAAATTTTAAAATGAATACATGTGAAACAAACAAAAGAAGTGTTTCCTGGGGATATGAGCAAGCTAGGAAGCATCAGATGCGCCTTTGTAGCCAGTCAGGCCTTTCTGTGGCTTATCTTCCTGTGTCCATTTTAATCTTTAACCATTTGTTTCTGTTATTGGTCAAATGTTTATTGCTCTTAACATTCGTGTCTGTGTTGTACAACTTGTGGTGGTTTCACTGAGTTGGCCATTAGTTGTCAAAGATATTTATATTAATATTAAGTCTTGTTATTAAATAACATGTAGTCTGTTGATAGATTTTCCAATTATTTAAACATTTCTGTACTATTGACTACTATATAATTCCATATAAAGTGTTTTTGCTTTTAGCATTTTCAAATTCATGAACCATAAAAATAACAGTAAAAAGGTTATACCAATTTAATGCTTATTTTTCACTTATAGAAATGTTACATGTGAAATAAAATCAAGTACTTTAATTGCCTGCAGACAATACCATTACTTCCTATTCTAAATAGACTCAAAGAATTAGTTTAATGCATATGTATCTCTTTTATCTCCCATCCCTTTGTCCAGGTTACCAAAGTTTATTTCCACTAAGTATTGAGTTTTGTAATTCAAGATCAAAAGAAGGTTGATCTGCTGAATTTAAGGATTTGAGTAGAAGAATGCATGTTTTCAATATTTATCCAGTCAAAATTCCAAGTGTCCTGCCAGGTGCTGCCGGCTCATAGGTCAGTTGTCCCTCTCCTCATTCCTTCCTAATTCCTTCTTCCTACATTTTCACTTAAAATTCTCCCACGCTTTGAATTTCAACTAACAGGTATCTTTTATGAAAAGATCCATCATTTTCTTTTGTATAAAATAGGCTTAATTTATTTAACTGAATAAATTCTCTGTGTTTTTAATTCAGTTTGTTAATATGTCATCATATGTCTTATGTACCTGTGAACCTGCACCTTATTCATGAATGGATCCAAAACTCTCTTAACTGGAGCCATATCTCTACCTATCCTCCAGTAGTCCACATCTTTTTCCAGCTAGAAGCCTACCTATGAAAAGCTGCAATGCTTGAGATAAGTCTTTGCCAGAGTCGATACTTCATTTCAAAGTCCAAGCAGCTCATCATTCCACAGAAACAGAGAGGAAACTTATCAACTGTAAAATCCCAGGGCACATCTCTTGACCTGTATTTAGAAGTAGACTCCTGTCAGTCCTTTCAATAAGAAACTCTTGAAAGTAGAAAACAACTTTTGCTATTTATATGTAAAATGTATTGAACAAAATCAATTTTTTTTGTTCTTGGAGGCATTGTTCTCCTCTCAGGTGACCTTCGAAGGCTGAGGCATGGTTCTTCAGGTTGAGATTTGATTTTCTGTCTTCCAGGTAGGGGATACTTAATGGTGCAGACAGAGATGGAGACAGTTCATGAGTAAAAACATGGCATTTTTCATGAATAAGAATGTAAAATTTCAATGAAATTTGTAGAATGCCTACAGAATATGCCAAAGGATTATGACCAAAGGGTTAATTAATACAGAATGACTGCTTCTCAGTCAGACTCCACAACAGGTTACCCCAACATTTTCCTCTGCCTCCCAAGAGCTCAGGACTCTCTCTCTCTCTCTCTCTCTCTCTCTCTCTCTCTCTCTCTCTCCCTCTCTCCCCTTCCCTCCCACTCTCTCTCTCTTTTTCTCTCAAACACACAAGACAGAAAAAAGACAACATCTCAACAACCCTATTCCAAACCCACTGAATTAGATTTCTTGCCTTCCAAAAATCTTTGAGCTACTCATAAGCATATTAAGTTTGGAAAATCATTGACTTGCTCAAGTTCCCAATTCAAATGATAAGGTTTCAGGCAAATCTAATGATGAGTTTCATAGCTGCTCAATGGCAGAGCATCCGTATAAAAAAAGTAAAATACCATCAACAATTCTGATTTTCTTTTGCTACAGCCGACTGTAATTCCTTACCACTCTTCCAGAACACTAGAGAGAACACAGAATTTAAACATCACCTACTATCTCTACCAGCCGGAGGGGGCAGTGAGACTGTTTTCTCTGTCCTTGCCTGGTCTCCACTTACTTTTGCATTTGGATGATAAGCAGATAGTGCACCCACATGATCAGGCATTAAGTGTTCCTACTAATGCAGCTCATGCAGCATTTCCTGGTGCAGCACTTCAGCTGAAGCACTGTTGTTTAGCAGTTTTCACCAATGTATTATTTCCAGAAGAAGTGTTTGACAGTTGCAACTACAGAAGAGACATGTTGATTTTACTTTTAAATTTCCTTACCAGAGGGAAAAACAAGTTCTGGTCCCAGCAACAAAATTGCAGGCACAGAATGTACCTGTTTTTGAGCAGATAGAGGACAATTGTTCTTGCCGTGAATTAAGTCAACTGCTGTTTATCATTGGCTTTCTGGACTCTTTTGTTTATCCTTCCAGCCCCAGCCAGACCATTTTCCAACCAAAAATGACTTCCTGATAAAGAAAACAATGACCTGGATTTTTCTGACCTAGTTTCTTTATAATCCTGATAAATCCCTAGGTCATTTCCCCTGTTTTAGACACAGTTACTGAAACTTCCATAACACCAAGTGAATCCTGATCCACGTCACCTACAAACTAATACTTTTCCTCAGTTAAGATATTCATTAACCAATTTTTTTCAAGGCCACATTTTTCCAACTCAGTATTAAATTAATCTTGATAAAAGAATAAATTGAAAACAGTGGATCAGGAAGTCAACTCAGTCCGCACACTGTAAGACCCGAATCGAGCCTTACCCTTGAGAGACCCCCGAGTGAGAGATGCAGAGACAAGATTCACTGCAAAAGCAAGAGGTTTATTACTCCGGTGCACCAGGGTTCACCTGTACAACGGGGAGAGGCGAACCCCGAGCAATCTCTGCATACAGGTTTTATACACTTAGTTAGAGCAGGGCAGGAATCGAACCCGGGTCTCCTGCATGACAGGCAGGGATACACAGCATGCTTGGGTCTGCAGGTGGCTTGGGGCCAGGGCCCTCAGGGTGGTTCTTCCTGGAATTATCCTGTTACCTGCTGACCTAGGGAGGGGTTGCTATTTGCTAACCTATTTGCTAACCTGGGGAGGGGTTGCTATTTGCTAAGCTATTTCGCAAAGTGGAAAATTCCACTGGCCTCCTTCTGTCCCTTCCACACAAACTCAATTATGAAATGTGTCTGCTACGCATGATCATGACAACAGCCCTAAACAAAAGTGGGAAACACCTTCAATTTCCCGCACTTTAAGAGCATGGTGAAGACAAGCAGATCTGTTCGGAATCTTCCCTCGGCTTTCTCCAACTGACTGGATTTCTTTAACTGTTCTCTGTTGAGACATATGGGGAATATAGGTTAGCCACTTTCTGCAGTCACTCAAAGCCATTTTTTTTTTTTTCTTTTTTGGTCTTTTTGAGACAGGGTCTCCCTGTAGCCCCAGCTGTCCTGGAACTCACTCTGTAGACCAGGCTGGCCTTGAACTCACAAAGATCCGCCAGCCCCTTCCCTTGTTTAGCCCAACTTTGCATTCTTATTATTATATTTTATTGAATTTTTGTGTATTTCATACATAACATCTCAATCAGTCTTAATTGCCTTTATACCTCCTTCTCCATTGGCACCCCTCCCAGAACGAGGGGTCAAAAGGACACTAAGTAACCTCTTAACTCTCATAAGAAGCTCCTATATGCAACAGGAACTCAAAAGGTCTCAAATGACCAGATAGTGGAGATTAGCAGTCAGTGGTGTGTGGGTCCATGGACAGGTCACCTGTATTCAGCTTTACTCATTCAGGGCTCAGGGAACATTGTAGAAGAGGGGCTGTGGCGCAAGACCAAACGGAAATGAACCCTGCAAGCTCCTGTGACCCTGCTCATATGATTCTACTACACTGGTGTCAGCTGCGACCCTGTTCATATGATTCTACTACACTGGTGTCGGCTGTGACCCTGCTCGTATGATTCTACTACACTGGTGTCGGCATGCACAAGACTCATGCAAGCTCCACCAGACAAAAACCCAGCATGGAACTGAAGAAACGGGCAGCAGAAGCCAATCTTAGCTGAAGAAATATTGGCATTGGTTACAGTTGGGTGGGGAAGAATTGGCCTTCTTTAAGTGAAGGACTTAAAGCTCTAGACTGACCAGAACTCAGAGGATGACCTGACACTGGAGAGTGGTCAGGCAGATAAATTTAGGCATAGTGGGCCCTAGCCCAGATTTGTAAGATATGTGCCTCAAGAGATGTATTTCTCAGTTATGTTTGCCTGTGTGGACATCTCTATGTGGATTAAGAATCTTCACATCTACTAAGCATCTCCTCATATGAATGTCTGTTTGTGAGCTTTATTATATAGCTTTCTTTGGGGCTGATGAGCTCGCACAGTTGGCGGCAGCAGCTCTTGCTGCTCAAGCTTGGCCTGAAAGTTATAATCCTTCTGCTTCTGCCTCCCAAGTGTTGGGTCCTTTTTTTTTTTTTTTTACCTTAAAACTTTCTTGATTAATGACTGATGGGTTCCTTCTTTGTTCTTGTAGTTTAGAATCTAAGGAAGCAGCCCTGCCTCTCCCATTTCCCATGTTCATAATTTTTGACAACAAAAACAGCTTCACTCTACCTTTACCTTTTTAATTATAATTTAAATCTTTGCTCATGGACAATCATTAATTAATTAATTAATTAATCCTCTGATTAGATCATGTACTCTTCTCTTGTTTTGTTTCTAAAGTCCATCGTATTTTTTTCCATTAAAATCTACTCTATTAAATCTTTGTTAGTGAGCAGGAAAAGGCAGGAGAGAAAAAGCTGAGTCTCATTTAGTGTCACTCTATACCTTATCTTTTATAGTATATTATATATCAAAATACAATTATATATACTGCATTGTATACTGAATATGATAATATAGCATTTTTATTATGTGTGTCATGTCAATTAAACTTCACATATTTGGCATAGTTAGGATGTTTTGACTTGAATTAAGTTCTTCTTAAGCATAATTATTTTTTAACATTATTTTATTTATTTATTATTTATTTATTGTGTATGTGCGTGTATGTGTGTTTGTGTGTATGTGTGTATGTGTGTGTTTGTGTGTATGTGTGTGTATGTGTGTATTTGTGTGTGTATATTTGTGTATGTGTGTTTGTGTGAGTGTGTGTGTGTGTGTGCATGTGTGTGTGTGTGTGTGTGTGTGTGTGTATATACCCTCACACATGCATGCACATGCCAGAGTAGGGAAATGGAGGAATGATGGTCAGAAGACAACCTGAGAGTTCATTGTCACCCTTTGTCACGGTGGGTCATGTATCAAGCTCTGGTGGTCAAACTTGATGGCAAGTGCCTTTACCTTTTAACCATCTCACCTGGCTGGTTTTGTGTTTTTATACTTAACATTTCTAAATGTCTCAAACTTTACCACATTGTCAGTAACAACTTGTAGCTTATTAACACTGAAAACGATGTTGCTAAAAGTTAAACTACTGTTTCTGTGTATTGGACCATTCTTCTGTTAATTGTTTTTTTCTTATTAACATGAAAAATTTAAACATATTTAATGCCTAGTTTTTAAATACTGATAATTGTGATGTTATTTAATTCTTACATAAAATACCAAATTAAGATTACTAATAATATTTATGCTAATGAGGTTATTACTGATGAGACAAACCTTATCATGTCATCATTTTAAACATCTCATTATAGTGCTAGGTATGACTATCCTAAATTTTAATTTAGTTAATCTTTCTGCTACCTCTCTTATAACATTTTTTTTTTATTTAAACTTATTCACTCATATTTTAGGGTTGGATAAAAGTAGGTAGACTCATTCTTGATCATATTTGACAAGTACTGATTACCAAATAAAGAACCATTCTTTAAACTGGTTCTATATTAGTTTGTTAATTTATTAGCTTGTTCAATGCTCAAGGTAAAGTGTTGGTCATTTCTATTATTGTTGTTGTTTATTACAAAGAATGAATTCATCTGTGATTTTCCTTTTTGGAAGAAATGATTGACAAGCATAAGTCCATAAAGTTCACCACCAATGTTCTCCATCAGTTTACATAAAATGTATTTAAAATAGGATTGGTCTTAGATCTGCTATTCTAAAGAATTCCATTGTTTACATTTTTTCTTGCAGAGGTGTGACCTTTTGTGACACAGATTTTGTTTGGTCCTTTCATCTTCCTTTCCATCTGGGTTGTAGATTTTGCAGAGTACAGGGAATATGTTTTTGCTTTGTATTTTACATAGTTCTTACCCGAGCACATAAGTATGCACTGAGTGACATGTCACTTAGTCTGTAACAGTTAAGTGATTTGTTCATATTTCAATTCTATGGTAATGTAATTAAAATGCAAAGATTTCTCTATGACATTTCAAACATTTAAACATTCTTATTCTTAGTGTCCATTTTTCCCCATAAATACATAACGAATTATAGTTGATTTTTTTTTCAGGCAGCCACAACACATTTTCCAAATTATGTTAGTGAAAATATATCTTTTATTTTAGAAATGCAAACAAATCTTTAGTGATACTGGACCTTTGGAGACCCAACATGGGATGCAAACTCCTAGAGTTGTGCTATTCAGAAACTATGTGCAATTGATTGCAACAAGTATCCAAACATACAGCCTTCTTTTCAAAAGGCAAAAGCAGCATTTGAACACAGTAGTCCAAAGTGGAAACAAATTAAGTGTTAATTAACAGATGAATGAGTTAAAAATGTGGTGTGTCTATAGTAAGGAATATTATTCAATCACAAAAAGAGAACGGAGGGTCTGGGGGACAGCTAAGTTGGTAAAGTATTGTTGCACAAGCATGAGGACCTGAGTTGTAAATCCTGAACACATATAGATGTCCTGAGTGTGTGAACACATATAGATGTCCTGAGTGTGGGGATACATGTCTGTGTCCCAGCTCTGGGGATGTGGAAACAATAAGAGGATCCCTTGGTTCTTGCTGGCTAGCCAGTCTAGTCTAGCTGGCGAGCTCTAGGTAGAGGGACTTTTCCAAGGAGGGGCAGGAGGATGATACCTGAATTCATCCTCTGGCCTCCACATTCAAGTATACACATTTTAACATGAGCTCATACATTCAGCCACATACCTTCTCCATAAACACATACACAACACACACACACACACACACACACATACACACATACACGCACTCACTAAAATCAGGTGGAACAGAATTCTGACACATGCTACACAGTGAATGAACATGGAAAACATGCTAGGTGAAATGCATCAGATACAAAGGACAAGCATTGTCCAATTCTATTTACCTAAAGAAACTGCAATGAGAAATTTCATAGCGCTGGAATGCATACCAAGTATACTGTGCCAAAGGCTAAGCCGAAGGAGCAGCGGGAGTAATTTAATGGTTATAGCATTTCTGTTTAGGGTAATAGATATTAGGAAGTAGCTAATGATGACAGTTGTACAACACTATGATGTATAGCAGTGAATTCCACATTGTAGAAATATGTTATGTATCATTTATAATAAGTTGAATAAGTTGATAATGATGTAATATGGCCAAAGCACGACTGTGCACTTTAAATTTTTCGAGATAAGATTATAGGCTTATCTATGACTTGCTACACAGCCCAGTTAAACCTCCAGAGTGATCAAATTACCTCAGCCTCCAAGTAGTGGAATTCCAGGCATGTACCAATATACTAGGCTGTGAAGAGTGAGCAATGTTTTTATGCCAATGATGCGGACTGGGCTACAACCTTACATATGCTAGCTAAGTGTCAGCCCCAGCTTTGACTGTCTGGCTGTGCCCTTTATTTTTTTATGAGTATGTGTCTGTTTGTGACTGCATAATGTGGTGTGTGTGTGTGTGTGTGTGTGTGTGTGTGTGTATGTGTGTGTGTGTGTGTGCATTTGTATGTAAACATGAGTCAGAGGACAACCTTGGGTATAAGTGCTTGCTCTCCACCTTGTTTGCAACAGCATCTCTGTTGTTTGCTACTGTGTACACGGGGCTAGCTGACCCGTGAGCCTCTGGAGAGTCACTTGTCTCCACCTCACATCTCACAATAAGAGTGTTGGGGTTCAGAAACATGTGATTATCCCTTACTCTATGTGGGTTCCAGGGTGCGAACTCAGTCCTTAGTCCTGTGTGGAAAGTAGTTTACCCATTGAACCATTGCCTCTGTCCTGATTATGCATTTTAAGTCTACAGTATCTCAACATAATGTTATTAAGGTCAGTTGAGGGTTGAAGGACAAAAGCATGTAATAATTACGAGTGGAAAATAACATTTTTTCACCCCTATGGACACCTTTATAGTATGGAAAGATTCTAAGACCTGTGGGTAAATCCATATATGAGTGTGTACTGTATTACCTGACCAGCACGCACAGATTTTCAAAGATTCCAAGCTGTCTATTGATGGTCTCCTGTACATTCTGCTCCAGTCTCCCCTTGGCAGAGAGATGGTCATATTTCCCGAATGCCTTTAGGAGTCTGTGATTGATCATTCCTTTTTATTTTTCCCCCTTTATCTAGGAACTTTGCAAACTATAAGAATTGCTTTGTGCTCTGAAGAGCCCCCAAGTCTGTGAGCTGTATAGTTTTGCCAAGATGGCCAGCTTGCCAAATCTAAAGCTGCCAAAAGACTAGCCTGGGCTCTTCATATGATGAAAGTACAAAAAAAAAAAAAAAAGAAAAGAGGCCATGTGTTTGGCTGACTTGCTCAATTCCGTCTGCTTGCTGTGGAGAATAAATCTCTGAAGAAGTCCAAGAGAGAACTACCATCTGGTCCGTCTGTCTTTCTCTGTGTCGCTCCCATTCCCTATCGCCAAGTGTCAAGAGGCCTTCCTGTGCCGGACAAAGGCAGGCGTCAGTGTTTGGTGCCAATATGCTGAACTCACAAGAGATTCTAATGAGATGGGTATCTAAAGACTAGTTTTAACCTGCAATCTCATCAGAGCCATCAGCCTACTCATGGGTGGGGCAACATTTCAGCAATTAAAACTGGAGAAAATTAATAGCTTGCCTTGTTTTTGGCTATACCTTAACTTCCTGAAGACTCTACAGTACATCTAACTAGAGAACTTCCCGTTGAAACCACACTGTGAATTGTCTGTGACTGGAAGGTAACACACTGGGTGAAATTGCAGACCTGTTCTTTTGGTACAGAAGATTTGCTGTGATTTTGGCCCTCTTCCTGCTCGGATCTTCAGTTCTAAAAGCCAAGCCAATTATTCTTTTCCTTCGGAGTTGCTCTTGCTACAAAAGTTCACATCTTTTAGAAAACCTTCCCTTCATAACAAATGGTAGTAGGGAACTTGCATACTGAGTGTGCCTTTAGACTGCCCAGTGATCTGCTTGGCATAAACATTTATAGTGTTTATTCATTAACTTTTTGCCTTTAACAGTGGAAGTAGTATTTAATAATCTCAATAATTACATCAGTATACTGCAGATTTTTCTGAAGATTAGAATTTGCTGATGGAATATGCAAATTTTAAAACAGAAGGTCAGTATCACTTTGGGGGACTTTTGGTATGATTATATTATTTACCTTCTAGAATTATCAGCAAATTGAGTGCATTTATTTGTTTGTTTATTTATTTATTTAATGAGCATGTGTGTTAGTGTACCTGTGTCATGCAGTGCCTGAAGAGGACAGAAGAGGGTATCTGATCCCCTGGAACTGAAGTTACAGATGATTGTTAGCTGCCATGTAGGTGCTGGGATTTGAATCTGGGTCTTCTGCAAGAAAACTCAATGCAGGACATGTATGGCAGAGTGCAGGGACTCAGGTGGGATGGGGGGCATGGAAAGGGAAGCAACTGTAGATTCGATCGAGAAATGATGTATGACCTATGGAAAAAGTTTAATAATAATAATAATGGAAAAAAAGAAATAAGATTATTTCAAGGACAGTATTAAAATTGGGTAGGTTTCTTTGTTTTCTTTATTGGGAAAAGCTGAAACAAGTCATTTAAATTTTGAGTTGAAGTTGCCTCATTTGTAAAACATTTGAAGCACAGACGTTTGTAACATGAACTGCAATGTGGCCCCACAGCTGAGGAGCAGTAAGGGACATGTTGGTGGTCAGGGGACCACCCAAGAAGAGAGCCCTGAGAGATAAGGACGAGAGACACAAGGACAGAGAACAGGCAGATTCTTTTCTGATGATTTGAGATTTTGGTTTTTACTCTGAGTAAAGTGCGTAGCTACTGGCGGCTTTAGATAAAAAAGCCAGTCAACCAGCTGTTCTGTTCTGTTTGGCAGTGCTGGGATTGAACCCAGGGCCTTGTGCATATTAGGTGAATGCTCTACCCCTGGGTGGTACCCCTAGCATCATTTCTAAATTGTGTTTTTAAATTATTTTTAAAGTTATTGGGGGGGGTGCTGCAGAGATGGCTCAGAAGTTAAGAGCACTGACTGTCTTGCAGAGGACCCCAGTTTGAGTCCCAGCACCCACATGGAGGCTAACAACTGTCTGTAACTCCAGCTCCAGGGAATCCAACACTTTCTTTCTTCTGAATGCTGCAGGCACTGTACAACACAGGTGCACTTACATACATGTAAACAATACATTCATACACACAAAAATAAAAATAAAAATAAAAGATTTAAAAAAAAAAAGAAAACTCAATGCTCTTAAGCTTTGAACCATCTCTCCAGACTGGGAGTGCATTCTTTTTTTTTTTTTTTTTTTAAATCTCTGACTGAAGACTTTTCTGTAAGTTCCTTCCTACCTTAGGGTAGCAAGATCTCTGTACATAGTTGTTCCCTAGACCAGACTGCCCATAACTACATTCTGAAAAGGAGTCAAGTTCACGGTTACCTGTGACATCTTTTCCTTACAGGGACTGTGCTGACATTGCTTCATATGCAGTGAAGTCAGTCTTTACTCCCTGTCATTCTTCACCTCCTTCTAATGCTGGCTGGCCTCTGAGACACTAGCCTCTCCTCTGCCCTGACTGTCTCCTGACCATCAAGTCCCGGGTCTTAACATCTTTTCTTCTTTCCCAGGGTTACTGTAACTATAATCTACCTCATGGATAAATACATTTTCTTCTTCTCTTCACATTTTCCTACCTCTCTATTGCTATGTTTAATATCTCCAAATGCTGTTTCTGCTGCATCTGGAAAAAAAAGGAAAGGAAGGAATGAAAGAGAAAAAAAACCATGTTGACTTTGGTATTAAATGTATATGTATGTCCATAGAATCTATTTTGTTTTGTTTTGTTTTGTTTTTTGAGATAGGGTCTCCTCATAGCCCCAGCTGTCCTGGAACTCACTCTGTAGACCAGGCTGGCCTTGAACTCACAGAGATCCGCCTGCCTCTGCCTCCCAAGTGCTGGGATTAAAGGTGTGCATCACCATGCCCAGCATCCATAGAATCTATTATACATGAATCTCCTCCCTTTGGCTCACAATGTCTCTCCCTTCTCCCCCAACTTAGCTAAGTTACTCCATTCCTATGGTTAGTACTAGTCGAACATCTACAACATAACCTCTATACCCATGGCTCATGGAACATAGGTTAAAGCATTTCTTAGCTATCTTAAACCACTACTTTTCTAAATCCTTATAAACTTGAAAACAGATTTTGGGGGAATTTTTTAGTTTCTTTGTTTTACTCTAATATTATTTGTATTTGTACTTATATGACTTATTGGTCAAGCTAGTTAACAAACCCTTGGTGATGGTATCCTCCTGTGGGGTAATTCATACTGGTGCACTGGATTGCAGATATCCATATTGATTGTATTTTTTTACATTTATCATTTTGTGTGTCTGTGTGTGAGGGCGCACATAACATGGTGTATGTGCAGAGGTCAAAGGACAACTTGTAGGGGTTGTTTTTCTCCTCCACCACATGAGTTCCTGGAATTGAACTCGGGTCACCAGACTTAGCAGAATGTACCTTCAGCTTCTGAGCTGTCTCGCCAGTCTATGATCCACATTTGAATTAGATCTCACAGTCCCATCTGTTCTGTTGAGTTTACAGACACTAGGAATTAATGAGACATTCTCTAGATCTAGAAATGAAGCTACTTTAGCTTTGACAGCTTCACCATAGAGGAAGGATATTTAGAAAAAAAAATAAATAAAAGCATTTGGCTTCATGTCCAGCTTTTGTGAAATCTTCCAGAGAAGAATGACGACAATCTTCTTTTGTTAATTTTTTAGTTTATGCAGTAGTTACTTTTCTTGCTGCTGTAGCAAAATATCTCACAAAAGCAATTAGAGGATAGGCATAAGAAGTTGTGCAGCCCATCATGGCGTGAAAGGCCTGGTAGCAGGTGCTTGCGATGGCTGGTCACATCGCGTCCCCAGTGAGAACACAGAAGATCAAGAAGAAGTGTGGCAGGGCCCATCTCCAGAGACCCACTCCTGGTGAAGGTTCACCGCCTAAATGTTCTAAAGCCTTCGGATATGGTACTACCAGCTGGAGAAGAAATGCCTTTAAACACACGAGCCTAGGAGGGATTTTCGCATTCTAATGACAGAACTTTAGATATTTTAAAACAATGAGCAGATTCAGTTCAGACTAGAACTAGAAACAGAATTGGAATTCTGTGTGAAACAGACAAAAAAAGAAGAATGAAGTAATGAGATCAGGAATCTAAATGAGAAGACCTAGCCAAGGTCAGAATCAGTAGTGAACAGGATAAAAGAATACACAGCTATAAGCTCACAGTTGTGTGACTGAGAATCAGCCCGGCTGGTGATATAGAAACCTAATCAACTGATGCTTAAAAGAGCACGCACTCCTCTGAGTCCTTTGCTTTATAAGCCAGTTTTCACTCCGGCTCAACCATTTCAGTTGCTATCATGGAATTTACACTCACATCAATGTGTTTATGAATATCATGCAAATTAATCTACATCCAAGCCCTTTCTGAACTTAAGGTCTTCAAGGATAAAAGCTAATTTTACTTATCACCTTCCTTTGTGTGCTACAATAGAGCTTTCAAAATGTCTTTACAGAGTATAGTAAGTTAAATACAACCTCAAATAACACCACCATGTACAAAATAACTATAGACATTACATTAAGACTCATGAATGTATAGAGGGAAGTAAAGGCAGTTGTGAGATCTTTTCCTACAACCTTGGGAGAAGCACAAGACCATCAGAAGGAATGTGCCTTGGGGCTGATCAAAAGTGCCTAAGGTTGGGGCTGGAGAGATGGCTCAGTGGTTAAGAGTACCCTGGCTGCTCTTGCAGAGGCCATAGGTTCTGTACTCATATGATAGCTAACAACCATCTAGGGGATCTGAAGTCTTCTCTAGCTTCTAGAGGCATTGTACACACCTAGTACATAGTCACAGCGCAGGTAAAATACTCATACGCCTACCTAGA
This sequence comes from Rhizomys pruinosus, assembly GCA_009823505.1. NCBI lineage: Eukaryota > Metazoa > Chordata > Mammalia > Rodentia > Spalacidae > Rhizomys > Rhizomys pruinosus. Next base: position 94,861 of record VZQC01012165.1, read on the forward strand.
AATAAAGCATAAAATCTCCAGGAGTGCACAGGAGGAGCTACCGGCAGATATTCATGCAAGATGAAATAATGTCGCACTTCCCTAAGACGCAGCTTGCCTATCACAAACTTTCTGAAAATAATTGATTTCACTTGACGCAGATACAAGCTTTATGACTGCAGACAGACTGCTGATGTCTCACGGATATTTGAGAGAGTAGCTGTCCAAAGGTAGACTGAATTTCAAGCTTTACTAGGGCTCTGAAAAGTACAATGTGGCCATTGCGTCCTATTCTCTGAGCTGCCTACAGATAAATGTTTTTCAGAAGCAGTGAAGAATCCATCGTCCTGTTTTGAAAGGAGAGGGATATGGAACCCATAGAAAATAGATAAAATTAGAACTGCTCTAACTGGTGCTGGTAATTAAAGTCAACAACGGGCTATTTTTTTTTAATTGATGTTTTGTGTACTTCAGACAACATTTGTCAATTCAGTTCAGGCATATTCCCCTTTCCCTTCCCCCCATCCCACCCCACCCCAGATCATGCATTCTACCATAACTGTCCTGCATCTTTCTCTCAGTCTTTTTTTTCAGTTCTTTTGTTGTTCTCTCTAACTTGTATTGCTACAGTATATATATATATATATATATATATATATATATATATATATATATATATACATAGATACATACACATATCACTTGAATGGAAGATTTTTTTCCTAAAAGATGTCATGTTTTCCTTAAGGGGGTGCTCGAAGGTTCCTCCTTGGCAATCCCAAACAACCATCAATCCTGCACTTTTGCTCCACATTGGGGTCTTTCCCTCCCATGGTCCCCCAAACGAAGTCCACTAAGCACACATCCTGTCTTGATCCCCCTGTACTGGCCTCCATGATACAGCCCAGGTAGTCCAACAATGGCAGTCTATATTCTGACAAGGCTGACATTCCCTTAGCTGTTTAGTCCACAAGCTGGGTATCTTAATAGTCCCCATCTGGCATTGAAAGAGTGGAGGATTCTTGGAGAGACATGAGTCTTCAGTCCATATTGGAAGGTTATAAAGCTGTGTCTCATGTCTTTATGGAGTGCCAAGAGTGGTGGCAGCCACAGAGTAGATGCACTTGCCACAACTGGCTATTTTTCAAAAACGGTTTTTAAACACATAGCGTGGTGTGTATGTGTGTGTGTGTGTGTGTGTGTGTGTGTGTGTGTGTATCTCTATAGGTAAGTAAATAGCAATAAGTCCTCTCCATCTACCATGTAGGTCTAGATATAGAACTCAGCTCATCAGGTTTGGTAGCCAGTACCTTTACCTACAGAGTCATCTCACCAAACCCACAATGACTTCTTACTTAGCTGATTTCTATGAGGGTATTGCTACTCTCTGGAAGTTTCTCCAAGTAGAGACTAAATTAGTCTGTCTCTTCTTGACAAGACCATGCATGCCCATGGTCCACCGTGGATAAACCAAGGAGTATTGAAAGAAAACCATGTCAAAGAGGGGCAGTATCAGAATGGTAGTTGTGCTAGAGCTGTTGACCCAAAAAGATCAAAACAGATAAATGAAAAGACTGAGATTAGCTGAACATGGAGAGTGGGTAATGGGGCCTGATATGACTTCTGCTCTGAAACACAAGAAGGATTTTAAAGATGGACCAAAACTGAGTTGCAGTTCGCTGAGATTTTTCCATGATAATTGGATTTTCATGTTATTTTCTACATAAAAAGCTTTATTTGACATTTTTGTTGCTACATTATATTTCTAGACATAGGGATGTGTGTTCAGAGTTTAATAGTAGGACACAAATATGTATCAGGATTCAAAATTAGGCATTGCAGCAATAGTTAGCCAATAACAATTAAGACTCAAACATGGAAAAAGGAGAGATAAAACTTTCATGTGTTAGGAATTTATTTTTAATGAAGAGTATTTTCTGCCTTCTCAAATAAAGTAGTGTAAATCAGTTCATCTTAAATTATAAATGTTATTTGAGTCATGCAAGTGTAAACTCAGACCTCTAGGGGAGATGTTATTCTTTCATTATCCAAAACAAAAACGTAATCACTGCAGAAGGTTTTGATAGGGGAAAAACATTGCATTCATTCCTGTCTGCCACTTTAATCAGCTTGGAAATAGGGTTCAAAATGACAATATTTTATTAATTTTTTCTATCTTTTACATGGCAGATTTTTTTTGTCTTCTATGTAAATTAGAATTTTAGAACAAAACAGTTAAATGTGGTATTTTCCTCTCACCGGACAGACATGTGGTTAGCTCCGATTTTGCACTGCGGTGGGTTTGGGATGCCACACTCCTCTGTCTACCTTCCTTTCCCTCTCATCAGAAGGCTGGTGGGATTTAGGCAGGATTACAGATCTCTTTATCTTAATTTTGAACACTCAAAGCCCCGATGAAGGAACTAACATCTCAGTTGACACCTCTGTTGACATCTGAGATATTCAGCCATGGCTTACCTGCCCATTGGAGAGCCTCTTAGTCTTAGCATTAGCTGCCCTGTTGACCTCAACCCCAGAATCATTATTCACCAGACTTGCACCTAACCCATCATCTTGACCAGCCAGGCCACAGCCTAAAGCATAACTATCCAGGCAAGGTCTACTCTCAATCAACAGAATCTTGGGCAAGGTAAAGCATTAAGTACATAGGAAAGAGAGAAAACTGCTCTATACTACCACCTTGTTTTGAGCGTGTATTAGTCAGTATCCATTACTATAACAAGTTCTTGAGATGACCAGTTTATAGAGAACATGTTTATTTAGGTGCACTGCTTTAGAGGGTCAAGTCTTTGGGCCTGTGGCAAGGCAGCATATCATGGCAGGGAACACTTGATAGAGAAATCTACTGTTCTAGTTTGTCTTCCATTGCTGTGACGAAACACTCTGACCAACACCAACTTGGGGAGGAAAGGGTTTATTCAGCTTACATCTCCTGGGTCAGAGTTTATCACTCAGGGAGCCCAAGGCAGGAACTCAGGGCAGGAACATGGAGGCAGGTGCTGAAGCACAGGCCATGGAGGAATGCTGTTCACTGGCTTGCTCCCCTGGCTCATGCCCAGCCTGCCTTCTTATATGGTACACAACAACCTGCCTGGGGTGGCACTGCTCATTGTGGGCTGGGCCCTCCCACATTGCCTGACAAGACAATACTCCACAGATGTGGCCACAGGCCAATCCAATGGAGCCAATTCCCCAATTGAGGCTCCCACAACCCAGGTGTGTCAAGTTGACACTAAAGCTATCCAGCACATCTATTTACCACATAAGCAGGGAGAAAGGAAAGAAAGACAGGAAAGGGAAACGATGGGACAGGGACTGGGGACTGGGGTACTACAATTCCCTTTGAAGGCATTGCCCTATGATCCCAAGTGACCCCCCCCAAATCTCCTGCTAGTCCCATCTCTTAAGGTTTCCACCACCTCTCAATAGTGCAGATCTGGGGTCATATCTTTAACATTCAGGCCATGGGGATGGGTGGGGGGTGTTCCAGATTTAAACTATAACAGAAGGGTGGCTACCCAGCATTATTATGGAAATCACCAGTCAACACAGAAGCTATTCCATTGTGCTTCATGCTGTCCTCCTAAGTAGGCTGCTAAGAGAAAGTATTCAATCAAAAAGTCGTTTGTTTCAAACAAGCAGCAAAATCAGGCTATAGCATTTTCTTGACTTCTTTCTTCCTGATGGCCACACAAAAAGCTAAAATGAGATTCAACACTGACATCTAAGGCTTTGTTGCTCATAAAATAGAGGCTCAAGGTTTTTCCGAGGTTATCATTACATGAAGGAACGGACTGAAACCATACTGGGTATCGGGTGCAAAGCTGACATAGTGATCTGAGCCGCCAGACTTTGCTCTAAAAGGAAGAGAGGCAATCAGATGTCCTGGCAGGATTTTCATCTGGATGGTAACATTCTGACAACATTCTTTCATGTCGTTACTCAACCCAGGTCAGGTTGTAGACAGTGTAGCTTTATCAACCACACAAAGGCATCACACTGCTGAAAGGAAAAAGTGCAGATAATACCTTGTGAATTAAAAGAAGAGAAATGAGGACTCTTGGATTCATGCTCCATCTCCACCACCTTCTAAATTTGTGTTTAAGATCAGGCACTCAATCATGATAGTGTTCTTGTGATCTCTAAGGGCGACATCTGTTCTTTGTACATCAATGCTGTCACGACAATCCTCAGTGCTAATGGTATGAAGCTGAAAACAATTATCCAGATGTGACTTCAGAACAGATGTTACAATGCAATGCATCACATCATTGAAGAGCATTGGCTTTAAAGCCACATGAACCTGGGTTCCAACTCTAGCTCTGCCACCGAGGAGATACTGTATGATCTTGAACATGTTACTTTTCCACCACTCAGTTTTCCTGGAAAAGGTGAGTAGTAGTGCTCACCTTAGAGCTGTGAGGACCAAATGATATAAAGAAAATGATAGAAGCCGGGACTGGTGGCGCATGCCTTTAATCTTAGCACTTGGGAGGCAGAGGCAGGCGGATCTTTGTGAGTTCAAGGCCAGCCTGGTCTACAGAGTGAGCTCCAGGACAGCTGGGGCTACAGGGAGACCTTGTCTAGAAAAGATCCCCCCCCCAAAAAAAAGAAAAGAAAATGATAGGTGGATAAGGAGAGGGCTCAGTGGGAAAAGTGCTGGCTTGAGTGAGGACCGCAGTTCAGATCCCCAGATCACATGTGTGCTGGACGGCTTCATTTGTCAACTTGATATACCTGGGTTGAGGGAACCTCAGTTGAAGAATTTCCTCTTAGACTGGCCTATGGCCACATCTGTGCAGCATTTTCTTGATTGTTGAGTGGATGTGGAGGTGCCCAGGCCACTATGGACAGTGCCACCCCTGGGCAGGTTGCTGTGTATTGTATAAGAAAGCAGGTTGAGCCAGGCATGGTGGCGCACGCCTTTAATCCTAGCACTTGGGAGGCAGAGGCAGTCGAATCTTTGTGAGTTCAAGGCCAGCCTGGTCTACAGAGTGAGTTCCAGGACAGCTGGGGCTACAGGGAGACCCTGTCTCGAAAAAAAAAAAAAAAAAAAAAAGAAAAAAAAAAGAAAGCAGGTTGAGCATGGCCCAAGGAAGCAACCCGGTAAGCAGCATTTCTCATTCTCCATAGCCTGTGCTTCAGCTCTGACCTTCTGACCTGTAGGTTCCTGCTCTGTGTTCCTACCATGGACTCCCTCAGTAGGGGGGAAGACTAGCACCAGAATCCAAGCAACATGGTTTTGAGCTGGTACTTTACTCTGTACGGGATATTTTCATAAATGCTTCATTTTATCATTTTTATAAATCTCTCTCTCTCTCTCTCTCTCTCTCTCTCTCTCTCTCTCTCTCTCCTTAAGTGTTAGTCCTTACTCTTCTCCTTCCTTTGTTGCTCTCCACTGTGTACACCATAGTAGCTTACTGCAAGCTTACAGAGAGTCACATATCTCCACCTCTCATCTCACAGTAAGCACTAGAATCACAGACATGTGCAATGGTCCTGGCCTTTTCACAGTGTTCTAGTTTACCATCAATTGCTATGACCAAACACTCTGACCAACACCATCTTGGGGAGGAAAAGGTTTATTTGTCTTCCAGGTCACAGTTTTGCTGGCAAAACTGGATCACCATATGTAGAAGAACAAAATTAAGCCCCTACCTCTCATCCTGTACAAATATCAACTCCAAGTGGATCAAAGACCTCAGTGCGAAACCCGAAACTCTGAAGGTGATAGAAGAAAAACTGTCAGCAGCCTACAAGACATAGGCAGAAGGCATAGGAAAAGACTTTCTAAATCAGATAGTAGTTGTGCAGGAAATAAGGTCGACAATTGACAAGTGGGACCCATTAAACTCAAAATCTTCCATACAGCAAAAGAAACAATCAGGGAAATGAAGAGAAAACCCACAGAGTGGGAGGAAACCTTCACCAGTGATACATCTGACAGAGCATTAACTTCCAGAATATATAAATTACTCAAAAATAAAGAAGAAAACAAATTATTCACTCAAAAAGATGGAGTAATGTGCTGAACAGAGACTTCACCAGTGAGGAAGTAAGGATGGCTGAGAAACATCTTAAAAAGTGTTCAACATCATTATTAATTAAGGAAATGCAAATTAAAAACTCTCTAAGATATCATACCACTCTGATAAGACTGGCTAAGATCAAGAAAACAAAAGACACTAAATGCTGGAGAGGTAGTGGGGAAAGGGGAACACTCATCCACTCCTGGTGGGAATGTAAACTCATACAACTACTGTGGAAAGCAGTGTGGAGAACCCTTAAACTCAAAATGAGCCTCCCACCTGACCCAGCCATATCTCTCCTGGGTATATACCCACAAGACTCATTCTACTGCAAAGATACATGCACATCTATGTTTATTGCAGCCCTCTTCATAATAGTGAAGAGCTGGAAGCAACCCAAATGCCTTTTAACTGACAAGTGGATAACAAAACTGTGGTACATCTACACAATGGAGTCCTATGCAGTGGTCAAGAAAGATGACATCAGTGAGCCATAGGTTTCCCTGTTCCCTAACAGTGAGAAACATTTCAAGCAGGGCCAGAAACTTTCAAAATTCACTTAAAACTCTAGACCATGGTTTGAATATGAGCTGCTCTGCCCTCCAAAGGGTCATACCCTTAAGGTTTGGTGCCTGATATAGGGTACAGACATTGAAGTGTGATTGGATCCTGAGGGCTGTGAAATAATAAATGGATTCGTCCACTAGTAGAGCCATAATTTGGGAAGAGATGGGAAATCTGCAAAGTAAGAGCCGAGTTAGAGGTACCAGGTCACTGTGGACAAGAGGCCCAGGGAAGCTGTGTCTTACCCGGGGCCCATCTTTGCTTGTCTGTGCTTCCTGGCTCTTTTGAGCTGAACAAACTCTGTCAGATGCTCGCACCACCTTAATATTCTGTTCCACCTCAGGCTTGGAACAATGGATCCAGCCAGCCTCGGAACTGTGAACCAAAATAAAGTTTTGTCTGTTGGAATCATTCCTCTCAGGTATTTCTCACAGCTGTGAAAAGCTAACTAACATAATCATCTATCGGCCAATGTGTTCAGTTTATAAAGGAGCTCTTATCTTGCCATATGTAAGATGCTGTGGCATTTAATTAGAACATTTACAATATTTATTTCATCTCAAACACCATTCAATTCCCATTATGGAAATGTCAGAAGAAATAAGAGTATATATTTCAAGGAGAGTCAGCAGTTTTTCTTCTTTGATAATATAGTCATGGTCCACAACACAGTGCTCTGATATTTATGTAGCTTCTACAATGGTTAAATCAAGTTCACTGACATATGTGCTACCTCCCATATTTTTTGTGTGATAAGAACACTGAAACTCTCCTGTGAGTATATTCCATTTCTATAATATGCTGTTACCTGTAGTCACCAAGCTCCACAATAGATTCCTTAGATGTATTCCACTTTTCTACGTGAAATATTGTGCCCTTTGAGCAACATTCATCCAATCCCACCTACTTTGTGGTAACGGTTCATCTTCATGAATACAGTCAGATCATGTCATTTCTCTTTCTGTGGCTGGCTTATTTCACCTAACAGCGTGTTGTTCTTCAAGTTTATCCATTTGGCTGCCAGTACCTGGGTTTTCTTTACTTATTTTTTACTTTATGTGTACAAGTTTCTGCCTGCATGTATGTAAACGTAGCATGTGCAGGTGATATCTTTATAGGGTAATGATTTTATAGTACTATTTTTATTTTTTTTTTTATTATTGCCGACAATAGCTATACTAATTTCTAGTTGTTTTGGTCTGTGAATAATTTTAACTGGATCTTTTCCAAGTTAATATTTTTGTACTCTTCTGATAGAAGGCTAATATTCAGAAAAGATATGTGAATGCCACCAATCTAGGCCCCTTTCAGTATCACATTGAATACTGAAATCTTTGGCTTGGTATTTTCCAAGCCCACAATAACTGGGCTGACTTTCTAAGGCATTGAGAAATTCTTATAGCACAATGCTGACATGCACTTGCTGTCTTAAAAAATGTGTGTCCAAACCTCAACTATTTAGCTAAAAAGTTAAAAGACGAGTTTCAGCAAAATTGAATTGCGAAGAGCTATTCTCTGTTCAGCTAAGAAGAAAAGAATACCCTGCAACTGACAACCACCACAGTACCTTATTTGGATTTGTTTCTCAGAGTGTCTTCCATTTGGGATTTACAAAGTCCACATGAGCTCTAAAAATGCTACAATTTCCTGCCTATGGAATGGAAAAATAACAAATACAATGAAAACCAGCAACCCAGCTGACACACTAATATATATTAATCCCATTGCTGTGGTTGAGAGATGGAAAATTATTATTGAATAAGACTCTTTCATCAAACCAAATATTTCCTAATGCTCCAAAGTACATATCTCGTCCTGCTTCTGCTTCTCACATCTGCTTCTTTCTTTGAACTCTGAGAGAAATCTGAAGGTTGCATGCAGCTGCAAAGGTCGTAGTGATTAGGGCTTTGCATTATATATTATAGCCGATAGGGGATAGCTCAAAAACGTTCAGAACTGGAATTTGCATAAACTCTAGGCAGTTAGGAGATTTTCCCCAAATTCCTGTCAACCTCCTAGAAATGTTTGCATGGTTTCCAGCATCTTCCTGGATTCTCTCACTTCAACCTCTCTTGGAGTATTTCCCCTTTAGTCCATTTCTCTGCCTTTTTATTCTTAATTGTTGGCAGCTCTTCACAATCCTCTCTGGAATATTTCAAAGACAATCAAATTGAAGGTGACCCTGGGCTCTGATAAGTATGCCAGCAAAGTCCTGGCCTGCTCTTTTGTGTGAAAATAAAGATTTTTTTTACTGCATATCTTCCAGAGCTTCAGGAATTTGGGACATCTGTATAAGAATGCTTTTGCCAGGTGTGGTGGTGCACGCCTTTAATCCTAGCACTCGGGGGGGGCAGAGGCAGGTGGATCTTTGTGAGTTCAAGGCCAGCTTGGTCTACAGTTCTAGGACAGCTGGGGCTACAGGGAGACCCTCTCTCAAAAAGACCAAAAAAAAAAAAAAACCCAAAAAGAATGCTTTTATAATTATCACCCTATAAAAGATAAAACCTGCCACCCAGTTAACCCACCCACCATTGAGCTACCCATTATTGCTGGTGCTGCTCTGCATCATGAATTAAGATGGGCGGTCATTCCTCAGTCCCCCAAACAAAAAAGACTCCAAGTGTTTTCATTTAAGTGCAGAGTTTTGTGCCCATTGAAGGAAGAAGAGGCCATGGAGGAGAGGTGAAATCCTGACAAGCAGAGAAGACAGAAATTGGACCAAGATGGAATAAGATATGCCGGGTGGAAGGAACATTTTAAACAAATTGCTGAATTCCTTTTTAATCAATGCAAGAGAGCTTGAATTTGCCCAGAAACTACACTCATGTGGCCATTACTTCCCAAACTCAGTTTCATGCACATAGTTGGGAAAGGAAACTAATATGTTTCAACATTTTTCTTATTTAACTTAAGGTGGTGAAAAGACATAGTGTGTTTCAGTTGCTAATTTTTGCAGAAGGTTACTATTCTTAAAAGTGAATAAATGTACCAAAGAATGAAGAAATGGCAAAATGTGAGATTTTCTTCTGGCAGGCTGAAAGGTGGGCTTGTATACTTCCCTGTCTCCTGAACACTGTCCTTATTAGGAATATATTTGGCTCAGTCTAGAACTATCATGGCTTTCAAACTTATTGGATATATAGATACATATAAATCCACAGTATCTAAATAGTTCCTTATTTTTCAAACCAAACTTCATAGGCTTCCAAAAACCCTGCCAATACTTTCAACCCAGTAGGAAAGTATGTTGTTTGTATTTCTTCTGCCTTGTGTTCCATGTGGCTGATCTGGCAGGAGGCCTGGGGGGAAGAGCACACATGACATTTGACCAGTGTTTCCTTCTCGGCTTCTTTGCTTAGACTTTCAGGGTGCCATGCTGGCCTGGATTTCCCCTGCCTTTCTGCCTTCCTTGGCCTCCACTGTTACTGCTGCTCAATATGACACCTTAGGTTTTGGCTTCGAGCTTTATTTTATTCTCATTCAATGCTTTTTTTAAAATGGAAGTGTGAATGTTTGTGTATAGGTGCACATGTCCTGTGGTATATTGGGATGTGTGTGTGTGTGTGTCTGTGTGTGTGTGTGTGTCTGTGTGTGTGCGTGCGCGTGCATGTGTGTGTGTGTGTGTGTGTGTGTGTGTGTGAATGTAGGCCAAATGCTGGCCACTTCTTTTGAGATAAATTCTTTCATAGGCCTGAAGTTCACCTTTCATACACCGATTGGCCAGTGAGCTCTTGGCATCCACCCCTCCCCTGCTCCCCAATGTTACATTGCAAGGGGTGACAATATTCCTCATTTTTTAAAATTTTATTTATTTATTTTTCATGTGTATGAATGTACTGTCTGCATGTAGGTTTGTTCACCCGTGTTGTGCAATGCCGAGGAGGTCAGAAGAGACTGTCAGATTCCCCTGGAACTGGAGTTCTCCTGGAATTGGAGTTACACATGGTTCTCAACCACCATGTGGGTGCTGGGGATCAAACTCCGGTCCTCTGCAAGAGCGGTCAGTGCTCTTAACTGCTAAGCCATCTCTTCAGCCCCAATATTCCTCATTTTTAATGTATCACCACCTTGAGTCTTTTTAACCTTTAGATAAGCAATTTTCTACATAAATAGGATTAGTAAACAATAACAGTCAATGCTCTGAGTCAACTATTTGGAGTAAATTATTCATATGTCAACTCACTTTGGAGTCTGATGGTCCGACTATCAATATGGATAAGCTTTTGATGTTTGAAGATTGAAGGAGAATACGCTGGCCAATGCAATGTTCAGGTGCTGTGTCCCTGGCTCTGTGATACAACATTCTATCAAGCGTTTTGCTTACCAGGCCCAATTTAGTATTCTTTTTTGAGGTAAGCTAAAGTCTTTATAGTTTATTAAGAATTTTGGGCTGGAGAGATGGCCTAGCGGTTAAGAGCGCCGACCACTCTTGCAGAGGACCCGGGTTCGATCCCCAGCACCCACATGGCGGCCGAGAGCCATCTGAAACTCCAATTCCAGGAGAGCTCCAGTTCCAGGGGAGTCTGACACCCTCTTCTGACCTCCGCGGCATTGCACGTCACGGGTGCACAGACTTGCATGCAGACAATACATTCATACACATATGGAAATAAATAAAATTTTAAAAAAAGAAAAAAAAAGAATTTGGAAAGGGCAATTATATTCCTCAATATCGTCAATGCCAATTATTCTTGACTTCTTCAAACACCAAGGGTGTGATTTTTTTTACCTTCCTATAGTTACCACCCCCTACCCCAAAATTCATACATTCTGTCAGGCCTATCATATCAAGTTAGTTTCCAGACATTCCTCAGTGCAAGTTCATCTACTGGGGTCTAGTCAGTCTTGTTCTTCCCTTTAAGAAGATCAGCTCTTGGGGCTGGAGAGATGGCTCAGTGGTTAAGGATGCCAACTGCTCTTGTAGAAGACCCAGGTTCGATTCCCAGCACCCCACGTGGTGTCTAACAACTGCCTTTAAACTGGGCATGGTGGTGCACACCTTTAATCCCAGCACTTGGGAGGCAGAGGCAGAGGCAGGCAGATCTCTGTGAGTTGAAGGCCAGCCTAGTCTACAGAGTGAGCTTGAGGCCAGCTGGGGCTACAGGGAGACCCTGTCAAAAATAAAAAAAGAAGATCAGCTCTTCCTCAACCCAGCAGTAATTAGCTGCTAATAATTTCTCTACTACTAAGACTGGGGCTTATTGCCCATTTCTACAGTTCTGTGCTGGGGTTTTCTCTGCTTGAGTTTGCTGAGTCTTGTGCATGCTGACTATATTGCTATAGGTCCACGTAAGCAAGATCCCAGAAGCTTTTAGGGCTCTATTTCCATACGGTCAAGTGCCTCCTCCCTTGCTGTTACAATTTTTCTGCCACCTCTTCCACAATGGCCCCTGAGCCCTGGGTGAGTAAAATTTAACATAGGAGTCCTGTTCAATGACCCACACTCTGCAGACTCTTACTCTTTTTGTGTTCCTAGCCCTCTATTGCATGAGCGGGCTTCATTAATGACAACTGGGAGATCCATTACTATCTTTTTTATCCTTTGTTCTATGTTCCATGAGCCTTAGGTGGAGAGGGTGCATTGTAGATGTGCCACTTAACTTGGACAATTCACAGACATTGTATGTGACCAGTCGTGGTATTCCGTAATAATCTCTCTGGAGCTTCTTTGATGAATGGCGACTGGGGTACTTGGCTGTAAATATAAGGACACATATTTTGCACATATTAAGAAATTATATTTGTCTGGAGATATGACAGCCTTGGGGTTTTCTCTAAGATCTATGACCTCTCCAGCCATGAGTATTTGACTATGTTTAGACTACCACACATGAGTTTCCTCTCACTGAGTAGGGCTTTAAGTCCAATTACATAGCTGTTGTTACCCCCAGGCTAACAGTTCTACTACTGCACCAATGTTGTTTGCCGTGCTGGTCACTGGTGTGGTTATTTGTCCTATAAGCTGGTGTTGGACCACTGATTGATGCTCTCCTGTAGCAGCTTGCACAGTGCTCTCCAAAGCTAAGAGAGCCAGCGTTCAGGGGAGGTGGCTTCCAGGTCACTTCTGGGTCCATTGCTCCAAATCCCCCAAAGTATGTCCTGTCTTCAATAATAGGGTCTTACCTTCAAGCTCTGCAAGGCAACCCTGGGCTGTGGCAATAGCCTGTGTAATTTGGGGAGTGTACTAGACTATCTTGGACAACTCAAAGGAAGATTTCTCTTGTCTAGCACTGTTTCTTGTTATGTAGAGATATTGTATGTGTAATGTGTCAGTAGGTTCTTGGACTAATACAATTCTCTCTGTTTGTTTTTTTTTTACACTAACTAGACATTAGTTATTTCTCCTCTCTCTCTCCCTGTCTGGTCCTCCCTCCATGCCCCCCCCCCATTTAAAGTCTCCCCATTTTCTCCATTTATCTCTTGATAATTCTAGTCTCCTATGGTCCCACCTCACATTTTTAAAGTATTTTTATTATTACTTTTTATTTCACGTATATGAGTGTATTTTCTGCATGTACGTAAGTGAATCCATGTGGTGCCATGCCCACAGAGGTCAAAAGAGGGTATAGGATCTCCTGAAACTGGAGTTAGGTTGGTTGTTAGCCACCATGTGTGTGCTGGGAATTGAACTCCAGTCCTCTGCAGGAGCCATCAGTGCTCTTAACCACTGAGCCATCTCTCTAGCCCAAGCCTAGCATTTTGATCAATGTTCCAGGATCTAACTCAGGTCCTCATACTTGAATGGTAAATGCTTTCCTTACTGAGCTATGCCCCGGCCCCTACTCCGTATTTTCTATGGAGTAATGGTATCCATTCTCACGGATCCCAGGTTTATACGTCAAGGCCAGATCTTTCTTTGGGAACCCAAACCACATTCAAATGCCGTTTGGGTTTTTTTTTTTTATTTCTATTTTATTTTATTTTGTTTATGTGTATGAGTGTAATACCGACAGGTATGGATAGTTCTTAGCCACCATATAGGTGCTGGGCACCAAGTTTGGGTCCTCTGCAAGAAAAATCAGTGTTCTTAACCACTGAGGCACATCTCCAGCCCAATTTTGAGGTATTTTTAAAAATTATTTGTTTATTTTTAAGGGATTCTACAATATAATAACACAGTTCTTTTCAGATGACATTGATGTTACTCAGTTTGCCATACAATTAGGTAATTGGTGCATTTTGCAAGTATCTATGTCCAAATTTTGAACAACCCAAGGTTCCCATAGTCCAGTCGGTGATGCTTGTATGCACAGGCATGTTGATCAATTAGGAGTCCAGTCTATATTGCTGTAGTCTCATGATTCACCCCTATCTCTCTGTAGCCCTTACATTCTACCACGCCTCCTCTTCCGCAATTTGTTCCCTAGGCTTTGGGAAAGGGGCACAAGTGGGTGAGAAGAAAACAGCCTACTTTCTTTGGAGTTGTCATTTTGAACTCTAGTCTGTTCAGGTTGTTTCCCTTCATGGGTTGACAGCTTATCCAGTGATACCTTTTTAGTCGTATTAACAAAGCACAAACAATTGGATGTACAGGCATTTAATCAGTACTAATTATTATGGCAAGCTAAGCTGTGAGCATAGACACAGATGCTTGGATGGTATGCTAATCCACAAACTGTGGTTTCTCTATAAAGGGTGATTTTCTTTTAATAGGGCTGGGGATATAATCCAGCATTTGTTAAGCAAATGCTCTACTTCTGAGCTACAGCAACAGCCCAATTTGATGTATCACCTTTTCTGTTTCACATCCAGCATGCAGTCCTAAACTCCAGCCTTCAAGTCTGCTCCCCTCTGAACTTCTACACCTACAGTAGGTTAAGACACTACAATTTACTTGGCACTACCTCTTGCCTTTCTCCTTGGATCTGGGAAAATTTGATGAATATGGTGCCATGTAGTTTCTTTGCCTAGACGTTAAGAGTTTGGCAACTCTTATGTTCTAGCTCTCGGAATGTTGCAATGTATCTAGAGTTTGTTCTGAAACTGGGATCATGCCACAACCCAAATTAGTCAGCCATAACATCAACTTTGGGATCAGGTGGCAGCTGGATGCTGAAGTACCTCAGTGAGACAGTTGGCAAGACCTCATTGGCAAGAAAAATGCTAAAGAAAGGGTGACTTTTATACAGTGATGTAAAATACAGAAAAACTGTGACTTGCAGAATATGCAATATGCAAAAGAGATAATGCTGCCAATGAACTTGCTGTAGCTAAGGAGATTTCTAGGTAAATTGACTTTTTAAGTGTATATGATGCAATAAGAGGAGAGACAAACAACATATAAATAGACAAACAAAAAACTCAATGAGCTTTCAACTTAAGACTTTGGAAGACATCTAAAGAGTGCAGGATGCCTTAACTTCAAATATAAAGTCTTTTCACCCAGGAAAAACTTCTCAGTCAGAAATAGCTTTGGGGCAAAGACAAAATTTTGGGCCACAGGCTTTATTAAGACTTCAGAGAGCTCACCAGGTGTAACTATGTAGGGCTCAAGAGAATCAAAAGGCCTGTGCTTAAGACCCATAGTTAGTTTAAGAAATAGGATTTTTAGGAATTAAGTGTAATGTTCCCCAGCAGCCTCTCCAGATTCCAAAGGCACAGGAGGATCTGTCTTGGAAAGAAATGTGTGTCTTATTTCAGTTTAATAAAGTTGTCTGTAAACCGGTAAATAAGAAACCCACAAATGACTAAGAAATTGTGTCTATTAGAGAGAGCTGGGCACAAAGCAGAAAGAGGCATGTGGATCACTCCAGTGTTCAAGAGAAGGAAAGAGAGAAAATTACTTAGCCATAATGTGGCATTTATTCATTTACTTATTTTAATTTTATGTATATGAATGTTTAACCTGTACGTATGTAAGTACATAATGTGCATGCAATGCAGGTAGAGGCCAGAAGAAGGCATCCAATTCCCTTGGAACCGGAGTTCCAGTCACTTTTTAGATGTCACATGGGTGCTGCGAATCAAACCCTGGTCTTCTACCAGGGCAATAAGTGCTTTTAACTACTGAGCCTCTTTAGCCCTATGTAATATGGATATTTCTTATGCAAGGAATGGGGAATAGCATAGAAGATAAAAGTAAGAACCCAGAGAAGAGAGCCAATACCTTTGTAGGATGATTCTTAGAATTCCCCTGTGAAGACACTGGCAACATGTGCTGAACAAGCAGTGAGCCTGCGGAGGGTGGGGGGCTGCTGTCCAGCTAGGCTCCACCCCTTTGGCATGGTTATTATAGTTATCTTAGGGGGCTGCTGTCCAGCTGGGCTCGACCCCTTTGGCATGGTTATTATAGTTATCTTATGCTTCTGCTACTCTACAGTATGGCTTCCAAGGAAGCCAAGGAAGCACCTTACCCAATGATACTCTTTCCTGCTTGAACCTGATTTAGGTGGTAATAATACCTAGATGGTGTCAGGATTAGTATCAGAATGTAATTAGGTATTTGGGGCCTTCATAAATAAAGAGTATTTTTCAGGTGGGAGATTTGGAAGGAATTTGAACCCAGAAGATGGTACATATGATATCCACAAATTATTTTTCCAATTCTCTCACTGAATTGCAATAGGCTTGACAACTAGAATATGGAAGAAGTAATCTTGCTCCAATTTCTAAGTTGAAGTTTTAAGGGACTAGAACCTTCTACTTCCCATTCCTTTGAATATTAAGCTTTGTAAATTGGCTGCTATAAGGATGACCACGCCTCTGGCGAAGAAATCTAGCCCAACTACATATTCTTGCAGTTCCAACATTTCAAAAATCTCTTCTGAGATTAAAGGCAATCTCTTAACTCTAAGTCCCTATAAAATTAACAAGCAAGCAAGCGAGCAAACAAACAAATAAAAACTTTCTTATTTCCACCATGGGTAAACATTCTCATTCAGAAAGGGATGAACGGGGTCCTAGCAAGGGAAGATCTGACCAAAGCCTGGCTGAAACCCAGCAGTGGAATCCCTGAGCGCTGCAGCGCCACACTCATCTCTAGCAGGTTCCGGCAACCCCAGGTCTCTAGTTCTATTGCCTGCAATATTCGTGACTTTCTGGCCAACTGCATTCAATAGTTAGCTTTCTTCAGTGGGTAGCTCACATTTCTGGCATGTCTTAGGTCTCCCTTGAAATTTAAGCTTTGCCATCACAGCTTCACACATACATACTTAAGAGTTCCATGCAAGGAGCCCAACTCCGTTCACATTGGCTGACTTCAATGGCTTTCTGGGACCTTGAATGCAAAACTCGATGACATCCTCAAACATTAAGTTTTGGATGTCTGCAAATCCAGCACCATGTACATGATGGATAAAAAGTTCTGCAAGCAGCTTGAGATGTAGCCTGGCCCTATTGGGCCACAGTCTTAGTGAGCCTCCTCTCTGTCTGTAGAACTGAACCTTGGAAAACACTCCCTAGACACAGCTTTCCAGCAGCCCATGTTGAAAGCTCTATCGTTTTAGGTACTCGTTTTCAAATGAACTTACATTATTACACTCTGGACTTCTAGGTGGGTAGCATCTTGTCTTCAAAGTACTTTACCTATTGTCCCAGTGCAAAGCTATCTTTAATGATGTTAAATGACCATTACAGAATCTTTGTCTACCTCTAACTTGTCTAGAACTTTAAGCTCATTCAGGCTTCTTTCCTTACCAAACTGGACAGTTTCTATATCTGACTGCTCTCTCTCTCATTGTAAACCTGAGTAAGCACAATTAAAACCTCTTCCACTAAATCACTTAATCTACCTCACTCAAATATTTAGAACCCAGATTCTCTGCCAGAATATAACACAAATAGACTCTAGTTCAATTTCCAATAGTCTTTGTTTACCTCTGAAACCTCATGAACATAGTGTTTCCTGTCTGCATTTCCATCAGCATTCTGGTCATTGGCATTCTAGCCAAAATGAGCCTGTTAAGCTCTGCTCGCACAATTCCCCAGTTCCTCCTGCCCACAGCTTCAAACTCTTCAACATTCCTTTTACAAACCAGTTCCAAATACATGGTCAGCAATAACCTCTTTTCTTGGTGTCAGTTTTCTGTGTTAGTTACTTTTCTCATCACTGTGACCAAATACCTGACAAAAGGACCTTAAAGGAGGAAGGGTTTCTTTGGGCTCAGGGTTGGAGCCCAAAGGGGAAGCATGGTAGCAAGAAGGGCTTTTGAGACTGCCTGCTCAGATCTATGTGGATTAGTAAGCACAGAGGGAGCATTAGGGTGGGCTATAAATCTCAAGGCCCATACCACAGGAATTCTATTCCAGCTAGAATCCACCTTCTAAAGGTTCCACAGTCTCAGAAAACAGCACCGCCAGATCAAGATCAAGTGTTCAACACATGTGAGGATATGTCACATCTGAGTCATGCCAAACTAGTTCTGTATTTTCCACATGAACTACCAACTATCACTTGATGATGTCACCCTCTCTACTTGTTTCTTGAAGCATACTATTGTATCTCTTGATAATTCTCACCTATAGCTGGCATTATTTAAAAGAGCTAATATATTTCATTGATCTAGCATCTAGGTATCCCTTTCCCAAATCACATTTTAAAAATTGCTGCAGCTACAAATGTTTTCATATACGGTGGGAACAACTGTTCAAGATCATTACTCTGCTGTGAATAGATACCTTGAGCTCTTTATTCTACCATACAATTTTTTCATCAATTTTCTTGTTGCTTCCAGATAGTACTTGAATTAAACTTGCATGAGATTCAAGACAACATATATGAATCAGGAATACTTCTACCAACCATCACAAATGATTAGAAAACATAGTAGAATGTTAATATTCATGAAAGTAACAGCATTAGAGATCTAGGAGTCAAGTCTCAAAAATGTGTGGAAATGGGAAAAGTTATAACATGTTATAAAAACTTAGCTGTATCCTGAACAAAAATGGTGAAATATATTTATTTAGAAATGGATAGACTCAATATGCTAATTAATGTAATAAAACTAAATCAATTCTGTTAACTGTAAAAATAGTTATTCCTAATATACCTTTCTAGTTATGTAGAAATGATCTAGGTGCAATAATCTGTTAGCTGAAAGCAATGCCTAGAATTGAGCATGCTATATTCGTCTTATTGTCCTATTTCCTAATGTCAACAATATTTGCACACCTTTCCATTTTTTACTTCTTTTTAAAATATTTTATTTATTATTACCTTTTATTTTATGTCTATGAGTGTTTTACCTGCATGTGTATAAATGCACTCATGTCATGCCATACCTGTGGAGGTCAGAATAAGGCATTGGATTCCCCCGGAACTGGAATTACAGACGGTTGTGCAGAAATGCCATGTGGGCGCTGTGAATTTTCCCCTGGAAAAGCAGCCAATGCTCTTTAACTGCTGAGCTATCTCTCCAGCTCTCTTTGTGTACTTAGATGATTAAAAAGTACTCCTTCCTTTTGATTCCCTGTTATTCTGAACATTCTGTCACAGATCATCTTGGTCTAACCCTTGCATGCTAACTTTTCCATCTCACTTTTCCTTTATTGATTGTATATATGGCAACAGTTTCAAAATACCTTTCTGTGGTGGTGACACAGCAACCCCTACCTTCACCTCAGGCTCTTCCCTTGAATTACAGCCTCCTCTATCTACCTGTTGATAAGCCATATCCATTTCTACATCTACCAGTGAACCCAAATCAAATGCATTTCATTGCCAGAGAATCTGTCCACTTTTGTCTTCAATGAATGACATTACTCACTTGTAAAACAAAGGGAAATCAGAAAGATACCAGCAGCATATTATACCTAATTAAAAAAAATATTTTACTTGCTCTTTTTATTTTACATGTATGAATGTATTGCCTGCATACATGTGAGTGCCCCCATGCTGTGCAATGCCTGTGGAGGTCAGAAGAGGGTGTCGTACTCCTGGGAACTTGAGTTATGGATGGTTGACAGCTGCCCTGTTGGTGCTGGGAACTGAACACCAGACCTCTAGAAGAGCAGCCAGCACTCTCAACAGCTCAGCCATCTCTCCAGCCCTACATCTAAATTTTTATTTTTTATTTTTTATTGATGTTTTGTGTGTTTCATACATCATTTTTCAATTTAGTTCAGGCATAATCCCCTTTCCTTTCCTCCCTCCCCACCCCAGATCATGCATTCTGCCATAACTGTCCTGCATCTTTCTCTCAGTCTTTTTTTTTATGTTTAGGAATTCACATTTTCTTCCGTTAATTTTATATTACTCTAAAATATGGATACATACTCTCCACCCATATACAGTAATTACAGAGCCTGAAAATAATTGGTGGATGGATTCTAGAGCCTGTTGAGAGATTCATATTATAACAACATAGTTGCTTTCAGATAAACAGAAATACAACAATAATGTTATTCAGCTCACCTTTCATCTGGGGGATTTGGTGCCAGCATCCACAAATGAGGGAAACCATTCTTCATTTGTCTTTCTGGGACTGTGTTACTTCACTCAGCATAATGGCTTTGAGCTCCATCCATTTATCTGCAAAGTTCATAATGCCATCTTTCTTTACCACTGAATAGTACTCCATTGTGTAGATATACCACATTTTTGTCATCCACCTGTCTGTTGAGGGGCATTTGGGTTGGTTCCAGCTCTTTGCTATTGTGAAGAGAGCTACAGTAAACATGGATGTACATACATCTTTGCGGTAGGATGAGTCTTTGGGGTATATACCCAGGAGTGGTATGACTGGGTCAGGTGGTAGGCTCATTCGAGTCTTTTAAGGGTTCTGCACACTGCTTTCCATAGTGGTTGTACAAGCTTACATTCCCACCAGCAGTGGATGAATGTTCCCCTTTCCCCACAACCTCTCCAGCATCTGTTGTCTTTTGTTTTCTTGATCTTAGCTAGCTGTATAGGAGTGAGATGATATCTGAGAGTGGTTTTAATTTGCATTTCCTTAATTATTAACGATGTTGAACACTTTTTAAGAAAAGAAGTTTCTCAGCCATCTTCAGTAATCTTTATTTCCTCACTTGTGTAGTTTCTGTTCAGCTTTTTATTCCCATCTTTTGAGTAGGTCAATGTTGTCTTCTTCTTTGTTTTTTTTTTTTTTTTTGTAGTTTATATGTTCTTGATGTTAATGCTCTGTCAGATGCATCACTGGCAAAATTGGATCATCATTTGTAGGAGAACAAAATTAAACCCCTTCCTCTCTCCCACCCTGTACAAAAATCAACTCCAAGTGGATCAAAGATCTCAACGTGAAGCCTACATCTAAATTTTAAAGTTGCTTGCAGGGAGCAGCATCCATGAGGGCTTTTCCATCATGGAGCTCTCTTCACACTTTCGCCATTTCATGTCAGGTGATTTTCTATTATCACTTGTCATTGTAACATTCCATTAGCCCCCTACCTCACACAAAATAAATAACCCAAACAAAACAAACTCACTGATGTTCTTAATAACTACACACTGTGTATACTACACACTGCGTATGTGTTCTCAATTAGTTCACAAATTGTGTATCAATATTTTGATGACAACAAGCAACCACTTTGTAGTATTGTAGGTGAGGTCTGTCAGAAACAAAGCATTTGACTATTTAGAGTAGTAAGAGTAAGCATAACATATAAAGCTATTGTCCACATATCAGAAAACTGATAGCTACACGTTTGAGTGGCAAGAATAGAGAAATGCATATGTAAATATATATCCATATATACTATTAGTTATATACATATCCATTCATATGCATGTACTAATATATGGATACCAAAAGCCTCTGTTCGTTTTGGCAATCTGCCTATTTTCTACTTTGGCAATTTGTCTAGATGATCTAAAAGGCAGAAACATGCCAGCAAATAACTTTGCTCCTGGCTCTGCTATCTGTTCTCTTCATGTCCACCAGCCTCCTATCACCTATAAGAAAGGTGAGAACCTAATTGGAATACCTACAGGTTTATTCTTGAGCCATCTTCCTGCTCTGGAAACAGAATGAGTTAAGATATAGGAGAATCTGACATATCTACTGAGAAGCAATTTTAGTTGAGGTGGCTGATTGCACCAACAGCGATGAATGACAACGGGGATAAACCTTCTTCTCTATCTTATCACCTTCCCTATCAGTCTTTCACTTATAATTTGCTTCTGTTATTACAGTTATTTTTGCTTATTATTTATTTATTTTTTTATTTTGTGTGTATTGCCTGCAATGTATTTAAGTGCACCCATGTTGAGCAATGCCAGTGGAGGTCAGAAGAGGGCATCAGATTCTCCTGAACTGGAGTTACAGACAACAGCTAGCCACCATGCGGGTGCTGGGAATCGAACCTAGGTCCTCTGCAAGAGCAGCCAGTACTCTGAAGTACTGGGCACTCTCTCCAGTCCCCTGTTCTTACAGTTCTTAATATTTACTATAATCCACACTCACTTTCCCAGACTTACTTCCTACTAGTTGCTAACAGGCATCTTCTGCTTGGTTTGTGCACCTATGTACAATAAACCATAAAATTATAAGGCTCTGTTTTATAATTAAAGAATCTCACAACATGGTAGATGTGTAGCTTTGGGTAAATAACAGCTGTAGACATTGGCTTTCTTATCAATAAATCAGAATAAACAATACCAGGCTTGAGACAAGGTAGTAACTGTTAGAATGAATGTTTCTTTAGTACTATACAAACTTTCTGGGCAATAAGAAACATTTGAGATGCAGTCCTTCAATAATAAAGACCAAGCTAGGTAGGTACAGGCAAATCTGCCTGGTTGTGGTACATTTCCTGGGGAGACTAGAAGAATACCTATTTACCCCAGACAGGGCATAGATAGGCCAAAGAAAAAAAATTCCAAACAAGTCCAGTTTGGTGAACCAACTAGATTATTGAGCTTACTCAAAGAATCATAGGTGATTCAAGAAAGCTATAACCACTCAAAAGTTCTGTGGCAGCATGAGTGATAATTACTGAAGCTGCAGTACTGGAGTCCTCACAGTACAGTCAACCTTTTTACCTCTTAAATGTTCTAACATCCATAAAACTATGTGTGCAGCTGTGTGGCAGTACGGGGTAGTGACTGGAATCTCAGGAGAAGGTGTCTTGGGAAGGTCATCAAACCTACTAGGAGCATGTTAACAGCTGCGTCATCTTTACTGTACACCCAGCCATCACTACATTGGTCTATTTATTCCTTTACCACACTGTAGGCAGAATGTTCTACAGGCAGTCCTAGCAATTCCACTCTATGACAGTGAGGACCACGTCACTCACAGAGGAAACGGTACAGTTCCTACACTTCAAGAGTGGCTGCAGGTCCACATCTGCAGGTTTCATTCCTGTTTCAGCTCTAAGTCACCCTTCAAGTCTCCTGAGCTCTTGTATCATGTGCTGGAATCCATGCTCGTGGCCCTCTTGGCTTCAACTCACTCTTGGTTTGCCTGATTAACCCTCATCTCTGAACCAAATTGACTGAGTGGCATTTGATCTATTTCCTTAGCTATCTCATGGGAATTCTCTTTTCTTGTTTTATGTGCATGAGTTATGCCTGCATGTGTGTAAGTGGGCCCCTGTCACACATTGCCCGTGGAGGTCAGAAGAAGGTGTCAGATTCCCTGGAACTGGAGTTACATACAGCTATTTGCTGTCATGGGAGTGCTGGGACTGGATCCTAGATCTCTGCAAGAACAGTCAGTGTTCTTAATCTCTGAACCATCTCTCCTACACTAGTCACTGAAATTCTAACCAATTATAGCTCGGTCCTAGAAACTGCCATCCTCCCTGTATTTGACTCTGGAGCATCTAGTATTTAATCAAAATTAAAACTCATTAATGACCTTGAAGTAAAGTTTAGAGCCACATTTACAGAGTCAGGTGACTCTAAAATGGAGGTATCTATTGAGTTTTTAAAAGATGGAGAAATCTCCTTTTATGATGAGCCTTTTGGCTACTTGGAATGGCTTACCAGAATTTGAGATAGCTCAATGATAATATTCTAAGAAAAGTATGACATTCTTAACAATTCTGATGCCAGATGAATCCAGAGGTCTAAGAATTAATCAAAGTGAAGGCACTTGCATTTTACTAAATGAAGTCATGTGTATGTTATCTCGTTAATAGTCAATGCTGGTAGAAACGAATTCATCAAGATAATCTCTAGAGGAAGAAAATGAGCTTGCTCAAGGCCGCAGGCTCCTCTCCCACCTTCCACTCTCTGCTCCCCCCACCCCCGTCAGCTCTCCTCCAGACACAGCTGTCCCCATGCACCCTTCTCACTGCCCTGCTTCTTATCCCTTCTCACACACCATCCGATCAGGCTCACATTCCATGGTTTTATCAAAACTGCTCTTGTCAAGGTCTCCCGTGGCCTCTGTATTGCCAACTCCAAAGGCCAATTCCTCCTGGTCCTCGTCATACGTACACTTTCTTGAAAACATCTGCATCCCCTGGCCCCACGTGGCCACTCTTTCTTGGCTGTCCTCTGCCTTTGCTGGCTATCAGCCTGGAAACTTCTTTTCTGGTTTCTCCCCCATCGCACAGTCGTTGCACATCAGAGTTCCCAGGCCTGCGTGCTGCTCTCCATCTTGTCAGTATTATTAAGCCCTCTCTATCGATACCATCCAGCCTTAGGTCTTTAAGTCATTCCACACTCTAACAATGCTGAAATCGAAGTTGTTACTACAAAACACACTCCCATAGAGAATGAGTTTTCTGCTGAATCAACATCTCTACCTGGATGCCTAAAATACATTAAAAAAAAAAATCTTAAACACAGCTAAATCCAAACACCTGTATTTTTACCTTTAATTTAATTTTTTGAGAATTTCATACATGACCACTGTATTTATGTTATTTCCACCCTCCTCCACCTCTCCAACTCCTTTCATGTCCCCCAACTCTCTCTCTCTCTCTCTCTCTCTCTCTCTCTCTCTCTCTTTCTCTAATCTAATGTACTCATTTAGTGTTTCTTGCATATACTTGTGTTTCGGGCAGGCTGAGTACTTGGGATTGGATAACCTATAAGGGAGCTCACCCCTGGAGAAGTGGATCGCGCCTCTCTCAGCAGCTGTTGATTGCCTATAGCTGTCTTTACTGAGCAGTGGGACCTTGTGACATCCACCCCATCCACACAGGAATGTCAACTGCAGAAGGCATCCTGGTCTTCTGGCTCTTAAAGTCATTCTGCCTCCCTTCCAACAATCTCACCTTAAGGACTGCATTGTACACAGACCAACTGGGGCTAGGCTTTTGACCAGTTGTGGAAATTTGTTGTGGCCTTTATGTGTTGCAAAATGAACCTCTTTGATAAGGGCTGAGAACTACAGTTATTTGTGCATATAAGTACTTAAATATAGTTGGAAATTATATTGATGTAGTAAAATGCAATAAAGGAGTCTATGTCCCCTCAAGCCACAGGTGTTCCGCTAGGTTTAAGGTAGCAAGCATGAATTCCCTCCCTGTTGAGTAGAACTTAAGTTCAATTACACAATTATTGCATATCCTCAAGATAAAGTTCTACCATGGAGGCTATCTTGCTAAGCCAGTCTCTGTTAGGTTTTGTAGGCTTTGCCTCTGGGACAGAGTCCTGACTGCTTTTCTCCCATGGCAGCTTGTACATCACCTACTGTATATGAGAGCTAGTTCTCAGGGAGGAGGCTTCCAGGTGGAGTCCAGTGTGATTCCTCTGAGGCTTGTGTCTGATACGTGTGGTGTCTAATGACAGGGTCTTACTTTCAAATTCTAGGAGGCAACAAAGGTAATGGTGGTAGCCTATATCATTGAGGGGGGTCTCTTGGACTCCCCTAACCAACACCTCAAAGGAAGGTTTTCTGTGCCTGGCAGTAAGGTTATTGTTAGATGATCTCTGACTCTTGGAAGGAGCATTATTGTTACATGAGGCATGATTCCAGTTAATATCCATGTGGCTTTTCAAACATCCTTAGCATTATTTATTTCTCTTCTCTTTCCCTCTGTATTCCCCTACCTGCCAGAACACTTCCCCATTTTTCCCCTTTCCCCCTTCATAACACCTGTGTCCTACTTTCCCTCTCTCTAGAGCTCCTTCTCCCCAATTCCTGACAGTCCCTTTCCACTTTCTTGGCTTCTGCACTAACTTCGGGTTATTTACTCCAATCTAAAGATTCAGAGCTAGGATTCACAAATAGGAGAGAATGTACAGTGCTTATCTTTCCGGTTCTAGGTTACCTCACTTAGTGTAATATTTTCCAGTTCTACCCATTTATCTGAAAATTTCATTTTTCTTTATTGCTCAATTGTGTATATGAACCATATTTTCATTATCCATTCATCAACTGAAGGGTACTTAGGCTGCATCCATTTCCTAGGTATTGTAATATAGTAGCAGTGAAGATGGCTGAACAAGTGTCTCTGTATTCAGATACAGGACCATATATATATATATATATATCAGGGACTGGTGACTGGTGTAACTGGGTCATATGGTAGATATGCTTTTAGGTTTTTTAGAATTCTCCACCCTGATATTCAGAGTGTCTATGTCAACTGTCACTCTCATGTGTAGTGAGTGAGGGTTCCCTTATCACTCCTGCATTTTTTGCCAATATTTGTCAATTCTTTTTAAAAAATATTTATTTTACTTTTATGTATATGAGTTTTTCCTGCATGTATATAAGTGCACCACATGCATGTATGTAAGTGTACCACATGTGTACAATGACCTGGAGGCCAGAAGAGAGCATCAGATACCTTATAATTAGAATAATGCACAGTTGTAGCTACCATGTGGGAGATGGGAACTGAACTTGGTCCTTTGCAAAATGACCAGTACACTTAACTCACTTACACTATTTTTCTAGCCTAGTCAGTTATTTTCTTGCTCTTAGCAAGGAGTAAGATAAACTCTCTTATTTATTTATTTATTTATTTATTTATTTATTTATTTATTTATTTATCTTTTTGAGGCAGGGTCTCCCTACTGTAGGCCCCGCTGGCCAGGATCTCTATATAGACCAGGCTAAACTTGGCCTCCATTTTACAAGATCTACCTGCCTCTTCCTTTTGATTGCTGGAGATTAAAAGCATGCCCAGTTCAAGATGAACTCTTAAAGTAGTTTTACTTTGCATTACCCTAGTTGCTAAGAATGTTGAATACTTTTAAAGATATTTGTTGGTTGATCTCTGAGGGCAAGGAACAAAGTTATCCCTTAAGTCCCTTTGGCAAATTGGTATGGTCGTTAAGCACCCAGAAAGGCTAAGTTACACCAGCCTGTTACATTGCACCTACATTAAAATTGTATCCTTTGGAACAAAACTGTATGTCAATTCCATATCATATTTCTTGATTCACATCTTTCCATTTTAATCCCATATTACTCTAAAAGATGCACACATACCCTTCATCATATACCAAAAACCCAAGGTCTGAAAATAAATGTTAGGTCAGCTCTAGAACCTGTTTAGGGATTCACAATGCACAGTTGTCTTTAGATCATGAGGAATATAACATTAACATTGCTCCCCCAAACCCCAAGAGACCCCTGAGGACCAGATCCTCAACTGACCTTGAGAAAACAAAAACCTTGGTTAATCTGGGCTAATTGTGTGGCCTTAAGCATCCAAAAGGAAAGTACAACCAGAAATAATCAGTAAGACCAGAGAAACTGTACTGCAGACATAAAACTTGAGATCTTAGTAAAAAGACAAAAAGAAAAAAAAAAGATATATCTTAGGATTTTTTTTCTTCTTTTGAAAACTTTGTTCAGATCCTTAGCACATTTTTCAATTTGGTCAAGTTTCATTTTGATTCTTTGGGCTATTTTAGCTCTTTTTACATTCTGATTCTTAATATCCTCTATTGACTTTGTAGCTGGCAAAGTTTCCCTGCCTCTAGGGGCTTCCTCTTTAGTCAACCAATTGTTTCCTTTGTTGTACAGAGCTTTTCGGTTTATTGAGGTCCTCTTTCTCAATTGTTTACCTCAATTCCTGAGTGAATAGAGGTCTGTTCAGAAAGTCCTTTCCTACACCTAAATCTTGTAGGCTATTGCCTATATTTTCTTCTAGCAAATTCAGAGTTTCAAGGTTTCATAATGAAGTCTTGATTCATTTGGAGTTGATTTTGTGCAGGGTGAGAGATAGGGGTCTAATTTCGTCCTCCTACAATGTTGGCATCCAGGTTTCCAGTGCCATTTGTCAAAGATACTGTCTGGCCTCCAGTGTGTATTTTTGTCAGATATCCCATGACTATAATTATGTACACTTAGTTTGGGTCTTCTGTTTTGTTCCATTACTCTACATGTCTGCTTTTGTGCCAGCCTAATGCTTGTCTT
This sequence comes from Rhizomys pruinosus, assembly GCA_009823505.1. NCBI lineage: Eukaryota > Metazoa > Chordata > Mammalia > Rodentia > Spalacidae > Rhizomys > Rhizomys pruinosus. Next base: position 122,687 of record VZQC01012165.1, read on the forward strand.
TTTATCATGATAGCTCTGCACCATAGATATTAAAATACGCCACAGTAATCCCTCCAGGATTACTTTTTGTTCAGGATTGCTTTGGATATCTGGGGAACTTCTGTGCCTCCATATGATTTTTAGGATGGTATTTTCTTCTTCTGCGAATAGAATTATAGAGATTTTGATTGGGATTACACTGACTCTGTTAATTGCTTTCAGCAGTATGATCGTTTTCACAGTACTGATCTAACAACCTGTGAGCATGGGAGTTCTTTTCAACTAATATTTCAGAAACTTCAGTTTTCATTGTGGATGTCTTTCACTCCTTGTCAAATTTATTCTTAGATATTTTAATTTTTTGAGGCCATTATGAATGGGAGTTTTTCCATAATCTTTTTGCAGCATGCCTCTTACTGGTTGCCATGAGCATGGACTAGCATGGGCTAAGTTCAAAGGAATTCAGGACACAAATATTTATAATATAATCTAATTTTATTAATTCCCACACAGGCTAATTCTATAATTCTAATTCTGTTCTATTCTAGCCTATCTCCCCAAGTCTGATCACCTACATGGTGTTCTCTTAGCCTCTTGGAAGCAGCGGAGGGGGTCCATGCTAGGGAGTTCCAAGAAGCTGGTTGATTGGCCGAAGCGGATCTCTCTCAGACTGGGGGCTATGTCAGCTCAGGCAGGCTGGTTGGGGCAGCAGCAGTGGCCAGCAGAGTCAGTGAGTACTTCAGGCAAACTGGTGTCAAGGGACAGCATGTCTGGGTGTTCTCAGCTGAGAGGTTCGCAGTGGCATCTCATAGCAAGTCCCCCAAGGGGGAGTGAGAGCAAAGTCATTCTACACTTCCAAGCTTAAATAGGCCACAATGGGGCCTGTGGGGTGTACTGGTCTCAGGTGCTAATCCCAGGCTTATGCCTAGGGCCCCCCTTGCATAGCAGGTGATTATCTTTCCTGTCTAGGGTCAAGGTGGGGGACCCAGGACTGGTTATCAAGCCCTTGTGTCCATGCCCCCTCTGGCCACCTCATTGATTGAGTATGGTCAGTCTTTTGGGCTCTATGGAGCCCCTCTGTGGATGGCCTAGTGCTGAGTGCTTATCTCTAAGGCAGCCCTGAGATGGAGCAGGCCTCTTGCTGAGCTAAGTTTAACATTTGCTAATTTCTTTAAGGTTGCAACATTTCACACATTATCTACTGTTAGTTTAATCCTAACTATTTCTAATTCACACAACTTCTATATGCTAAGTATGCTCCTAACAATATTGTGTCCTGCCAGTTTGCCAAAAGTGTTGATGATCTCAAGATTTCTGGTAGACTTTTTTGGATCTTATATGTATGCCACCTGGAAACAAGGATAATATGACATCGTCTCTTCCTGTTAGTTTTCCATTAGTTTCTTCCTGTTGTCTTATTGCTCTACATAGGGTTTTAAGGACTATATTTAAAAAGAATAGAGGCAGTGTATAGTCCTTCTTGTTCCTGATTGTAATAGGACTGCTTTCAATTTTTTCTCCATTCAAGATGATATTGATTATGGGTTTTCTTTTACTGTGTTAAGGAAAAGTCCCTTTAGGACTTTTATCATGAAGGCATGCTAGATAGATAGTAGGGCTTTGTAAAAAGCCTTACTGCATCTATAGACATGATCCATGATTTTCCAACCTTTTGAACTTGGTTTCCTTCATCATCCCCATCTCAGTAGATGGCAGCTTTCTATTCCAGCTGTTCAAGTCAATGATCTTGTTGAAGTCATTGATGGTTTCTTTTATTCTGGATCATCTCTCCTCCAGTCTATTGGTGAATTCAATGTGATCTGTTCTTAAAAGAAATCTGCTTTCAGACCATATCTTACCCCTAATACAACCAGGACAGGTCAAGCCATCAGCATCTATCATCTGGCTTAAAGAAATAATGTCTTAAATGACCTATTTCTATCCTTATCTGTTCATTGTCTATTCTCAGAAGAGAAAAATAAACAGTTTAATATAAAGTAGAATAAGTCACTTGTCTTCTAAGTACCTGCTAGTAACTTCCCATATCTCTAGTCAATGCCAAACCCCACTTGCTCTAGAGATTCCTTGTCTCTGCCTCCAAGTGTTTGAATTATAGGTGGGCCACCACATCATCCTGGTATTTACATTGATTATGGGGATTTGAACTCAGGTTCTCATACTTGCACATACAGCGAGTCACCTCTCCCTAATAAATTTAATTACGTCAACATCACTTCAATAGCATGAAATCTAAGTTTCATATGGATGAGATTCAGATGGGATTTAGTACTAGAGAAGTTTCTCTCTAGCTGTGATCCTTAGCTGTGATTAGACAAGTTACCTGATCCCAAAACACAATAAGACACGTACAGAATAGAAAAAGATATTCCCACCCAAAAGATAAAATGGGAAAGAAGAAATGAGTCAATCTGCCCCCAAATGAATCTGAACCACAAGGCAAATAACAACATTCAGTGTTCATCACAAACAATGGTCTTTGATTCTGCATCCTGTCTTTCAGACCTATGGGAGTGGAGACTAGACAGCTCTGTCCCATAGCTTTAATGAACACAGGTTATGTGTCAGCTCTCAATCACTGAAGTCTCCTGTTTGTAGTTCTCTCAGACTGTTAAGCATGCTGTTGGCTCTGCAGGTTTAGGTCTTGGGAATGGCTCAGCTCCCCTGCCTCTGTGAATCATTGCCTTTGTGGGGGCTTTCTATAGTTGTTTTTCCTTTAAGGCAGGCCTCTACCTGAGGCCTGAGACTGCCTGGAACATCCTTTGAAATCTGTGTGGAGGAAGTCCTTATGCTCTGTATGATTTGAAGAATTAGCAACAGGTGGGTACCACCAAATCTCAACAACTTATACTCTACAAAGTGGTGGCCCGGATCATAACTTGAGAGCCACATTTGGGGCATGTTTATATTGGGAAGGTGAGGCAGAGACCCTGGATGTTAGTAGTTGGTAAGCACCAAGTTCCCAGGGGACAGCCTGGGCCTGTTAAGGACTCTCCAGTCTTCAAGCTCAGTGAAATGACTTTCAGATCATTTTCTCATTGTGTCAATGATTCCCACCTGCCTTCCTCCAGCCCCATCCTGATGATATCATCTCTTGGCCACACCTTTGCTTTTTCCTTCTAAATATGTCTTTTTTAAAAAATTTACATGGCCAAGCTGAGAGTTTTCCACATCTTTAACTTGTGCTTTCTTTTTAATTAAAAATTGTCTTTAAGTAATTTTCCTCTCCTTGCATTTTTCTATAAGTAGATTCTCTGCAGGCAACTTGAACACTAGGCTTCTGAGAAATTTATTTATTTATTTATTTTTAGCTGGGCATGGTGGCACACACACCTTTAATCCTAGCACTTGGGAGGCAGAGGCAGGCAGGTCTCTGTGAGTTCAAGGCCAGCCTGGTCTACATAGTGAGTTCCAGGACAGCCAGAGCTCAAGGGAGACCCTGTCTTAAAAAGTCAAAAAAAAAGAAAAAAGAAATTTATGTTTTTAGTACCATCACTCTTAAATTTTGCCTTTGCCAAAGTTCTAGGACCTAAGGCTTGGAAACAATGCAGCTGAGTTCATTAATACATTGTAAGAAGGAGCATCTTCTCCAGGATCTTGTTCCTCTTTTCCATCAAGATCTCATCTGAATACTGCGTCCTGTTGACAATGGCTTACGGACTCTCTGAGAAGATTGTACCTTTCCTGCAGCTCTTCCCTTCTGAGTCCTCCTCATTCTTAACACTGTGCATTCCTTCCAGCATGTTCTAGAAAACTCTTACAGCCTCTACCCACTGTCCTGTCACACAGCTTGCTTCCCTGTTTTCAGATATTTGTAATGACACCATCTGTGGTGGTTTGAATGAGTGTCCCCCATAGGCTCTAGGTATTCAGACGTTTGTCTCCAGTTGGTGGCGCTGTTTTTGGAGGTCTTGGGGTGTGTGGCCTTGCTGGAGGAAGTGCGTTGTTGGGGGCAGGCTTAGTAAGTTTTAACGGGTCTCATGGTCTACAGTTGCTCTCTCTTGCTTCCTGTGCTCATTGCGAGATGCGACCCTCCGTTTTCTGCTCCAGTCTCCAGCCGCCATGCCTCCAGCCACAATGGACTCTACTTCCCTAGAACCGTCAATCGTAAACTCAAATAAACTCTTCCTTTTATAAGTTCCTTGGTCATGGTGTTTTATCAGAGCAACAGAAAAGTGACTAATACACCATCTCACACCTCCTGTTACTGGAGTCTTCCTCATAGACTTGCTTCTGAAGGTCCCAAGAGTGTAGAGCAGCCACTCACCCCAAGATACCAAACATGAGAGTGATGGTGGAAAGAAAAGAACTCCTTCTCAATGCAGCTACGGAAGGAAGAACAGACATCTCTGGACCTAAGATCTGAACAGGAAGTACTGTGAAGAGGTGTGGGATTATATAGAACAATAAAAGTGGTGACAGGGTGGGCACACTTAGTCAGGCAGTCTTGAACTGTGGTCTGGGTGCTCCTCATCATTGGTCTGCATGTGCAGGTTCCTGTTGACACTGGAGAAAATGGCTGAAGAGCTAGTCGTTCTTTACAGCATGCCAAAAAGAGCAAATGAATCAGAGACACACAGGAGGAAGATGGTGTTAACTGCCTTAGGTAGCTGAGTCCTCCTACAGGTTTTGGGCAATAACTCTGGTGGTCTGTAACATGACATTATAAAAGCTGGTGATAATAGCCTGCTGAATTGATTATGATGTCCTTGTTAATATTTAAAACATCTTAATTACTCAAGATAACTTGGTGTCTTCAGCCTCAAAGAGAGAGAACAGAGATTAGAACACTCCTTAAGTGAGTAGCATGTCTATGTGCCGAGTTGAGCAGGAACTGACCCAAAGTTCATGGTTAAAAAAGGAAACAGCCAGACTTTCATTCTGCTTTTATTTACCCATCAAACATATGTAGGTCTAAATCAATACCTTCAGCAAAAGTAGGCTTGAAGTTCCCATACATTTAGGTATCCTTTTCTGTTTTTCTCCAGAGGGATAGAACCAATAGAATGCATAATCTCTGAATCAGCTGGGTGGGATATATTTGGGAGAATTGTCTTTATGGAAGTTGAAAAGTCCCTTGATTAGGGGTCTGCAGGCTAGAGAACAAGAGAAGCTGACAACATTGCCCAGCCCAAGTTCAAAGGTATCATGACAAGGGAAGCTGGTAGCCTGACTCACTTCACATCCAAAGACCTTGGAACCAAAGAATTCAGTATTGTACCTGAGCCCAAGGCCAATGGCCTGAGAGCCCTGATGTCACAGTTACAGTCCCAGAGTTCAAAGGCTGGGCAGTCTGGAGTTCTGATGTCAAGGGCTTTTGTGTTCTAGCCAGTTGAAGGGGCATCGTCTGCCACCTCACAGGCCAGTGTTCTCTTGAAAAATACTCCCAGACATGCCTGAGATGTGCAATCCTTCAAAACCACGTGGGCTTTCCTTCCAGCAGAAGGATGAGCCCAGTGTCTACTGAGCCCCTGAGAACCACGTTGGACCTGCTCTCTGAGCACTCCTTAATCCACCCAAGTAGACACCTCCATGGACCATTACATTTTGCAAACATGACTCGGCTCTTTTCCTGTTTCTTTGGTATCCTAGTGCTCATTCTGTGATTTTCCTTTTAGGACTTAGCACATTGGGTGTTGGATAACTTTTTTCAATAAAGTGTGATTGAAACAAGATGGCTAATTTGACAAACCTCTATTACATGACTTTATAAAAGAATATATTGAAAAGGAAAGGGTTATTTAACATTCTAAAAATTTCATTTTAGACCTTAAATGCCTGTTGAATGAAAATAGAATTTGTGATTTTTTTTTTTTTTGAGCAATAGCGTAAGAGTAATTTAAGGCCACTTTTGCTAAAATGCTCTCTGACTCTTCCCTGGGGCCTGCAGAGGCCTGACGACTAACTCGGAGCAGGATAAAACCTTGCCATCTCTGTCTTAATTTAGTATATGTCTCCTTTATTATTTGAAAACTTAGTTCTCTCTCAGCTGTGCACATAGACCAGTTTGTCCTTTAAGAAATGTTCAGTCAGCTGGGCGTGGTGGTGCATGCCTTTAATCCTAGCACTCAGGAGGCAGAGGCAGGTGGATCTTCGTGAGTTCAAGGCCAGCCTGGTCTACAGAGTGAGTTCCAGGACAGCTGAGGCTACAGGAAGACCCTGTCTCGAAAAGACCCCCCCCAAAAAAAGAAATGTTCAGTCAGTACTGTTAATCCCCACACCCCAAAGCTAAGAACAACTTGATATTTTAAACAAACTGTCAAATGCTGGTTTTCCCAATATCCAGTCACAGAGCCTTTGGGTAGCACAAAACAGTCTTCATCCATTGCCTTAAACCTTCCAGAATGGAGCCAAATGGGCAGATGTTCTTGTGAAAATGCTGCCCTCATAACTGGACAATCATTTCCTAGGAACCAAATTGCTTCTCCTCCTAGGATCATAGGTCAAACAGACAAACATCCTGTGAAATAATGGAGATTGCTGTCTCCCCAGTAGTGTCAATTTTCTTGGTATGCCTCTGTATGACCAGAACTGAACCAATGAGCACCAGATGACAGACTGACCAACATTGCTTGATCACATTCTCTAGTAGTCTTGGTTCCTTACAAATCTTGGAGACTACGATAGCACTGCAGACAGGGTTGGGCACTTCCTCCTCCTTATCTTCTTGATGGAACTACGTTGATGGATTTCCTTCCATGCTTCCTGTCCTTAATTCTGTTTGCTTTCTTTGGGGTTGAACCCTCCAGACTAAGACCTCTGGTCTAGGACTTCCTTCATAGTAAGCAGTATCACTAGATTTTCCATGGTGAAGCATGGGGCTGATGGTACCGGTTGTTATTGTATATTGTGCATGAGTCAAAGTTAATCCAGCTTTTATCCTTGCTGAGGCTCCTGGTAGAACAACAGCTTGGGCTCCATGGCTTCTTCCTCAGCGAATTACTATGTGAGGTGCTGGGTTCACTTGATTATCTCCTAGGCCACCAACCTTTCCTCAGATGGTATGTCCATCATCTCTGAGAAGATTCAGAACCTAAGCCCAAAGGCCACATAAGGAACAGCCATCAGATGTTCACACACGGAACCCCACTTCACATGTCCTGGGAATTCTGCACCCTTAACCCCACAGTCCTATCACAACCCTGCAATTGCTAGACCTTTCTAAGATGTTTATGGTTTCGTCACCGAATAAAGTCATTTTTAAAAAAGGGTTAGAAAAGGCAACACCGGAAAAAAATTCTTCAGAATAACATCAATTCCATTAGTGTCTTAAAATGGGAATGGAAATGAGTGAAATATGGATAGCAAAACAAAGGAAGAGGCAGTTCTCTTCAACTGAAGAATTAAGCAATTGTCTCTCTACGCTATTATGTTAGCAGGGGCAAAGTCCTTAAGGAGTGGTTTTAAATATCCTCAGAGTGAATATACCCAAAGGAAAAGACTTCAAAATTTATCATCAGAGACATAGTTATACAGACCAGTTATACATACATAGTTATACAGACATAGTTATACAGACCAGTAGTTAACTTGTAACTATGTATAAGTTAACCAGTAGTTAACTTATACATACATAGTTATACAGACATAGTTAACAGACCAGTAGTTAACTACTTAACCAGTAGTTAACAGACCAGTAGTTAACTCAGGCCTGAGTGGTTTCTGCCATTTACAAGTTAACTACTAGCCTGGGGTACATACACAGATAGATAGATAGATAGATAGAGAGAGAGAGAGAGAGAGAGAGAGAGAGAGAGAGACTCCAGAACACCTGTAGTGCATAGGACCCCTGAGGCTTCAAAGGTAAAATACATACTAGGTTATTGTAGATAATGTGAATTTAATGAAAGCTATTTAATTTTAAAAGGGAATAAGATATCCAAAATTAAACTTAAACTCACTTTCTGAAGAAACAAGATCCCACAGGGTCCTAACTTCTATTTTCCTTAAGCATTGTTTGTAGTCCCGCATTACTTCCAAATTTCCTTACCTTGCAGTGATTTTTTTTAACCAATCACCCTGGCTCCATTTGTTCCACATTCTGATTTATTTTGTATGACTCCACAAGATTAGTATTTCTAAAATACTACCTTGATTATTAATTCAGAAAATCTCAGCATGCCTATTGTGTCTAGCTTATTATTTTACAATAAAGATACAATAATGAACAAGAAGATTCTACATTTAAAGAGATTCCTGTGAAAAACATAAGAGAAAGTTGCCAACAGTTACAAAATATTATGCTATACAGGGTTGTTGAGATGGCTCAACAGTTAAGAACACTTGCTGTACCCTTTAGAGAGCCCAGGATCAATTTATAGCACCCACACAGCTGTTAACAGTGGTCAATAGTGGTTGGGGAATAGCAAGGCCCTAAGTTCAGTCCTCAGCTCCAGAAAAAAAAAAAAAAAAAAAAGCAACTAGTACTCTTAACCTTCAGTTGTGGTGGTGCATGCCTTTAATACCAGCACTTGTGAGGCAAAATCAGGCAGATCTCTGTAAGACTGAGGCCAGCCTGGTCTGTATAACAAGTTTCAAGCCAGATGGGGTTATGGGGGGACTCTGCTTCAAAAAAGACAACAACAACAAAAAAGATAGCAAGTATGAATCTCAGAGTTCAGGCTAGAGAGACACAGTTTAGGCTAGAGAGATGGCTCAGTGGTTAAGAAAATTGGCTGTTCTTGCATAAGACCTGGGTTCAAATCCCAGCACCCACATAACAGCTAACAATCTTCCGTAACTCCTAGGGGAATATGATGGAGTCTTCTGTCCTCCTGGGAATTGCAAGACACAGGTGCACTTCCATACATTCAGGCAATACATTCATACACATAAAAAAAAAAAAAAATGGTCAATAACTTCAGTTCCAGGCTATCTCATACCCTCTTCTGGCCTTTGTGAGCATTGCATGCATGTGATGCCCTTACAGACATGCAGGCAAAACACTCATAGACCTAATAAGAATAATTAAAAAATTATGCTGTGTTAAAACATATAAAAATTATGAAATGTTAAAAGCATGAGGTTTATGCAGATTCTTATTTCACTTTCCAAGGAAAAATGAAGTATTACCATCAGATTAAAGTGAAACTCCATTTCAGTTTCAAATATTTTATTATGCAAAGTAATAAACTGAATATCAAAGGGCTTTGGTAACAGAAAACACATTGAAAACTTGGAATATCATACTGTCATCATGACACACTTGTAAAGTGATCCCATTAAGAAAGGATCCTGACATTATTTAGTAGAAAGAGGAGAGCCAGGATTCTAGGATTTTTCAGCAGAATAAAACCATCTGCAAGTTAACTACTTGCCTAGAAAAGGTACAGATGAAGGCACACATAGGGAGAGAGAGAGAGAGAGAGAGAGAGAGAGAGAGAGAGAGAGAGAGACCCCTGGAATATTGCTCCCATCTTTGATTTTGAAATTCTAGAGTATTTTGTAGATATTATTAGGTCACATGGAATGGGAGCCATTTCCCTCCACTGAGTACCTGCACAGTATCCAAGATTTTTTCAGGCTAATGCCTCAGAATTGAGTAGCTAGGTTTGGAATTTGAAGTATCTATCTGCAGACTCTAGTAGAATACCAGGCACTCATCTAGTTAAGTTGATTTGGAGCTCATTTTGGGATCTGAAATAAAGGGCTTGGCTGGGGGTGGGGGTTATTCAGTGCTGTAGCTTCCATAAATCCCGAGCATGTTGAAGTGGGCTATCTCATCACCCATGTTTGCATAAATAACCTCCCATCCACAATTCCATAAGTAACACCAATAAATCATGGGCTCGCTGAAATAGACTTTGGTCGAACTGTTTCTTTGGACTGCATTGGTGCTCTGTTTGGGATCAACATATAGCTTATATCTCCTCAGGCAAAGTCAGGCAACACAATTATAAACTGAACAGGGACCAACAGAATCAAAGATAAGTGGGGGAGGAATGGTTGTATGGTTCCTGCTGTGGATGGTAAGAGAAAGGAGCGAAGTGGGGTGCTGCTATTTCCTCAAAGTGAAATATTCCTTCCTGGAGGAAGGAGAGAAACCCCGAAGACTCAGGAAGCTCACAGAACTTCAGAGGATTCACAAGGCTCCTTCCTAAGGTTATATAAGCAAATAGTAATAATCTTCAGGGAGAGAGGAGATTCTTTGTTGGAGACTGCTACAAGTTATGCAGGCAAACTACAGTGATGTGGCTTTCATGACTCCTGTTCCATCCTGTGAATAATCTAAATGTCCAACAGATGTATGGATTTAAAAAATGAGTTTCTACTGAGGAGGCTATTATTCATAAAATAAAAAGGAATAGCTTATCAATCCATGTAGAAACATAAATAAATCTTAAAAAGTGCTGAGTAAAAGAAACCAGACACGAAGGAAGTCATCATGCTTTGATACTTTCTATGGAAAATCCAATGGAAATACTACTTTCTGTATGGTAACAGAAAGAAGATCCTTGGTTGCTAAGAATCAGAGGCAAGGGAATATTATTTCACAGTGCTAAAAATAATATTTTACACATTAAGCACTATCAATTTATTAGACCTTAATAAAGTTGCTAACATGCTGAGATGAAGCTTATTTAAAACTATGCTGACACACACACACAAAAAAAAAATAAAATAAAATAAAAGCCGGGTGTGGTGGCTCAGACCTTTAATCCTAGCACTCAGGAGGCAGAGGTAGGTGGATCTTTGTGAGTTCTAGGCCAGCCTGGTCTACAGAGCGAGTTCCAGGACAGCTGGGGCTACAGGGAGACCCTGTCTCAAAAAGACAAAAAAAAAAAAAAACAAAACAACAACAAAAAAAAACTATGCTGACACATTAGAGAAGAAAATCATTCAACATCAGCCACCAAAATTTCAATAAAAAATAAGAAAAACAGGAACAGAGTGAGACTAAAGAGAGTAAAATGAGTAAAATAACAAATCAGAGCAAAATTGAAGCAATAAATTTCTTAAGGAAAGAAAAGATCCTGACTTTGCCAATCTGGTGTGATGGTTGGGATCATGTGGGGGGGGGGCACAGAATAAAAATACCAAGATTCTCTGAAAATAATAACTTTTAGAAGTGTCCCATGAGGAAACTGAAAATTCAATACGGCCTATAACCTTTCATAAAACTTCTATCTCTATCAAAATAAACCTATAAAATATTAATCACAAGCAGTATTATAAAATATTTACCAAAACTTTGCTTAAGGAGCAAATTTTCCCCTTGAAAAGCAGAAATCACGGGGTTGGAAAGATGGCTTAGCAGTTAAGAGCACCAACTGCTTTCACAGAGGACCTGGGTTTGATTCCCAGCACCCCCTTGGCAGCTAACAACCATCCATAATTCCAGTTTCAGGGGATCCAGTGCCCTCTTCTGACCTCTTCAGGCCTTGCACGACATGGGTACGTTAATACACATGCAGGCAATACACTCATACAATAAAATAAAAATAATAAATAAAATACTTTAAAAAATAATCTCATAGCAATGTAAACATAATCCACTTCTTTTTTATATGCCATGATAAATTTGAAAGCTAAAATTTGACTAAAGGTGATGACAGCAGAAAGGAAAGCTATACAAAGAGAAACAAATATTTTAATGTTATCAAATTGCATTCAAATAGTCTAAAATAAAAATCTATCAAATATATAAATTTCACCTTGTAATACTCAGATGCTTTAACAAAAGTAGTTAGATTCCAATGAAATTGAACACTTTAAATGAAAATCAGGGGAATATAAATTTGTCCAAGTGAATATTAGTTCAAAATAAATTAATGAGCAAAACAAGAGAGAGAGAGAGAGAGAGAGAGAGAGAGAGAGAGAGAGAGAGAGAGAATATACCTACAGAGAAGTTCTAATATGCGGATTGGGGGCCAGACCCCAGGGTGAGCAGTCACAACCATTTTGGATGACAGTTTTGCCTGTCAGTTATTTCATAGATGTTTGTCCCTTTGGCTTTAGAATTCCATTTCTCGGCCTACTTCTCAGTCTTCTTTCATCTTGGTCAGCTTTCACTGGCTGTGACAAATCAACTTCTAAGCAGACAAGGTTGATTTGACTCACAGCTCTGGTGGATTCAGTCTTTGGTGTGTGTGCTTCTGCTCTGAGGCCTGTAGCAGGGCAGCACATCATGGCTGCTAATCCTATGACTGTTGGGCTGTAAAAAAGGGAGGGAGAGAAGGAGGGACGGGGGGGGGGGTATCATAATCAAATAGTGCCTTTGAGGGCATGCCTTAATCACCTAAAATCTAGCAGGCTGGCCTCACAAAGATTTCTCCAACCTTCTTTTTTTAAATATACTTTCTTTTATTTCTTTTTTTTAACAATAAGTAATAACTTGTGAGTACATGCATCCTTCATGTAAAACCAATTTGCAAGCAGTTGTGTCCAAACCCACACAGCCCAAGGCTCCCACCATCCAGCTGGAGGGGCTTATATGTACAATCAAGTTGATCAAATAAGTGTCCAGTCTATATTGCTGTAGTCCAACTTTCTATTAGCACAAAGCTGATGAAAAGCCTTAACATATGCATCTTTGGAGTTGTTCCTGATCCAAACTACAGTGTGAAAGATACAACTAGATATTTCTCTATTTGTCTTTACCCTAAATATTTCCCAGTAGAATTATATTTAAGTTACCAATAACATTAATATTTTACTGAAAAATTTCATGTGACGATCTATACAAATTGTTGAAAAGCACTTGAAAAATTAAAAATGAATAAAAAAATCAAATAAATGAAGAAAGCATCTAGCAAATTAGGAATCAAGAGAAAAAAAGAAGCTTCCTTACTGTATTAAATAGTATTTGCTAAACTATCTACAGTATATATTATATTTAATATTGTGATATATGAATTTCTTTAAATGATGCCAAAGCTAAGCTAGAACACATGCTATAACTACTTCCATTTATTTTTCTTAAATCCTAGCTAGTACAAAAACTGACAAAAAAAGAAGAAAACCATAGAACATGGATCAATTCTTATAAGACTAAAAGTAAAGTTAATGTGGGACTATCAAAAGTCCTGCGTTTATTCTATCAAATTCAGGAGGGAATACTCAGTACCCAGGAGCAGAGACAGTGCTTGTCCCTGTGACTTTTCCTGTTGCTGTAATTAAACACCCTGACAAAGGCAATTGTAGGGAGGAGGCAGACTTAGAGAACCAGGGCTCCTTTACCCTGACAGGGAAGGCCCGGAAGCTGGTGTGGAAGGCACAATGGCAAGAGCAGGAAGAGGACTGGTCACCCTGCATCTACCCTCAGGAAGCAAAGACCGACCATGAAATGGGGCCGTGCCATTAATCCTCGAGGTCTGCCGGCAGTGACTAACTTTCTCTCTCTTTTTTTTTTTTTTTTTGGTCTTTTCGAGACAGGGTCTCCCTGTAGCCCCAGCTGTCCTGGAACTCACCTTGTAGACCAGGCTGGCCTTGAACTCACAAAGATCCGCCTGTCTCTGCCTCCCAAGTGCTAGGAGTAAAGGCGTGTGCCACCACGCCCGGCAACTTTCTCTAATGAGCTCTCTTTCCTAAAGTTTCCATAACCTTCCCAGACAGTACCACCAGTTGAGAACCAAGTGTCCAAACAAACACCTGGGCCAGTGAGGGACACTTCACATTCAAATCATAAGAGTAAAGAAGCAAAGAAGTACTATAACTAGACTGCAAAGACAAAATTAAGGATGAAAATTGCTTTGCTTCTAATGTAAACAGTGTCATTTCAGTCACTGATTTTTATTTATTTTTTTATTTTTATTTATTTTTGTATGTGTATGAGTGTACTGTCTGCATGTAGGTCTGTGCACCCGTGTCGTGCAATGCTGTGGAGGTCAGAAGAGGGTCTCGGATTCCCCTGGAACTGGAGTTCTCCTGGAATTGGAGTTACAGAAGGTTCTTAGCCGCCATGTGGGTGCTGGGGATCAAACCCGGTTCCTCTGCAAGAGCAGTCGGTGCTCTTAACCACTAGGCTATCTCTCCAGCCCCTCAGTCACTGATTTTAAAACGTTTTAAAGATGTCTTTATGGATGTATTTATTTATTTGTAAGTGTATGTATGTGTCTGCATGAGTTCGTGTGCACCACACGTGTGCAGGTACCCGGGGAGGCCAGAGGTCATTGGATCTCATGGAACTGGAGTTACAGATGGGTGTAATCCATCTGATGTGGACGCTGTGAACTAAACCTGGGTCCTCTACAGGAATGCATAAGTGCTCTTACCCACCAAACAATCTCTCTAGCTCCTAATTTTTAAAAATTATTCCGGGAATACAATTTTTTTCTAAAACTAGCAACAGGTGTAAGAGAATATCTAAGTTGTTTTAAAGAATAGGATGTGAATACTAGCCCATATACTAAATTAAGATTTATCATAATCTGAGCCATTTGAAAGAGATTGACATTTTTTTTATGTGTATGAGTGTACTGTTTGCATGTAGGTTGGTGCACCTGTGTCATGCAATGCCACGGAGGTCAGAAGAGGGTGTCGGATTCCCCTGGAACTAGAGTCAAAGACGGTTCTTAGCTGCCATGTGGGTCCTGGGAATCGAACCCGGCTCCTCTTCAAGAGCAGTCGGTGCTCTTGAAGCCATCACTCTTGAGCCATCTCTCCAGCCCCGAGATTGAAATTTTTTATTTAAAAATAAATATTTCATTAAAATGAATTTTCACATATATAAGAAACTGACATAGTGGGAAAAAATGAAAGGAATACTATATTAATTCCTCACAACAGTGTATAAAATGCAGTTCAAGAATATAAAAGGCTTAAATATGTAAAATGAATATTTAAGCTTTAGAAAGTATTTTCATGGAAGATTATATTAGTTAAGGAAGGGATCCCTAATTACAGAGAGAACATAAGTGAAAAGATTAGGAAAATTTAATGGAAAATAAAGGAATTTTTGATAAATATATAAGAACATCTTTACTCCAGGCAGGGGAATGTCTTCAGAGTTATCAAGCAAATGAATTTCAAAGGTCTTAGAGGTAGACTCTCCAGAACAGATTTGAGAGGCAGTGTTAGAGAGCAAGCAAAGCGAGGTTTTTAGACACTAGTCAATTGAAAACCTAAGAGAAGCATATAAAATTCAGGCTTTTTTCTGTTATTTTAGGCTGAAAAATGAAAGCAACATTCACTAGTAAGGATGGATAACTGGTGGTATCTCCAGGTCCCAAATCTTCCAACTATTTAAAGTAGGACCCAAAGGAGGAGGGCACACTGAGTTCTGAGGTTTCTAGAATTTTTTAACACTATCTTTTAAAAGAAATAGTAGCTTCAGTTATGCCGAGTCTGCTGAAGGGCTTTCATCAAACCCCCACAACACACACACACGAAACCCACAGAAACCCCCTCCACCCTGTCTCCAGTGGTACAGCCAGCAGCTCCCATGTCCTGTAGCACCTCTATTCTGAGCCGGAGTGAGGGGTGAGCTGGTGCTGAGGCTCAGAGTCAGACGAGAAGCCAGAAGAGCCGTTCAGCGGTGCCTTTGGGTGCCAGTGCTTTCAGGTTTGGAGCCTTGGAGCAGCTCCTGTGAGAAGTCACACCTGTTAGAGTTTTGGAGAGGGGAAAAGGGTGGAGTTTAGAGTTTGGAAGTCAGAGCCAGAGCCAGACCTGCAACAGGAAAGGAAAGGAAGGTATCCTTTATTTAAGTCATCACAGCGAAGGGTAGAAAGAAGCCTTGCCATGGGAGGAAGGCACCAGCAAGCACAGAAGCAGGGGCTGGGCGTTTATAGGAATTCTGCTGAACACAGCTGCAGGAATTCACTCGGTACCAGGGTCTGGTGTCCTGGGTAAAAAATAATCTTCTTAAGATTATTTTGTCAGGCATGGCAGGTGAGCTACATAGGGCAATGAAGGGGACAGGTTGGTTGCATAAACAGTTTCCTTCAGTCCCGAGAGTGACCAGTTGATAAGGCTTGAGAAAAGCCAGCCTGCCAATTTAGGGTCAGTTGGTCATTTTCAGGATTTATGACTTCCCTAATGAGGCTTATGTCTTTCCTGCAATTCACACATCTATCCACACCCACCTCAAAAAACTCTCAGATTTCTGGAAACAGTGGATTTGTCCTGGATTCCTGTATCATCATGAAGAAAAGAGTTCTGTGTTAAATGGAGAGAGAGAGAGAGAGAGAGAGAGAGAGAGAGAGAGAGAGAGAGAGAGAGACTTAGCAGGAGCTGCATCAGTTCCCATGGTTGTGCCTAGGAAAAGAACTTTGAAACAGAAGAAAATGTCTGCACCTGTGTTTTGGGTAGTGGACCTAGAACTCTTTCTCTTGATAAGGATCAAGTACAAGGTAACAAAGGGAATTTAAGACAGAATAGTTTTCCTCACAGTCCCCTTCAGGGGGAGAAACTCATTATGTCATTGGAATATTTAGCTTACTTTTCTTTACTCTTGATATCATACTTTTATTCTAAGCTATCTAGATCCTTTAAGAACTGTTTTTAGGGGCTGGAGAGATAACTCAGAGGTTAAGAGCACGACTGCTCTTGCAGAGGACCCAGGTTTGATTCCCAGCACTCACATGGTGGCCAAAAACTGTCTTTAAGCCAGGCATGGTGATGCACACCTTTAATCCCAGCACTCTGGAGGAAGAGGCAAGAGGATCTCTGTGAGTTCAAGGCCAGCCTGGTCTACAAAACGAGTTCCAGGCCAGCTGGGGCTACAGGGAGACCCTGTCTCAAAAAAAAAAAGAACTGTTTTTGGACCACAAATGACCCCAAGGCTCTGGTGGACTGTCCAGTGGAGGTTGGAGAGGAATCGTGCAGTGCCACAGTGGGTGTTGCTTTACATACCCTGTCACCAAGTGTCAGATGTGATACTTTCCTTTACCTAGAATATGAATTCATAATTGATTCTTTTCCTCATGATTGATACCCTTTCCATTGATTTAAACTTACACATTATTTTTACACACCAAGGCCAGTAGTCATATATTCCAAGTCCACTGGACCACTTGAGTATGTAAGTGCCACTGTTTAATGACATATATATTCAGGCCTATAAATCTAACAGTTAGACTTTGAGTGTTTCCTTCAGATGGCCCTGACTGTTGGGTATGTACATAGACCATGGTGATATCCAAAAGAAAAAATGCTTTCACATTTATAGATATTTCATTGAACTATAAATATAATGGGTATTAATAAATGTAATTACTCTAAAAGTTTTAAATTCTTTACATATCAAAAGAAACTATAACAAAATGTTAGAATTAAAGATAATATTTTGAATACAGATGACCAAATGTTACATAATCAGCACTTGATGCTCAAAGATCAAACTCTTGCTCAAATGACTGAAGATATTACAGGGATGCAACAGACCTTCCAGGAATCATGTTCCTTGGTCCTTATAGCAAGAGGGCCATGTGACTAGTTCATGTCAACAGAATGTGCATGGAAATGAAATTCGGACCTTCCATATTGAGATGGTTTTCAAGCAGTACTGACTTTCCAGTCACTCTTTTCTGGCAATCACTCTGACAGAAAATAAACCTTGAGGGCTGGAGAGATGGCTCCACAGCTAAGAGCACTGACTGCCTTTGCAGAAGACCTAGATTCAGTTCCCAGCGCCCATATAGCAGTTAACAACTGTCCTTAATTCCAGTTTAGGCATCCAACACCCTCTTCTGACCTCCACAGCCATTGCACTTACATACATGCAGGTGAAACCTTCAGACACGTAAAATAAATAAATCAAAGCCAGGCATGGTTGCTTTAATTTTAGCACTTGGGAAGCAGAGGCAGGCAGATCACTGTGAAACTGAGAACAGCTTGGTCTACAATCCAGGCCAGAGGGGGCTTCAGGGAGACCTTGCCTGCTAAAGACCAAGAAAAGAAAGGAAAAACAACTCAGTAGAAAATCTTCAAAGCCTGTGAAATGACCAGTGAAAGAAGAGAAAATTTAAAAACCCAGTAAATATATCTGACACAACTACAATGGGGAATTGAGAACTTAAGGAACAAGATACAAATTTCCTACTATTAGATGGCCATAACTTAAAAATCTGTAATGCCAAATGAATATCATTTTGTAAGGGAATTGGGAGTTCTTACACAGTGCTGGAGAGAATGTTAACATTATTTTTCTATGTCAGAGCAAATTAAAGCTGAGTGAAATTGAAAAGGACTATGACCCTGGGACCCAGACATATGCCATGGAGAAACTTTTGTTCATGGCACAGCAGATGCCTGCAAAAGAGAAAATCAGAAATAAGATGGATTAGCAATGCTAACAGTACACATGAAGGCAGTGTTATCTATCACATAATAGAAAACTGCCCAACAGGAAACAGATGAAATATATATATATATATATATATATATATATACACTTAGGCAAATTTTAAAACAATATTTACCAAGAGCAAGGCATGTAGAGATATACTATTGTTTATATTAAAAGAGTAATTTTGGGCAGGTGTGGTGGCGCAGGCCTTTAATCCTAGCACTTGGGAGGCAGAGGCAGGTGGATCTTTGTGAGTTCATGGCCAGCCTGGTCTACAGAGTGAGTTCCAGGACAGCTGGGGCTAGGGAGACCTTGTCTCAAAAAGACAAAAAAAGGAGTAATTTTGTTAAAGGTTACTGATATGAATTATAAAAATTATAAGAATACTTATAGACTAAGTACAAAGCCAGAATAGCAGTTATGTTCTAGGAGAAAGGACCAGAATGGGAACACAGAGAAATACACAGGGGACTTTAAAACACCTGACAAATTTTAGTGTTTAAAGTAATCTGAGACAAATGTTTTAAATATCAAGAATTTCTAAAATAAAGTGCTATAAGTAAGATCCTTCATTAAATTAGCTCCTATATCATTTGTCTATGTTCTTGAAATATTTAAAAACCTGTGAGCTTATTGAGAAAATTAGCTATGATTTTGTTTTGTCATTAATGGATCACAAAATCTGAGATATGGAGTTATACTGTCAATAAAATGTGGAAACGTGACAGTAGCTAGCTCATGTGGTTTCCTCTCTATGATAGTGCAAAAGCTGCTAGGAACAACAGAGTTCTGCTGCTTCAGTTCTGAGATTTGTGTTGTATGGCCTTTTCTAAAAGATTTAGGGGGAACATCTAAATTCAGTTCCGTAAGGCCATTAAACTGGTGTGGATTATGGAGAGACAGGCTTGACAATTATTCTTTATTGTTCCAGACAGCATCCTGCCCCTACTTCAAATGGAAAAGTTATATTTCTTGGATAATTCCAAAATTGCTTTTGATGACTGTCTTACATGAAAGAAGAACCGTGACCTTCAAAATCAGTGCGTGAGGGAGGAAGGAAAGGGAAAATTTAAAAAATCCAGTTTCTCCTTTTTCATCTCCACATCCTGATGCTTAACATGATTTAGGCTTTCTCCTTATGGAAGTAAGGAAAGTTGTCCTCATTTTCTGTAAGACAACAGCAGTTTTTACTCTCCTATGTGGGTAACGGTGACTGGTCTGTCAACTAGTTTTATTTTACCCTCCTACTTTTCATTTACCTCTTTCATTATCTCTATGACCTGAACCAACTAAGAGTAAATATACTGTCTTGTTGGCTACAAACTTAGACTACCATTTGTTTAGATAATATTCAACAATAATTTCCTACAAAAATATCTCTACGGAAGGTATCTCCTTCAATGAATGTGAATACCTCTCTATCTTTTATTTATCAGAAAAGATGCTCAAATAAATTAATATTACAGTGACTAGAATTGAATGTTGTTATCGTAGGTATTTTTTTTAACTTTATGTGTATGAGTGTATTGCCTGCAAGCACCTAAGTGTATCTGCGTCCTGCAATGCCCGCAGAGATCAGCAGAGGGCGTCAGATCCCCTGGAACTGGAGTTATGGATGGTTGAAAGGCACCATGTAAGTGCTGGGAATTGAACCTGGGTCCTCTGTGAGAGCAGCTAGTGCTCATAACTGCTGAGCCATCTCTCCAGGCCCTGTTGTAGGTATGTTTTTTTTGTTTTGTTTTGTTTTTTTTGTTTTTTTTTTTTTTGGTCTTTTCGAGACAGGGTCTCCCTATAGCCCCAGCTGTCCTGGAACTCACTTTGTAGACCAGGTTGGCCTTGAACTCACAAAGATCCACCTGCCTCTGCCTCCCAAGTGCTAGGATTAAAGGTGTGCACCACCACGCCTGGCTGTAGGTATGTTTTTAGAGATCATATTTACATACGCATACCAGAAGCCCACTCACATAGAATCATTCTTTTGGTCATCCTCATTCCCTACAAAAATATCTACAATCAGTATTTATTGAATGTCTTCAGTACTTCAGGCATTATATTATTACATTAAATACATTTTACAACAGCAGGAATTTTTATTTCAGTTTGCCAGATGAGCAAATTGAGACTTAGAAAGATTAACCCTTAATCTCTATCACACTCTTGTTCAGTGTTCATGATGTCTCATGCAAAGACTTAATCAGGGGTCTTCCATGTCTGCTGGGCATCCATTAGGTGGAGAGAGGCCAAATGCAACCAGTGTGTGAAACACATGTTTATAGGTAGGAATTCTATGGGAACAGCCCATAACTTTTGAAAGAAGCAGGACTGGAATGTGGGAAGTCTGGTGCTTTTATAAAAGGAGCTTCTGCTATTAGAGCAGAAGGGAAGATCTCATTTGTCCTAAGTGCAGGTGAACAGCAGCATCTTTAGACCCTCACCCTGGGTGATTTTTGTTAGTAGAATGCTCCAGGGAAAGAATGAGGCACTTCATAGACAGGGACTCTGCTGGGAACTGCCAGTACCTAGCACAGTGGCTGGGGTAATGATCACCCAGATCCTTAAGGCCTGATGAGGTTGACCCCAAGCCTCAGAATATACATTTCTTTTTAATGTCTTTGGATGATTGCAAATGGTTCACTAGTTGGCATTGCTATGAACCATAATTGTTTTAATGAGCTTTCCTTTCTACCTCCTGGGTAACAGGAAAGGAAACAATTTTCATTATTTTACTTGAGACTCAAAGTAACACATGGACATGCTCCAGTGAGCAGATCAGACATGGATGCTCAGAGACTAAAGTGCTCAAATTACACATATAAATAGCCTCACACTGGCTCAACAGACACTGTCTGGTTCATTTGGACCCTGATGCTTTGTGTATTTTATCCTCATGTCCAAAATGCCAAGGTAGTAACAAAAGCTCAGCTTGTCTTCATCTCTTGTACTTGACAACTTTTAACCTTCCCAGTAAAGTTCCAAAGATTTTAAATGTTGAGAAATCACAGAAACTATGAATCACTGAGGATATGTCTGCTTTGTAAGTCACTCTTAATAAAAAAAAAGTCCTGTTAAATTGTGCATGTTAGCATCAAATAAACCTGTTAGTGTTGCCAACTACCACACCATTCCAACATGTTATACAGGAAACATTAAATGCCATGTGAACAAATCTAAGAAGTATCCATGGTCAGAATCTCAAGATAAAATGTAAGAGGCCACTATAAATGTCAATAGGGAAGAGTTTAGGGGGAGAAAAACATCCTAAAATACCTTCACTATACTTGTATTCTTCTACTCATTCACATTTTTCTTAAAGTCTGAAAATGTTCGGTGTTAATGCTGGAGATATTCAAGAAATAATATGAGAGAGCCACAAAAAAAAAAATCACAGTGTTCAGGTGCTTTTGAGTATTGACAGTACACGTAGGGTGCCCATTCCTGAAAGATGGTCTGGATTCTTTGCAAACTTGTGGTTATTGTTTTTCTATTTTAGCAGTCATCTCAAATGATTTTTCAGTAAAAATACCATAATCTTGCTCCGCTGAGTTTGGCATTGACTACAGCTAGTATATGGAAGTATTTTTACTTGATAAAAGCTAAAAAGTACAATTTGAGTCACACAGTTACACATTATAGAATGAGGAAAAAAAAACTTCATTTCATATAATTGGAGGGTTCCAAAATGAAACCTGCCACCTTTCATCAGAAGAAGCCACTTGATTCTGAGGGAAAGGTCAGGATGAGGATGCTGAGACTGAGATCTTTAAGAGAAGCCATGGAGGAACTTTCTAGAACATAGTCATTTCACAGGAAAGTAAATTTTGAGGAATTCCAATAGCCAAACTCTTCAGCTTTTTTGTTCATGGAAGCTCATGAGCAGGACTTGAAGCCTTGAAGTCTGGGATATTATGAGCCACTGTTCAGGTGAGAGAGGCTAAAGCCAGCCAAAGCTGCTCATTTGTCTTTCCAAATCACATCAGAAATTATAGACCAAGAAGCCCACTTCTGGGGCTCAAAATGAGCATCTTCTGACATTCAAAACTATTTATGGAAAATTCTGAAAAAAAAAAAGCAAAGAGGAAGGAAGTGGGAACATGCAGAGCCTGGATTCTTCCCTTCAGTAGGCTAGGGATTGGACATGGCAAATAAGAATGGAGAGGATGCGGGAGATCTCCCAAGACCACCTGAAGCACAGGTAGGTAGGAGCTGGGTATCAGCAAGGCAGATTGTTGTTTGATTTAATTTAGTTGTCTCTGGCTTGATTGGCTTTTGTGGCTGTGGGGGTGGAGTTATCCGCCCAGCTGATACAAAAGGTGGAGACCTCCCAAAACCACCTGAAGCACAGGTACCCCCTGCCCACTAACTGGGATTACCAAAGGAAGGAGTGTCCAAGTGGATTCTCTGGAGAAACTTCAGAACAGAAAGGGAAAAGTGAGTCAGTCAGACTTCCAATAGAAAGCCTAAAGCTTAGAGAAGTCAACACTCCACAAGCAAGGAGTAAAGGAAAAAAACAAATCAATCAAACAAACAACAAAGTCATCTGAAGGAGGCAAGCAAAGCAAATCATCAACACATTGAAGAGGCATTTGGGGCCCACATTGGAATACAGGCAAGGAGAAGCCCATATGCCAGGAACACAAAGAAGAGACAACATGGGAAAGGTGCAGGATAATCTTACACTGAGCTCTACCAATCCTGTGGAAGATTCCCACAGTGGGATCCCCCTGGGGATGGCCCAGGACACAGATATCAGAAGTATAATTGTGAACATACTTAAAGAAGTACAAGATTATAAAGAGCAAATCAAAGAATTAAGAAAAGAAGAAAGGAGCAACCATCCCCAGGCACCTAGAAAGAGAAATCAATAAAAGCATAACTGCAGAAGTAGAAACCTAAACCAAAACTACAAATGGATAATATTGTAAAAGGAAACAACACAAACCTATCAGTCATAACCTTAAAATTAATGGACTAAATTCCCCAATCAAAAGACATAGACTGGGAGATTGGATTAGGAAACAGAACCCATCCATATGCTGTCTACAAGAAACGCATCTTACCTTCAAGGACAGGCACCAACTTAAAGTGAAAGGATAGAAAAAAATATTTCAAGCCAATGGTACCAAAAAGAAAGCAGGTGTTGCTATTTTAATATCAGACAAACTAGACTTCAAAGTAAAAGAAATCAGAAGAGACAAAGAAGGCCATTACATTTTTATCAAAGGAACAATTCACCAAGAAGATTTCACAATTATGAATATATATGTCCCAAACTCTGGTGCACCAAACTTTATAAAGACAATTCTCCAGGACCACAAGTCACACACTAACCCCAGTACACTCATAGTAGGGGACTTCAATACCCCACCGAGCCCTTTGGACAAGTCAACAGGACAAAGAATAAACAGAGAGACATCTGAACTGAGCAATATGAAACACCAAATGGACCTCACAGACATCTACTGAATATTCCACCCTAATACCAGAGAATACACTTTCTACTCAGCACCCCATTTAACATTCTCCAAAATCGAACACATACTGGGACACAGAAGAAACCTCCACAAATACAAAAAGATTGAAATAATTTCATGCATTCTATCAGACCACAGTGCAATAAAGCTCAATATCAACACCAGGATAAGCCCTACTATCTACAAGAACACATGGAGACTAAACAACACACTCTTGAATAATGAATGGGTCAAGGAAGAGATAAAGAAAGAAATAAAAGCATTCCTGGAACTGAATGACAATGACAATACAACACAACAAAACCTATGGGATACCTTAAAAGCAGTCCTAAGAGGGAAGTTTATAGCCCTGGGTGCCTACATTAGAAAAACAGAAAGAGCACAAGTGAATGATCTAACACTACAGCTAAAAGCACTTGAGAGGCAACAACAGATGAACCCTAAATGCAACAGACAGGAAGAAATAACAAAAATCAGAGCAGAAATCAATGAAATAGAAACAAAGAAAACAATACAAAAAATCAATGAAGCCAAAAGTTGGTTCTTTGAAAGAATAAACAAGATAGACAGACCTCTAGCCCAGTTAACAAAAAGAAAGAAGGAACAACTCCAAATCAATACAATCTGTGATGAAAAGGGAAATATCACAACGGACAAGGAAAAGATCAAGAAAATTATATGGGAATATTACAAGAACCTATATTCTACCAAGTTTGAAAATCTAGAAGAAATGGATGAATATCTGAAATCTTGGGAATCACCAAAGCTTGGCCAAGAGGAGACCAGCAGCTTAAACAGACCCATAACATATGAAGAAATAGAGGATGTAGTAAGAAGCCTCCCAACTAAAAAAAGCCCAGGCCCAGACGGTTTCACAGCAGAATTCTATAAAACATTTCAAAAAGACCTACAACCATTATTTCTGAAACTGTTTAGAAGTATACAATCAGAGGGAATTCTCCCAAATTCCTTCTATGAAGCCAACATCACTCTATTACCAAAACCAGGCAAAGATCCAACTAAAAAGGAGAATTATAGACCCATCTCCCTCATGAACACAGATGCCAAAATTCTAAACAGAATACTGGCAAATCGCATACAGACCCACATCAAGAAGATCATCCATCATGACCAAGTTGGATTCATACCAGAGATGCAGGGATGGTTCAACATACGAAAATCAATAAACATCATCAAACACATAAACGGAATCAAAGACAAAAACCACACCATCATCTCAATTGATGCTGAAAAAGCCTTTGACAAAATCCAGCATCCCTTCATGCTTAAAGTCCTAGAAGGAATTGGATTGGAGGGATCATTCCTCAATGTAATCAAAGCCATATACAGGAAACCCACAGCCAATATCATCCTAAATGGGGAAATGACGGAAACATTCCCTTTAAAGGTAGGAACTCGGCAAGGCTGCCCCCTATCACCACTCCTCTTCAATATAGTGCTTGAAACACTTGCTAGAGCAATAAGGCAAGAAAAGGATATTAAAGGAGTACTAATTGGAAAAGAGGAAGTCAAACTATCCCTATTTGCTGATGATATGATTGTTTACTTAAGGGATGCAAAAAACTCCACCAGAA
Organism: Rhizomys pruinosus; assembly: GCA_009823505.1. Classification (NCBI taxonomy): domain Eukaryota; kingdom Metazoa; phylum Chordata; class Mammalia; order Rodentia; family Spalacidae; genus Rhizomys; species Rhizomys pruinosus. Next base: position 147,976 of record VZQC01012165.1, read on the forward strand.
AACTCCTAGAAACGATTAACAGCTTCAGCAAAGTGGCAGGATACAAAATTAACCTTAGAAAATCAATGGCCTTTCTTTACACCAAGAACAAGCAACTGGAGAAAGAATTCAAAGAGACCTTCCCACTCACAATAGCCTCAAAAACAATAAGATACCTAGGAACAAACCTAACCAAAGACACCAAAGACCTCTACAACAAAAATTTTAAACCCTTAAAGAAAGAAATTGAAGAAGACCTCAGAAGATGGAAAAACCTCCCATGCTCATGGATTGGGAAAATTAACATTGTAAAAATGTCCATTTTACCAAAACTCTTGTATAGATTTAATGCAATCCCAATCAAAATCCCCAAGAGTTTCTTCACAGGCTTGGAAACAAAAGTTCTTAAATTCATTTGGAGAAACAAAAGACCCCGAATAGCCAAATCAATCCTGAGTGAAAAGAGCTACACAGGAGGGATCTCTATACCAGATTTTAAACTATACTACAGGGCTATAGTCATAAAAACAGCCTGGTACTGGCACAAAAACAGACCTGTTGACCAATGGAACAAAACCGAAGATCCAAATCTGAGCACATACAATTTCAGCCATCTCATATTTGACAAGGGGGCCAAGAAGCCACAATGGAGAAAAGACAGCATCTTCAGCAAGTGGTGTTGGCAAAACTGGATCACCACTTGTAGAAGAATGAAATTAAACCCCTACCTCTCGCCCTGTACAAAAGTCAACTCCAGATGGATTAAAGACCTCAACGTGAAACCCCAAACTCTGAAGGTGATAGAAGAAAAAGTTGGCAGCAGACTACAAGACATAGGCATAGGAAAAGACTTCCTAAATCAGACAGCAGCTGCACAAGAATTAAGGTCGACAATTGACAAATGGGACCTCATTAAACGCAAAAGCTTCTGTACATGAAAAGAAACAATCAAGGAAGTGAAGAGAAATCCCACAGAGTGAGAAGAAACCTTCATTGCAGACACATCTGACAAAGCATTGATTTCCAGAATATATAAAATGCTCAAAAAACAAAGAAGAAAGAAAACAAATGACCCACTCAATAGATGGAGCAAAGAGCTGAACAGAGACTTCACAATGAGGAATTAGAGATAGCTGAGAAACATCTTAAGAAGTGTTCAACATCACTAATCATTAAGGAAATGCAAATCAAAACCACTTTAAGATATCATCTTACTCCAATAAGCCTGGCTAAAATCAAGAAAACAAATGATACCAAGTGCTGGAGAGGTTATGGGGAAAGAGGAACACTCATCCACTGCTGGTGGGAATGTAAACTGGTACAGCCACTATGGAAAGCAGTGTGGAGAACCCTTGGAAGACTTGGAATGAACTTGCCACTTGACCCAGCCATACCACTCCTGGGTATGTACCCACAAGACTCACCCCACTGCAGAGATACATGCACAGCCATGTTTATTTCAGCTCTCTTCACAATAACAAGGAGTTGGAACCAACCCAAATGCCTCCCAACTGATGAGTGGATAGAGAAAATGTGCTACATCTACACAATGGAGTTGTATGCAGTAGTAAAGAAAGATGACATCATGAGCTTTGCAGGAAAATGGCTGGAGCTGGAAGATATCATGCTGAGTGAAGCAACACAGTCCCAGAAAAACAAAGGATGAATGGTATCCCTCATCTGTGGATGCTAGCACCAATTACCTAATTGCAAGTAAAAAAAAAAAAAATGAAGAGGGGGCTGGAGAGATGGCCTAGCAGTTAAGAGTGCCGACCGCTCTTACAGAGGACCTGGGTTCGATCCCCAGCACCCACATGCCAGCCTAGAACCGTCTGAAACTCCAATTCCAGGAGAACTCCGGTTCCAGGGGAATCCGACACCCTCTTCTGACCTCTGCTGCATTGCACGACACAGGTGCACAAACTTGCATGCAGACAGTACATTCATACACATACAGAAATAAAGTAAAATAAAAAATTAAAAAAAATGAAGAGGATGCGCACGCCTTTAATCCTAGCATTTGAGAGGCAGAGGCAGGAGGATCTTTGTGAGTTCAAGGCCAGCCTGGTCTACAGAGTCAGTTCCAGGCTAGCTGAGACTAAAGGGAGACCCTGTCTCAAAAAGACCAAGAAAAAAAAAGAATGAAGAGGAAATCATGGATATGGAATGTGGCTCTCTGGAAAAGGAGAGTTGGAGCAGCTGCTGTGTCCCAGGGCTATAACTTATAGATGAAAGAACAGTCAAGGATTAATCTAGTGCAGAAAGGACTTTCTGGCACTGAGCAGTAGAAACTCCCATGTGCTGATGAAGAATCCCAAATGGATATCCCTTGGTTTTATCTACCTGCTTTCTAATGTCCCCTTATAGCTTTATGCCCCCCGCCCCCCACATGCCTGTTAGATCTATTCCTATTGTGACTCACCAGGACACCAAGTCAGTGACTGCAGAGCAGGCACCCCACCTTGTAAAGCCTGATAACGCTATCAACCAGTGTCTCTAATATTCCCCATCACCATTGGTATCTTTTCACTTTGAATTATTGAAAGTTAATCCAGTATCTTTTTACTGTCCTTCTATGCAATTTTTCTTCTTACAGAATTCTGAATGATTCTCCATGAATGCCTGAGTATTCTGCATATATGGATGGCATCCATATTCTTACTACCTACCTCATCATCTCTACACAAGCTGCTGTTGTGTGGCACTATTTCTGGGGAGATGTGAATAGATGTCTATCACCCCAGATAGGAAATTAACAATGAACCAAGGTAAGGATATCACCAAATTCTAAATTGGTGAATGAATGAATTTTATTGGGGTTACTTACAGGAGTGAGAGTACAGGGTTCCTTACAGAAGAGATGACTGGATTACCAAAGACAGCTGGATTACCAAACCTTTTTGTGACAGCTCACAAAAGCAGAAAATCTAGAGAGCACGGCATACCTTGCAGGCTGCTTAACAGTTTGGAGCATGCCCTTCCTTCCCAGGTAGCTCAGTGAGTCTAAGCCTCCTCCAGGTAGCTTGCCTGGACTCTTCCTCTTCCAGTCCCCTCAGTTTATCTGAGCGTGTCTCCAAGCAGTCCTTAGGATTTATGTGCTTAGGGATTGACAGGATGGTAAAATCTGGTCATTTCAGGGACTTCTTCAAGCTATTGTGTTGTTTACTTCCTGTGCTTAAGGACCCTCCCATAAGGTGGAATGTTTCACCTTCCCCTGAGAACAGCCCATTGTTTCACATCCCTATTAACACTGTGATTTAAGGTAATTCCTCAAAGATGGAATGTTTTACTTTTGATGTGAAACAGCTGGGTCATAGATCTTTCATAAGGACAATCTTCCTTGTTTGCACAATGCATTTTTATTGTACTGATCCCCCCCCCTTTTTTTTCTGGAAAGATAGTCCACCTGCACCTGTCCAAATGCAGCTTCTCTCCAAGGAAAGGCACGTGCATCACCCCCAATGGCATTTCTTCCGAATCTTCTCCTTTTATTTCCAGGGAAGAACACTTATTGCAGTTGCTTTTCCCCTGACTGTGGTGGCGATGAACCTGAATGGAGGAATCAGAATGTTCTGGCTCAGGAAGACAGGAGATGATAGTGATTATTTCCTCTTTGATATGCTGGGTTAATTGCTCTCTCACAACAAAGAAGTTCTGTTATCTGCAGGTGTTCTTTAATTCCTGGCAGTCAAACGGTCAGCCAGTGGGTCTCGCTCATGATAAACTTTATCTTAATAAATGGCATGGGCTGGACAGATGGGTCAACAGTGAAAAGCACCGACTTTTCTTGTGGAGGAACCATGTTTGGTTCCCAGGACCCACATGGCAGGTAACATCTGCCTGTAACTCCAGTTCCAGGGGAATTCATCAGCCCCTTCTGATCTCTGTGGGCGCTGCACAACACCAGTGTAGTTACCTACATGTAGACAATATACTCATACACATAAAATAAATGATAAAGATAATGCATTTTTAAAAAGACACAGCCTCTTGGCCTCTGCAAGTGAAGCATAATGGATTGCAGATGTTTCTCTTGACTGTTTACAGTTGTTTACCCATTTGTTCAAACTTTGCTTCTGCTCCTGTAAATGGGCTTATTGCAAGGATTTCCTGACTATGGACACTAGATACACAATTGGTCTGCAGCCCCTGGGCATATAGACTAGACTGTAAGCCAGCCCACCAATGAATATACAACCTGCAAGGAACCTGAATAAATAATTTCTTTCCTGTTTTCTGTTGTGGAGTTCAGGATCACCAGGAGAATCCACTCAGATTCAATGTAAGATCAATCAGCCAAATTTTATTAAAGCTTGCCAGCTGACTAAAATCTCCAGGTCAGGGGAAGAGATTGCAGTCCTGACCAAAAGGGGGAGGGAGCTTTTAAAGGCAAAACCCACCATTGCTTCATTCCTGTAAAATGCCCAGCTCTCTGTGTATAATATTCCAGTTCCTTTTACTAGTGGATGCAGGCAAAGTTAGAAGTCAGAGCAAGCAGTTGTCAGAGACCAGCAAATTTTACAAAGAAGGAGTTATTTTTGCAGTTGGGATTTCCTGGAGTTTATCAGGTTCAAGCTGCTGGCAGAGTAGGTCTCTAAGATGCCTGCTTAAACAAAATGGAGTCACTGTGGTCACCACACTTCCACTTGGTCTCAGGTGACTTCTCTGTACATGGTGGATTTCATGCTTCAGTTTCTGTAACACCAGAAAGAGCAAAAACTCTATTATCTATGACAATAACTCCATTTTCTCTACCTCGAACAGACTTTTTGTCTCCTCCTACTTTTTTTTTTTTTTTTTTTTTTTTTTTTGAGACAGGGTCTCCCTGTAGACCAGGCTGGCCTTGAACTCACAAAGATCCACCTGCCTCTGCCTCCCAAGTGCTAGGATTAAAGGTGTGTGCCACCACACCTGCCTCTCCTCCTACTTTCTAAACAAAATTGGAACCTGGGTATGCAAGTAAATGAATACAAATAAAATGTCCTGGTATAGGGAGGTAGGATACAGAAGATGAACTAAAAATATATGAGTCTTGCACTTGTGGCTAGTTGTGGCTTTCTAGGTTAATCACCATCTGTTGCACAAGGAAGCTTCGCTGATGAGAGCTAAGAGATGTATTAATATTTTTCCACCCTCTATTCCTTTATGTTCCCAGAGCCTTAGGTGTAGAGGTTACATGGTAGATGTGTCACATAGGGTTGGACATCTCATACACACTTATCCTCTGCACATGACCAATTGTGTAACTTTGTAATAGTCTCCATCTCATTCAAAAAGGAAGCTTTTTTTGATGAGTTATGAAACAGTCATTTACCTGTAAATATAAAGATACATACTTAGACTATAGTAAGAAATTACATGGGCTTGGGACATGACAAAAGTAAGCTTTTCTCTAGGATCTATGCCATCTTCAACCATGTGCATTTGGCTGTTTAGAGTGCCACAGATGAATTCCCTTCCATTGAGCTGGTCTTAATTCCAATTAGATAGCTGTTGATTGAGCTGGTCATCAGGGAGGAGGCTTCCAGGACAGTTCCAGCTCAATTACTCCAGGTCCTTGGTTGGAAGGATATTCTTTATTCAACAATAGGGTCTCATCTTCAAGTTTTTGGTGGCAATTACATGCTGTGGCAATTAAGCCAGTGTTATTGTTACCCTGACCAACAAACCAACAACTCCAAGGGAGGTTTCTCCTTTATGACACTGTTTCTTGTTATATAGCTTTCGGCTACACACACACACACACACACACACACACACACACACACACATATATATATATATATATATATATATATATATATATGTATGTATGTATAGTATATATGTTTTTCAGTATGCCTTTGAATTAATACATTTCCCTCTGGTTTTTCACACCACTTGATCATTACTTATCTCTCATACACTAACATATTGCAGAGTGGTTATTCCCGAATAAGAAACCTATATCAAACCTCTTCCACCTTGAGGAAGAGGGGAAGAAAAATTAGAAAAGCCAGAGGTATTGAATGACCACAAGGAAACAGAGCTTTTTAAATAGATGGTCAGTTACTCATATGAACTCACAGCAAGAATAATAGCATGCGCAAGACCCACACAAGCTCAAGCAAGACAAAATCCCAGGATAGAAGTGGCGAAGTAGGTAAGTAACTTCAACCTTATCTGTGGAACTATTGGCAAACACTCTAACCAACACCAACTTGGGGATGAAAGTATTTATTTGTCTTACATCTCTCAGGTGACAGTTATCACTTAGGTAGAAACTCAGGGCAGGAACCTGGAGGCAGGAGCTGAAGCACAGGCCATGGAGAAATGCTGCTTACTGATTTGTTCCCCTGGTCCATGCTCAGACTGTTTTCTTATGCAATATAGCACAACCTGCCCAGGGGTGGCACTGCTCCCAGTGGGCTGGTCCCTCCCACATCACCCACAATCAAGAAAGTACCCCAGAGACATGGGCACAGGCAAGTCCAATGGGGGAATTCCCCAACTAAGGCTCCTCAACCCAAGTGTGTGAAGTTGGCCCTCAGTAGCCAACAAAGGGGCCTATGGATTGTAATGTCTAGCACAGAATAGTAATAAAATTCTTGTGAGTGAGTCAGGAAGCCAGTTGCAGCATCTCTGTGACCATGTGACATGCTGGCTTAAGCCTTAAGGAAGCAGTTTTCCAAGGTCAGTGTGGAGTGGAGTAACCTGAGGGCTATTTTAACCATCTACCTCTGGCACTTGTTCCTAGAGAGCTGTCTGCTATGACCTATAGAAATTAAAAGGTGCTCAGAGCTTAGATTGGGGGATTTTGCCAGACCACCTGAAGCACAGGGGTCAGGCAATTCAGCCAGGTGGATTGTTGGATAATTGAATCCTTGTCGTGTGTGGCTGTGGCGGTGGAGATGCCCTGTTAGCCGGTATAAAAGGTGGGCCTGCCTGTTGCCACTGTGGGACTTGAGTGCTCATAGCTTAGAGCAGGGGATTTTGCCAGACCACCTGAAGCACAGAGTACCAGCCATCCCCCCTCCCCCAATTGGAATTGAGGAGGGAGTGTCCAAGTCCCAAGTTGGACCACAATAGTGATTCCAGGGCAGAAGGTAAGGCAATAAATGAAACAGTGAACCTGAGACAACTCCAGTCCTGCATTACCAAGCCCTACAAACAACCTAGAGGAACTGGCTGGCTGGAAGCAGAGTGAGCACAGTGCTCAGCAGGGTACCAAGCCAGTTGTTACCTACCCTGTTTTGGGGTAACCTTCAGAATAGAAAGGGAAGAGTGAGTTAGACTTCCAATATATAACCAAAATTAAAAGCCTGAAACCTAGACAAGTCAAGATTCCATAAACAAGGAGAAAACAATGAAGGTATCTGAAGGAAGCAAGCAAAGCAAGCCTTCAACACAGTGAAGAAACATTTGAGTTTTTCATCAGAATACAAACAAAAAGACAGGCACATGCCAAAAGCACAACGAAAGGTCAACATGGGAAAAGCTCAGAATAATTTCACACCAAACTCTACCAACCCTATAGAAGATTCCTAAAATGAGATTCTACAATGACGTAACCGAGGACACAGATCTAGAACAATTGCAGACATATTCAAAGAAATCAAAGAATGTAAAGAACAAGTCAGAGAACTAAGGAGAGAGAATGAAAAACTCAAGAAGGACCTAGAGGGAGAGAATGACAAACTCCAGAAGGAAGCGGAAACACTGAGAAGATACCATGCTGAAATAAAAAAGGAAACCAACCACCAAAGCAAGGAGCCACAGGAAGAGATTGAGAAGCTCCAAAAGGAAGTGGAAATATTAAAGAAATCACAGGATGAAATGAAAAAGGAAATCAAACACTCATCCAATCAGGAAAGGATGGGAAAAAGCCTCAGAAGTAGAATGGAGGAAACATAAAAAAAGAATATCAGACCTGAAAAAATAAGACAAAACAACTAAAAAGCTCAAGGAAAGATTATGAAAAATTTTAAAATACACAAAAGTGGAACAACCAGGAAATGTGGGACACTATGACAAGATGAAACCTCTGCATCATGGGGATAGTGGAAGGAGAAGAATCCTAAGAGAATGGTATTGATCAGATCTTCGACAAAAAAATAGATGAAAATTTTCCCAAACTAAAAAAAGACAAATCAATACAAATACAAGAAGCACACAGAACTCCAAATAGACCAGATCAGAAAAGAAACTCCCCCATGCCATATCATAGTTAAAATGCTAGATGCCCAAAACAGAGACAAAATTCTGAAAGTCATAAGAGAAAAACAAGAAGTTACATATAAGGGGAAACCCATCAGAATTACAACTGACTTCAGTGCAAACTACGAAAACAAGAAGAATGTGGACCAAAGTATTCCTAGTGCTAAACAACTACAGATGCCAACCCAGGTTACTATACCCAGCGAAAATGTTGATTATACTTGAAGGAGAGAGAAAAATCTTCCATGACATAAGCAAGATGATAGAATACATGTCCAGAAAACCAACCTTTCAGATAATATGTGAAGCAACTCAAAGGACAGAGGAGCAACTATCTCCAGGCACCTAGAAAGAGAAATTAATAAAAGCATGACTGCAAAAGTAGAAACCTAGACCAAAAATGCAAATGGATAATAAGGTGAAAGGAAGCAACACACATATTTCAAATATAACCTTAAATATTAGTGGACTAAACTCCCCAATCAAAAGATATAGACTGGAAGAATGGATTAGGAAACAGAACCTATCTATAGGCTGTCTATAAGAAACCCATCTCACTCTCAAGGATAGGAACCAACTTAAGGTGAAAGAATAGAAAAGGATATTCCAAGCAAATGGAACTAAAAGCAAACAGGAGTTGCTATTTTAATATCAGACAAAATAGACTTCAGAGTAAAAGTAATCAGAAGACTGAGCCTTTTGGACAGGTCATCTGGACAAAGAATTAACAGAGAGACATCTGAACTGAACAATATGATACACCAAATGGACCACACAGCCATCTGCCCAATATTCCACCCAAATACCAGAGAAAACACTTTCTACTAAGTTCCCCAGGGAACATTCTCCAAAATCAACCACATACTGGGACAGAGAAAAAATACAAAAAGATTGAAATAATTTCATGCATTCTATCAGACCACAGTGCAATAAAACTCAATATCAACATCAGGATAAGCCCGACTATCTACAAGAACACACGGAGACTAAACAACACACTCCTGAATAATGAATAGGTCAAGGAAGAAATAAAGAAAGAAATAAAAGTGTTCCTGGAACTAAACAAAAATGACAATACAACACAACAAAACCTATGGGATAATTTAAAAGCAGTCCTAAGAGGGAAATTTGTAGCCCTGGGTGCCTACAAAAAACAAACAACAAGAAAACAAAAAATGAAAATAAAAAACAGAAAGAGCAAAAATACTATCTAACACTATAGCTAAAAGCACTTGAGAGACAAAAACAAATGAACCCTAAATGCAACAGACAGGAAGAAATAACAAAAATCAGAGCAGAAATCAATTAAACAGAAACAAGGAAAACAATACAAAAAAATCAATGAATCCAAAAGTTGGAAAAGTAAAGTGGCAGGATAGAAAATTAACCTAGAAAAATCAGTAGCCTTTCTTTACACCAATAAGATGCAACAGAAGAAGGTATACAAGTAGACCTTCTCACTCACAATAGCCTCAAAAACAATAAAATACCTAGGAACAAACATAACCAAAGACACCAAAGATCTCTTCAACAAAAATTTTAAACCCCTGAAGAAGGAAATTAAAGAAGACATCAGAAGATGGAAAGACCTCTCAGGCTCATGGATTGGAAAAATTAATATGGTAAAAATGTCCATTTTAGGGGCTGGAGAGATGGCCTAGCGGTTAAGAGCGCCGACCGCTCTTACAGAGGACCCGGGTTCGATCCCCAGCACCCACATGGCGGCTGAGAACCGTCTGAAGCTCCAATTCCAGGAGAACTCCAGTTCCAGGGGAATCCGACGCCCTCTTCTGACCTCCGCGGCATTGCACGACACGGGTGCACAGACCTACATGAAGACAGTACACTCATACACAAAGAAAAATAAATAAAAATTAAAAAAAAAATTTTAAAAAATGTCCATTTTACTTAAATTAATATACAGATTCAATGTAATCCCAATTAAAATCCCCAAGAGTTTCTTCACAAGTTTGGAAAAAAAAAATCCTTAAATTCATATGGAAAAACAAAAGACCCTGAATAACCAAAGCAACCCTGAGTGAAAAGAGCAATACAGGGGGGAATCTCTATACCAGACTTTAAACTATATTATAGGGTTATAGTCATAAAAACAGCTTGGTACTGGCACAAAAAACAGACCTATAGACCAATGTAACAAACTGAAGATCCAAACTTTAGCACATACAATTTCAGCCACCTCATATTTGACAAGGGGGCTAAGAAGACACAATGGAGAAAAGACAGCATCTTCAGCAAGTGGTGTTGGCAAAACTGGATCACAACTTGAAGAAGAATAAAGTTAAACCCCTCCCTCTCCCCCCTGTACAAAAATTAACTCCAAATGGATCAAAGACCTCAACTTGAAACCCAAAACTCTGAAGTGATAGAAGAAAAAGTTGGCAGCAACCTAAAAGATAAAGGCATAGGAAATGACTTTCTTTTTTTTTTTTTTAATTTTTATTTATTTCAGTATGTGTATGAATGTACTGTCCGCATGCAGGTGTGTGCACCCATGTAGTGCAACGCCGCGGAGGTCAGAAGAGGGTGTCGGATTCCCCTGGAACTGGAGTTCTCCTGGAATTGGAGTTTCAGACGGTTCTCAGCCGCCATGTGGGTGCTGGGGAACGAGCCCGGGTCCTCTGCAAGAGCGGTCGGCCCTCTTAACCGCTAGGCCATCTCTCCAGCCCCCAGGAAATGTCTTTCTAAATCAGACAGCAGTTGCACAGGAAATAAGGTGGACAATTGACAAATGGGACCTTATTAAACTCAAAAGCTCTGTACAGCAAAAGAAAAAATCAAGAAAGTGAAGAGAAAACCCACAGAACGGGAGGAAAACTTCACCACTGATACATCTGACAAAGCATTAATTACCAGAATATATAAAGTACTCAAAAAACAAAGAAGAAAGAAAACAAATGGCCCACTCAACAGATGGAGTAAAGATCTGAACAGAGACTTCACAAGTCAGGAATTACAGTTGGCTGAGAAACATCTTAAAAATTGTTCAACATTCCTAATAATTAAAGAAGTGTAAATTCAAACCACTTTAAGATATTATCTCACTCTGATAAGACTGGCTAGGATTAAGAAAACAAATGATACCAAATGCTGGAGAGGTTGTGGGGAAAAGGGAACACTCATCCACTGCTGGTGATAATGTAAAATTGTACAACCACTATGGAAAGCAGTGTGGAGAACTCTTAAAAGACTGAAAATGAGCCTACCACCTGACCTAGTCATACCACTCCACCCACAAGACTCATCCTACCACAGAGATACATACACAGCCATGTTTCTTGCGGCTCTCTTCACATTAGGGAAGAGCTGGAACCAACCCAAGTGCCCCTCAACTAATGAGTAGATAGAGAAAATGTGGTACATCTTCACAATGGAGCTCTATTCAGCAGTAAAGAAAGACATCATGAACTATGCAGGTAAATGGATGGAACTAGAAGATACTATGTTAAGTGAAGTATCACAGTTCCAGAAAAAACAAATGACAAATGTTATCCCTCACTAGCACCAAATACCTAGTTGTAAGGCAAACTAAGCAATGTTAATGTTATATTCCTTGTGATCTGAAAACAACTGTGCTCCTATATTGTGAATCCCTTAACAGGTTCTAGAATTAAGCTACCATTTATTTTCAGACTTAGGCAGTTTGGGTATATGGGTGGAGGGTATGAATGCACAAAATCAAAAGAATGAGGAAAAAGAATCTAGTTTGTCATGACAGTGTGTCTAACCACACTATTTATCTTATGGGAGTGCTTCTTAGTATTTCTTTTTTTTTTTTTTTTTTTTTTTTTTGGTTCTTTCAAGACAGGGTACATACAAGGGCTGCTTGAGCTTTGTCCAAGCCTTTTCTAAAATATTATATAGTAGTTAGAAGTATCAGGCTGCTGTAACTTAGCCTCTCTGGGTACTTAATGACCATACTTAATGCCCAGGTCATTTTGGCCGAGGGGACTTAAGGGATAAATTTGTTACCTTGGCCCTCAGAGGTCAACTAAGTCCCAGGGGGGCTCTTGCATGGGGCATACTCTTGAAATGTCCTGCAAATGTGAGTTCACCAGTCTTCCTGTGCAGGGTGGTCTTGGAGATTCATTAATGGGACTTCAGTCAGTCTTGTCTATAAAGAAGATATTCTGCTCATGTTTCAAAAAAGGCGAAAAGCCTGCGTCTTAAGAAGACCTGACTTCTGTCCTGGAGAGATGCGAACTGATTAAATGAAAATCCAAAAAGGAGCCAGGGGACTCCCTCCCTCCCCACAAAAATTTCTGAAGTGACCCTTTGAAAAACAACTGTGCTCTTATATTTTGAGTCCCTTAACAGGTTCTAGAATTAACCTTACCATTTATTTTCAGACTTTTTAAAATTTTGGTATTATGGGTTGGAGGGTATGTATGCATATATTTTAGTAATATGAAAATCCAAATATGGAAAAAATGGGAATCCTGAAATATGATTTGGAAATAACATACAGTTTTGTTTTTCAGATGAACATGATTTTAGTACAGGTGATATATATATTATATATATATATATATATATATATGCATACATTGAAGCAATACAAGTTGAAGGGAACAACAACAACAACCCAAAAAAAGGGACAAAAACTAAAAACCAACTGAAACAGTGAAGTTCTCCCCAAAACAACAATCCTCTGCTTTGAAAAAAAACTCTGGAAAGACTCAGAAAATGATGTAAGACATGTTATGGCAGAATGCATGAACTCTGGTGGGGTGGGGGGTGGGGAGCATGGAAAGGGAAATGAGTCTAAATTGGATTGAGAAATGATGCATGATGTATGAAAAGTTTAATAATAAAAATTTATTTAAAAAATTTACAGACACTTTCCCTTTTTTCTGGTGTCCATTTTCTAAGTACCATGATTTGTTTGCTTTTTAGTAAGATTCAGTAAAGCTTTTAATTAATAAATCAAATGCCAATGGTAGGGTCATAAAAAGAATCTTAAACCGTTTCATTTTCTTAGATGCAAATATTTATGTCTGGGCCAATGAGATGACTCAGATTGGAAAGGCACTGCTGCTGGGCCTAAGACCTGGGTTTGATCCTTAGGACAAAAAAATGGTGCATTAACTCCTGAGCTCCATGTGCATGCCATGGTACGTGTACACGAACATAAAATATACACATTCTGTGAAGCCACCTCGGTTTTTACTAGACCAGAAATTATCCACGTTTAAAAGATTTTTAGATATATATAAGGCTATTAATTAGTATCTTAATTATTAATATTAATCTATAACCATTCCAAGCTTTTCCTTCATTTCTTCCCCCTTCCCCCCTTCCTCCCTCCCTCCCTCCCTTCCTCCCTCTCTCCCTTCCTTCTTTCCCTCCTTCCTTCCCCCTGCTCCTTCCTTATTTCCTTCCTTCCTCCTTCCCTCCCTCCCTCTCTCCCTTCCTTCCTGCCAGGTTTCCTTCCTTCCTTCCTTCCTTCCTTCCTTCCTTCCTTCCTTCCTTCCTTCCTTCCTTCCTTCCTTCCTTTCTTCCTTCCTTCCTTCTTCTCTCCCTCCCTTCCTTCTTTCCCTCCTTCCTTTCCCCTGCTCCTTCCTTATTTCCTTCCTTCTTTGCCTCATTTCTTTATTCTCTCCTCCTCACTTTCTTCTTTCATTTCCCTCTGCCTCTGAGGAAGGAACTCAGAGGCTCACACTAGCTAGGCCAGTGTTCTTCCCTGACCTGAGCCCCACCCTATTTGGAGTTATTCTGACATAGTAGCTTCACAGCATCTTCTCTTGGATATAGTTCTAAAGCAGTGTTATCCATTGAGATTTAAAAATAATAACTGCCTCATAAAAACACACACTAATACATCACAGCCTAAGAAAAATACAACAAATGAATAAGAAGAGAGATGGTAGTTACTTAGAACTCTATAACTGGGTGTTGAAAAATCTGAATGCGTTCTGTAAAGAAATGAACACATATTACTATTTTGCATAATAAATTAATCTTGCCACTTACTGGATGCTTCTAAGAACCAGGAGAATGTTGATATGAAGGAAGAATCCCATGTTGTCATACCTTTCTTTAAATCTTCAGACATAGCCATAGTAATTTATTTATTCATTTTTTTGGTCTTTTAGAGACAGGGTCTCCCTGTAGCCCCAGCTGTCCTAGAACTCACTCTGTAGACCAGGCTGGCCTTGAACTCACAAAGATCCGCCTGACTCTGCCTCCCAAGTGCTAGGATTAAAGGCGTGCACCACCACGCCCGGCTAGCCATAGTAATTTTAAGAAATATAACTTTCCACAACTTTTTTAGATATGAAATTTTATATATTTTGTTATTTCTGATAAGGAAAAGAGAAGACAAAACTTTTTGCATCATTTTTACAGACCAGGCATGTTTTCCCACACAGGCAACTTTCATAGAGCTCACTAAAGATATTTACTAATTATATTTTAACTTTAGAGATGGAGAAAACGAAATTCAGAAATATTTTAGTATGTGTTGAGTTTATGAAACAGAAAGTAGCAAAATTAAATTTAAAGTCCAATTGTAGAGTCTGTGTTTATCTGCTGTTTTATGTAGGACTAAATCTAGCTTTGAAAGAAAAAATTAATTTGTTGTGTTTAGTGTCTCTGATGTAATGTCTCAGGTAACAGGAGGGTAAAATTCTACAAATGAAAAAAAATCTTAGGTAAGCATTAGCTCTTGCCATATTTCACTGCATTGTACCTTTAAAAATACCAGCATGTGGTGCACGCCTTTAATCCTAGCACTTGGGAGGCAGAGGCAGGTGGATCTTTGTGAATTCAAGGCCAGCCTGGTCTACAGAGTGAGTTCCAGGCCAGCTGAGGCTACAGGGAGACCCTGTCTCGAAAAGACAAAAAAAAAAAAAAAATACCAGCATTTAAATTTTTGCATTGATATTTTTCATGCTTAGTATCTGTGCTGGATAGCTTTAGTGTCAACTTGACACACCTGGGTTGAGGGAGCCTCAATTGGGGGATTGGCTCCATTGGATTGGCCTGTGGAGTATTGTCTTGATGGTCGAGCAGTGTAGGAGGGCCCAGCCCACAATGAGTGGTGCCACCCTGGGCAGGTTGTTGTGTACTGTATAAGAAGGTGGGCTGGGCATGAGCCAGAGGAGCAAGCCAGTGAACAGCATTCCTCTATGGCCTGTGCTTCAGCTCCTGCCTCCAGGTTCCTGCCTTGAGTTCCTGCCTTGGGCTCCCTGAGTGATGAACTGTGACCCAGGAGATGTAAGCTGAATAAACCCTTTCCTCCCCAAGTTGGTGTCAGTCACAGCAATGGAGGACAAACTGGAACAGTATCATTATAAAGGTCATTTTATTTTCTGGAACTCATAATTGAGAGAAATGCATGAAAGGAAAATAGTGATTTTTTTCCATTTTAATTTCAATTTTGGGTGATTTTATATTTGCGTAATAGGAAGGGCCAATTTTAAATGCTGAAATGTTTCATTTCTCGAGTTTTACTTAGAAACTATTTGCACAGGGGTGATGGAAAATTTAAATGGTATAGTAGATAAACAATTGAAAGAAAAAGCTTTGAATGTAAAAACATGAAATTTTACACTGTGCAGTCCTAAGCTTGAGTATGGCTATGGCTTCTCTGCAACATTACATACAGAAACAAGTATATCTTGGAAAGATAATGGAATTTCCTTTACATTTTTCTTCAACATGTTGATAGTTTTAACAAAATATTTTTTTTTTTGTCTTTTTGAGACAGGGTCACACTATGTAGACCAGGCTGACTTGAACTCATAGAGATCTGCCTGCCTCTGCCTCCCAAGTGCTGGGATTAAAGGCGTGCACCACCCTGCCCAGCCTTAGACGGTTTTTATCACCCATGTGGGTGCTGGGAATTGAACCTGAGTCTTCTGAAAGAACAGTCAGCGCTCTTAACCACTGAGCCATCTCTCCAGCCCCACAAAATAATTTTTAACAATTGAGCTATTTAAATAACTTTTTCTTATAAATTGTTGCATTTCCTCTCCAAGTGTGTTATTTCAGGCCAGACTTGAACACACAGAGATCTGCCTGCCTCTGGCTCCCTAGTGCTAGGATTAGAGGTGTGCATCACCATGCCCAGAAAAAATCCCCACAGTTTTTAATAAAACTGTATAAAGTACATTTTGTAAGGATTTTGTTAATAGTATTAATATTAAAAACGTTTTTGTTATATAGCTTTCTATTGCTAAAACAAAGAACTAGAGAAAATCCACTTATAAAAAGATAGGCTTGTGATGGTATACTTCAGAGAGAACCCGGCAGTGAGTTAGTCTGAGACTCTGGACTTCTAAGAGAAGCACTAGGAAAATTCGTTCGCAATTGCTATCCCAGTCCCTAGGGATGGAGAACACTTTTTCTTGTCTCTCTGGTCAGGAATTATTAGGTGTGTGAATGAAAGATGGTCACCATATGCTTATGCTTGTTTGGTCCTCTCCATCTGTCACAGTATTTTCTCTCTGTGCTTCTTGCCTTTATTTGGTAGATTTGTGTTTCTGGCATGCTTGTGAGTTTTGTTGCAGGCATGGGAGCAGGAAACAAAGCGTGCACCTGTGTGAATTAGAATGGCCCACTTTTAATGTGGACTGGCCAGATGTGGGACCACTCAATCAAACAACGAGAGTGCTGAGAATCTAACCGAGCTCCTCTGCACGAGCACCAGTGCTCTTAACTGACAGGCCAACTCTCTGGCTCCCAATGGAACTTCTTTTTGCAACAGATGGCAGCTGCAGCAGAGTTCCACAACTGGTCACATGCAGAGAATTTACGTGTAAGTGATGCCCAGTCATAGGCGACACACCTGCAGTGGAACATCTACACCTAAGGCTCATGGAACCCAGAGAACTGGGAGCAGAGAGAATGCTAATGCATCCCCACTGAAGGCCACAACTGGGCAATAAGTGACTGCAGAGTGTGTGTCCCTGGATAGGACTCCTATATTAAATCTCACCCCCCCCCAAGGCTCGGGGACTATTGTGGAAGAGGGGGAAGAAAATTGTAAGAGATGGGGCTCATCCATGAACATAGAGAAACAAAGGTTTTCAGACCACTGGAACCTTGCACATCCTGGTGGCACTGAGCGCAAAATCTAGCCTGAGAACTGATGGAGACTGGTAAGTAGGTGAGAGAGAGTAAAATTACTTAGCATCTCTAGATAAGCTGACTAGACTCCAGTGGACGGAGTTGCCCGGAAGGACATCTGGATACAAATGTTTGATAGATAGAACTTAACATGGATTACAGGATACATGAAGTGCAGGGGTTGGGGGGCGGGGTGGGGACACATGGATGGGGGAGGGTGTGTAAATTTGATTAAAAACTGCTGTATGCAATGTACAAAAGCTCAATAAAAATTAAGAAAGAAAAAAATATAGGTTCATTATGACTCTCCGTTTCCGAAGTTTCAGTACGTGGTCGGTTGGCCACTGCTTCATGAGCACTTGGTAGAACAAAGCTACTCACATTGTGGCCAGGGGATCTAAAAAGAGAGTGGGTCCCCCAATTCCTCTTGAGGATACACCCCAATAACCTGATGCCTCTCCATTTCTCAAGGGTTCCACTATCTCCGTACTTCCTGGAAGTCGAGCATCCAGGAGACACAGGAGATTCATACACAGTTGAGTTTATATACAGATAGAAGGGTAAGAGTCACCTGAAAAGATATTAAGGAGATTTCAAAAGATGTGCTAGGATACTTAGTGTTTCAGAAAAAAAGGCCACAATCCCCTCTAAATAGAGAATCTAGAAAACCAAGTTTATTCTTGTTTTAGAGTGACACACGTGAAACATAAAGGAAAAAATATGAAATATAGTTAACAATTGTATCAAATATAAAATAATTATCTATTTTAAACTATTTTAGAGCATAGAAACATAATTTGAAATATGGTTGAGATTCGCGGTACCATCCTTCTCAATTCGATATTCTTCACTCAAGTTTTTGGAGTTAATTATGCGCAATTCAATAGTTCTCTTTCTTCTTTTTATTTATTTACTTATTTTTTACAGGTCTCCCTGTAGCCCCAGCTGTCCTGGAACTCATTCCATAGACCAGGCTGGCCTTGAACTCACAAATATCCACTTGCCTCTGCCTCCTGAGTGCTGGGATTAAAGGCATGCACCACCACACCCAGTTCAATAGTTCTCTTTATAAAAAATATTTTATTACTTTTATTTTATCTGTATGATTGTATTATCTGCATGTGGGTGAGTTCATCCATGTTGTGCAATGCTCTCAGAGGTCAGAAGAGAGCCTTGGATCCCTTGGAACTGGGGTTATAACAGATTGTTAGTGGACATGTGGGTGCTGGGTACCAAATCCAGGTTCTCTGCAACAACAGCAAGTGCTCTTAACCACTCAATCATCTCTCCAACACCGGTAGTTCTCTTTTTAAAATCACTCTTATGACTGGGTTCATATTAATAAACATATTTTTCAATGTGCAAACATTACATCCAATTTTGGTGCAGAATTTTGAACCTTATCTAAATTTCGTGGTTCTGCATGTTCTGCGATTTTATTTGTATTCTCCTTTTAACTTTATATTTTACACATTTGCTCAGGCCAATCCATGAAGACCTTTGTCTTTTAAATATTAGAAATATTATCACTTTCTCACTGAAACTGTATTGTTATTTTATCCTCTGCTGAAATATTTTTCATTTCTTATGTAGTATTTATATGTAACATCATTATTAAACTTGATGATTTTGAACAGTTTGCAGAGTCTATAGATGTATGTTTGTGGCCCCCAAAATATAGACATCAATATTAACTAAAATCAAGAAAACAAGAAAAAAAAATTCCAATTAGAAATGCAAACCAATACTGAACCTGACCTGAGGTAGAGGGATTATTCTGTGTTATCTCTGTTAGTTTCGTGCATTCAGTGGGGTCTTTAAAATTAATTTAAATTTCCAGGCTCTAGGTTGTCGGAGATGTGGCTATAGGAGAATGTCCATAAAGATGCTCATAATTGGAGAAGAATGTCCAGAAAGATGCTCACAGTTATAGGGATGCTGATGGTCAGCGAGAGTGTGGCTTGACAAGGACATAACTCCTCCCCTATAGGACATCCAGGAAAACTCAACCCACCTGGTAGTTGCTTTCAGTCTAGAGAGATCAATACCTATAGTACTGTGAAATAGACCATTTGTGTTGTTTTAAGCATTGTTGTAGCTATAACATAAAATTAAAGCCATTTATATGTAGTGAAATTCCATCTTTTTATCTGTTTGGGGGGTAATGGGAATCTGCAACTGGATTATGGTAGTAATTACATAACTGGCTTTTCTCTACATAGTGAATATTTTTGAGATCTACCTATGTTGGTGCATGTCAGTCTTTAATGGCTGAATAGGATTCCATTGTGTGTTGGGTGCTGCACATTATCTACTGATATAGTACATTATCTACTGGATAATTCATAGACAGTTGATGATTTTCTTTTTTTTTTTTATTAATTTTTTTTTATTTATTTCTGTATGTGTATCAATGTACTGTCTGCATGCAAGTTTGTGCACCCGTGTCGTGCAACGCCGCGGAGGTCAGAAGAGGGTCTCGGATTCCCCTGGAACTGGAGTTCTCCTGGAATTGGAGTTTCAGACGGTTCTCAGCCGCCATGTGGGTGCTGGGGATCGAACCCGGGTCCTCTGTAAGAGCGGTCGGCGCTCTTAACCGCTAGGCCATCTCTCCAGCCCGACAGTTGATGATTTTCATAAATGGATAGTGTTTAGAAACATACCTAGAATTTTGTTTTCATTCAGCTATGGTGATGCTGAATGGTAGGAAATATTTTCATTCAAAAGACAGTTTGCTATAGTTCTCAGTAGAAGAGGGCTTGCCGTGCATGTAAAGCCATACAGGGAAGTCCCAGAGTCAGGCAGGAGGCAGCGAGAGTGAGAGGAAGTTGTGGTCAAAAATCTTTATGTGAGCCGGGTGTGGTGGATGTTCAACATTTTTTTTGTAATAATGAATAAGAGAAGCAACATCAAGGAGCTAGCCCTGAAGCAAAAGTTTAAATGTGAAATAAAGGAATTTATTAAAGCCATTGATGACCAAGGCTTATCATTAAAAATTTATATCATGCTGGGCATGGTGATGCACACATTTAATCCCAGCCCTCGGGAGGTAGAGGCAGGCAGATCTCTGTGAGTTCAAGTCCAGCCTGGTTAACAGAGCAAGTTCCAGGCCAGCTGAGACTACAGGGAGACCCTTTAATACTAAAATCTTTATGTGAAAGACTGAGAGGACAGCTAAGCAGGTTGGCAGGCTTCATACTGAATAGTGTAAAAAGCTTGAGAAACTCTGGAAGGATGGGGTGGTCTTCAGTTGTCTTGGAACCTGGAGCCTGGCTCTGGGTTGACTTGGGACAGGAAAACAGCATCCTACACTTGAGCTTAATAAAGCAGTTAGATCTAGGATGACCTTGAGGTTGAACAAGCAAGCTGTTTACTTGTTCACTGTGGCTCAAGTTCACCAGCCCTCTGGGGGTTTGGCTCTCCTTGCCTCCACAAGATTGAAAAATGCCCATTTTCCATCCTTGCCTTAATGAATGGAGCTAACAGTTGCTTTCCATTCATGCCACCTTTCAGGAAACAGGAAACAGAAGTGGGAAAAGAAATGAAGAACCAACCTCAACTCAACGGAACAGGCTGGTTTATTAGAGAATAAACCTCTTCCTTCACATCTGTTTGGAAGTGCCATGGCAGCCGGAGAGTCCACTTGGTCCTGAATAGCAGTGAGCTGGAGGGCCAGGTCATCCAGGGAGTCCCTAAGGGCTCTGGATAGTTGCTGTCATTGGAAAGTCCCAGACCCAGTTACCTGGTAACAGCCTCACTTGGGATGCCCACTCTTGCCACTAAAAGGAGCAGGCTGAAGTATCTTTTTTTCTTTATGCGATGGGTTATTGGGAGGTAAAATAGGGCTGAGTTGGTGGTGAAGGAGAGGGGAGGCACTAGGAAGACCAGGGTACACAAAATGTACAGTTTGGAGGGAAAGAGACAAGTAGGAAGCTTAATATTGCAGCCAAGGTACGTCCAGGAAGAGAGCTTCCCCGTCTTAAGGAGATCCATGCCATTAAGGGAAGGCCTTCTGCTCTAGCAGAGACAAGGCTCCACCTAGCTAGGCTTCCAGCTTGTGAAAGGAGAGAGCCTGTGAGAGATTTCTGCTCCTAGAAAGCAATTATTATTGTTTCACCATACACAAGCTGCTGCTGAATGGCTGAAGGGCACCAGGATCCTTCCTAAGCTGGCCGCTGCACTTGGCAGTGCCCTCCATGCAGTACTGACATTAGAGGCATGGAAAATGCAGAGGACCAGCAATTCTTCCTTTGAGCTTTTAGAGTGCCACTGAGGCCAGGCAAAGTGCGGTGGGGGGTCCCTGTGAGAAGAAGGCCCTAAGAGGTCAAGAGGCCCAACGGGCCATCACGTAAAGCTGGGAAAACGAAGCCTGGGTTTCAGTGGAGAACCCTAGAGGTTAGAGATGCCAGAGTTCCAAGACTTCTTCCAGGAAACACTGCATAAAGGGAGGGAACCAGCCCAGGATGTGTATCGCAAGGATCAAGGCTGGAGAGGCAGAGCCTTTTAGGCCCCTTGCAACTAAAGCATTGGACATCAACCTACAGGATCTGGGGTTTGCCCTGCTGGTTTTCAGTCTTGTTTTGGTCCTGTATTTTGTCACTATGACCCATTACTGCCTAATGGAATCAGAATCAATTCTGTCACACTATATGTTGGAAGTGATTTTTTTTTAAATTTTACAGGGTTTATTGTTATGATATTGCCATGAGTCTCAGAAGAGATTTTGAACTTGGGACTTTTGAAGTGTTGTATTGTACTATGGGTACTTTAAAGTTGGAATAAATATATTATGCATCATTATATGGTCATAAGCCTATGGGAGCCAGAGAATGGAATGTGAAGGCTTGAATGAGAAATATTCCCTATAGGCTCAAGTATTTGAACGCAGTGTATGGTCCCCAGTTGGTGGTGCTATTTGGGTAAGATCATGGAGCCATCTCAAGATGTGGCCTTACTGGAGGAAGCAGGCCACTGGGTGTGGGCTTTGAGTGATTAAAGATGTGAACACTCATCTTTCTGTTCTGGCTGCCTCTGCCATAATACCTTCCTGCCAGGATGCTCTTACTTTCCATTGTAGATCTTATTTGATTTGTGTGCCTGTTCAAATGTTTTACCTACTTTTCAACCGATTGTTTGTCATATTGTAGAACAAAGAAACTTTTATATATTCTGGATATAAACCAATATGTTTTGCAAATATTTTAGTTTTTCAATTATTTTTAAAATATTTTATTATTTTGAAAAATATTTGATATTTTATTGTTTTATTTTATGTGTATTACCTGCACATGTGCCAGTGCATCCATGTTGTGTGATACCTGCAGAGGTCAGAAGAGGGCGTCAGAGTTCTTGGAACTGGAATTAGGATGCGGGTGCTGGGAACCCTATACTGGCCCTCTGCACAAGCTGCCAGTGGTCTTGACTGGGTTAAGGTTAGCTTTCTGTGCTGGCCTTTGTACATCATGACATCAGTGCTATGATAGCGGATGATAAAAATTAAAAGCTTTCTTTTTGTAATAAGTTTTTGAAATAAAATGTATAAAAAGAGCTATGTCACAGTCAATCAGCATGGCATGTGCCAGTTCCTTCTGTTATCATCACTGATTTTATAATCCTGCAGAGGTATATCTCCAATGTTATCTTTCCTTTGTATTGGATACTGTTTACTCTGTGATCATTCTCTCTCTCTCTCTCTCTCTCTCTCTCTCTCTCTCTCTCTCTCTTCCCTCTCAATTTGGTGAATCATATCTTTCAAAAGATTAAAAAGAGTCCTTGGAGAGGTTGACATGGCTCAGCAGTAAAGAACACTGTCTGCTTTTGCAGAAGACCCAGGTTCAGTTCCCAGCACTCACGTGGTAGCTAACAACCATCTGTAACTCCAATTCCAGGGGATCTGTCACCCTCTTCTGACCTCTGAGGACATTGCACGACGTGGGCGCACTCAACCACATGCAAACAATATACTCATACACATAAACCAAAAATAATAAAATATTTTAAAAATAAAATAAAAAATCAAAAAGAGTCCTTAGGGATTACATCGTAGGAATTCACATCTGAAAACATTGAATGGACATGTATCACTGATTTAATATTTGACTGGAGATAGAATTGTAATTATAAACCATTTTGAGGACAATTTTCCATGCCCTTCTATTTCTTTTGATGTTTTACCTCTCCCTTGTCCTGGAAATATCACAAGGGAAACTTTAATATCTCTTTCAGTTTGTTAGGGAAAATGTGCTTCCTCATTATCTGCTGAAATCATGGGAATATAAAGGGCAGGAGTCGCTTTCTGGATCGTTTTTATACACTGAGGCAAGAAAATCTGCAAACACTAATGTCTCCACCAAGTGAAGAAATCCACAGAGTTAAATTAGATCCATTTGTCAAACAGATGGAATCAAGCTTCCATTCGCTTCATTTATCAAACAAGACAGCTCCTGCTTGCTTGTGATTTTGCTCCTCAGTCTCATTTCATTTACTTCATGCCAAAGAGAAAAGTAGATGGTTGAGGCAAATGCTTGTAACAGATATCTATTGTAATATGCCAAATATGAACTTTACAGAACCAAAATGAATAAATAAAAGATTAGGAATGGTTTCTGACAGCACTGATATTACTTTAAAGGAATATACATTAGATTTAAGGTATCTCATAAATTAAAATGTGTTCTGAAATTTAGAAATTATATTGAAGTGAAAAGTCATGTTAATGTACAAGGTTTGCCAATTAATCTTCAGTAGGACTCGGATGTCAACACATGAAAAAAAATGTGTTGAAGAAAGATTTTTAAGCAGAAATAATTAGAAATCACATGCTAGGCAAACTAGAAATAGAGAATCCAATCTCCTTCCCAGAGGCTCCTCCGAAACCTTACCATATCGTGTCCTCTTCCCACCTTGGGCTCCATGTTCGTGAAGCAAAAATAATGAAATCCTATCTGGATGTCAGGTTGTTACTGGTTGGTTCCTGGTTGGTTGTGTCTAACTAGAAGCACTGTCAGAAGACGACATAGTAGGGAATACTGATTTTTTTTTTAAGGTCCTTTCTTTTTTGTAATGCTTTTATAGATGTTTTGTTTATTTCAGACATCATTTCTCAGTTCAGTTTAGACATATCCCCCTTTCCCTTCCCCCCACCCCAGATCATGCACTCTGCCATAACTATCCCACATCTTTCTCTCATTTTTTTATATTTAGGAATTCATATTTCCCCCCTTTAATTTTATATTACTCTAAAATATGCATATATATTCTCCACTCATATACAGTAATTACAGAGTCTGAAAGTAAGTGGTAGATCGATTCTAGGTTAAGAGATTTACTTTATAACAACATAGTTGCTTTCAGATAAACAGAAATATAACAGTAATATTGCTCAGCTTGCCTTTCATTTGAGGATTTGGTGTTAGCATCCACAAATGAGGGAGACCATTTCCAGCTTGTTTTCTGGGACTGTGTTACTTCACTTAGCATAATGGCTTTGAGTTCCGTCCATTTACCTGCAAAGTTCATGATGTCATCTTCCTTTACCACTGAGTAGTACTCCATTGTGTAGATGTACCACATTTTTGTCATCCACTCATCAGTCGCGGTCCTTATCTCTTATTCACACCATCTTATTGACCATGGTGACAATCCTCTTTAATGCAGCTCTTGGCTTCTCTTAACAGGTGTGAATCTCTCTACCTGTGTAACCCTCTCCTTTGCTCCTGTTCTTTCTATCCAGAGATTATAATAGCTTCTTTCTAGCAGAGACCTTGACGCGGCACTGTTTCTTTCACAGCTGTATAGTAGCCTTGAAATCCTCTATTTACTTAGATCTTTGTGAATATCCTAACTCTTCCTTCTGGAACTCTAACCCACACTCTAATCTCATCTCTTGTCTGGTTTATAGCTTTAACTCTAGCCACAAAGTGCTATATAAGCATGTTCCAAGCCTTTTAAGGCTTAAAATGCACTTCTCATTTCTCTTTGTATCTATCTCTAGGTTTTCATTTTAAACTTCCTTAAAATTTCATATTCCCTGGAGGCCCGTATGTGATCTCTGAATGGGACTTTAATATCTACCATCCATGCATATTTTCAATAAGCCTGTTATATCTTATAATAAGCCAATTATATCTTATAATTGTTGAGAAATTTTCAGTTTTATTTTTGTAAAGCCCTGCTTGCATTATACTGAAAGTTTCTTATGAACACTGTTGTGTTCTGGTCATACTTTCTTCCAGTAAGGAAAAGCCTGTTGGGGCAGATAAATCTATACAGGAGGCTATAAGCCTTCCAGGCAACTGGGGAGTTGGACTGTGAATTGAGGTAATTGAACATAGAAAGAAAATAAAATCTTGGTGAATATAAATCAGGAAGGAGAAGAAAAGAACTGTAACAGGTCCACGAGAGTAGTTTAGTAGGGTAGTAGGTGTGGGTGTCACTGGCTGAAATTAGGTGTGCAGAGAGGAAAATGGATCAGAAGAAAAAAAAAGTTAAATGAATCTTTGAGGGATGCAGATGGAGAGGTGGATAGAAGTCAGGAGAAGAAAGCAAGCTTGGGTGTACATGTGGATCTTGTTTTGCTTGTAATAAAGCCAATAGACTGGTTGAGCTTTTAGAGGGAAATCCTCTGCTGTGAGTTGGCTGAAAGAGTCAGAAGGAAGCCAATGAAAAAGAAACATCTCAAAAAGGGTGTTAAAAGGAGTCTCCATCTTTCTGGGGAGTGTGCCATTTACATTTCTTGTTACTGGGACTGAATAGAGGACAAGAATCAACTTAAGGAAGGAAGGACGTGTTTTGTTTTACAGTTTAAGAAATGGTAAAATCCATGATGGTGGGAAATGGGAACAGTAGGTGCCTTGTGATGTTGCACCTGTAGTCAGGAAGCAGAGACTGGACAGGAAGTGGGGTCTGCCCATAAACCCTCATGGCCTGTTCTACTCTAGTCCCAGGGACCCACTTCTGCCATTGAGACTCCAGCACCTAATGGTTCCACAGTCTTCCCAGACTGGCTGGGGACCAAGTGCTCACACCCATGCAAATATAAGAGGCACTTGACATTCAAAACCCAATAGATGAGGAAGGGTAAAAATATCAAGTAAAGATTTGTGATATGAACCTCTCAGGTATCTTGGGGGCAGAAGTCAGAATGGATAGGGCAGACGGGGAGCAGGGAGATAAATGACAGTCAAAG
This sequence comes from Rhizomys pruinosus, assembly GCA_009823505.1. Taxonomy (NCBI): domain Eukaryota; kingdom Metazoa; phylum Chordata; class Mammalia; order Rodentia; family Spalacidae; genus Rhizomys; species Rhizomys pruinosus. The sequence continues at coordinate 174,428 of VZQC01012165.1, forward strand.
GACTGTTTTAGAAATTTCGAGGCAGTGATGAGGCGTGATCGACATTTGTAAATGGCTGAGGAAGATGAGAAAAGTTCACCCAGATGTCTTGATTTTTTTTCCCCCTGAAAATGTTATTATTTGCATCTAGAATATTCCACAAAGGCTTTTGTGATGGCACTGAGTGGCACTCTTGGGAAATGTTGGAACCTTTAAGAGGAAGGGCCTGATGGGACGCCCTTAGGTCAAGGGTGGTGTACTCCTGTGAGAGGACTGTGGCATCCTAGTGTTTTTCTCTCTTTTGCTCCCTGGCCACGAGGTCACTGGGTTTTCCATAACCTAGTGCTTCTACCATAATGTGCTCTAGGCCTGGAACACTGGGGCCCAGGAAAACTACCAGAAGTATGAGCCAAGATAAATCTTTTCTCTTTATAAGAGTATTTGTTACTCTGATAGAAAGTTAGCACACAACATACACAGGGGCTGTTCTTTCTAATTTCCTATTATTTTTAAAGTGTAACTTATCCCTCTTGTATTTTTGCTCGCAGGGAGTCACAGCAAACTCACATCTGAATGTGTGTTTCTGTAATAAGTGGTCATTTTCCTGACTACTTTCAGCTCTGTTCCATTGTCTTAGCTCTACTTCAGAAGACACTTCTGATAGAGTCACTTGTAATTCATAATCAACTTTTTAGTAAATCTCCAAAGGTAAGTCTTGGCATTGGTAATAAAGTCAAGGTTAGGGACTTGGAATTTTCTTCTCAAAAATGTTCATCAAATTAAACATTATTAACATGAAGATGAATAGTCATAATTCCCTGATTCAGAAAAGAAAAGAGAAAACAGTTCCTTCTTCTGAAGAAAGTTACTGAGTGACTGGAGAATATTAAGGTTTGCATTACCAGTAAGACCCCAATATTACATTGAAGGACTTGATAATTGTCTATCTTTCAAAAACTTATTTTAATAGTTATTATTATTATTAAAATTTAAAACTCTAGGAAATAAGTTGGGTAAATGCAGGAATTGTAGTTTGGCACTTTGCAAAGGTGCTATGTTAGCTACTTTTCATCTGACTGTGACCAAATCACTTGACAGATGAAACTTAAGGTAGGAAAAATCCATTTTGGGCTCAAAACTTGAAAGTGACCGTTCACCATGGCAGGGACTTGGTCTGTGAAGTCAGAGGCATGGCGAGGCTGGTTGTTCACGTCACAGCCTGCAGGGGGCAGAGATGCTGGGAAGAGCCAGAAAGGAGCGTCACCTTCAAAGGAACACAGCCAACGACCTTCCACCATCAGGTGAATCCCACCTCCTGAAGGCTCCACAACCTTCCCAAACAGAATCACCAGCTTCACACCAAGTGCTCAAACACAGGAGCCTGTGGGGAGCACTTCACACTCAAACCACAGCAGGCATGTCAGGAAAGCAGACCTGCTGAGGAAGCATGTGAGCAGATGCTCCTCATGTGAGCAGATGCTCCGCATGTGAGCAGATGCTCCTCATGTGAGCAGATGCTCCACATGTGAGCAGATGCTCCTCCTGCCCTGGTCTTTTCGGTTGAAGATCTGTGCTTCATTTGGAGTGTAGGCCCATTTATTTTCTTTCTCTGGTAGTAATGAACTATATTAACTCATTGTGTGCAATCTGAAAGACACAAAACACAGAAATTCTATTCCAACAGTCCGTGGTCTGGTGATGGACCTGACAGAAAGAGCACAACTTGTATTGCTAACCGAGGAAGTACATTCTTACATCTTGGTAGACATTATATTACTTTATGGAGCCCAGAAATACAAGTTTTGGAGGATAAAATCTTATTTTCCCATATACTTTTGGTAAGTCTTAGTAACTCTGAATTAGCAATATTTATAATATGTGAAACATCAAGAATCTAGGGTCCACTTATTGATTACTGATACTCAAAATGGAACCAGAAATCTGCATTTTCAATATACTTGTTTCAGGGTTCCAGCAGAGTGGTTGACAGAACACACTTTGAGGAAAAGCATGCATTTCTCCAAGCCAGTCCTCCAGAGTCTGGTTTATTCACAGTGTCTGTAGTTGTGTCTAGAACAAGAATCCCAAGTCTGATGACAGATCCAGGAACTAGAGGGAGAGAAGAGACTAAAACTTAGACAGGGAGGATCCAGAATCAGGTGCTCAACCTTTGGCTGATTCTGCCTGGGATTCATTATACTTCTGTCAAGGATACTGATATCAGGTATGTGACCTGTGAGATGCATGTGAACTCACTCATCACTAAGTTTCTAAATGTCAATTTCATGCTGATAACAGGCGCACTTAGTTGCATTTCTTTCTGGGGTTCAAGTCAAAATGCTCTGAGAACCTAAATGAGTATACTTTGTGTCAGTAAGACAATATGTGACTTACAAGAAGAGAAGGTAGATTTTGACTCACAATTTTGGAGGTTCCATGAGTCGCTGACATTTTAGCTTTTGGGCCTGTATTTAGGAAGACATCATGGTGGGAATGTATGGCAGAGTGAAGTGTTCATATTACTCAAAGGAAGCAGGAGAGAGGGGAAATGATGTAGGTCCCATGACACAAGTCAAGGGCAAGTTCCCAATTATCCAAAGACCTCCCACTAGGCCCGCCTCTTAAAGGTCCCAGCATCTCCCTCTAGGCTGACCTCTGAAAGGTTCCACCAGTTCCCAGTACTGTCTCCCTGGGGCTCTAACACATGGGACAAACTATTGATTCACACTGTAGCAAATCCTGATATCTGGTCTGCTATAATCCCTGGTCCATGGTCCCATTCATTAATGGGTACTGGTACTTTTTCTAAGCTGATGAGTATCTAACTGCATATTTCATTGCAGAAATGTGTTATGTGTGTTTGATTTGTATTTGTGGAGTCTACATGCAGGCACATGTATGATAGTAGTTCAGTGATACAAAACCAAGTATAAAACAGATATTTATGTTAAGATAGCATAGAAAAGATATTTCAGCAGTTGGTAAACAAAAACCTGTGACTGTATATTTAAACCTCTAAGTGCTGTAAATGTTCTTTTAGAAGGTATGCTTTAATCTGAGCATCTAAGAACACCTTTTATTTTATTTCCTTTCAAAATCTACCCATCTGTTACATTTGTTGTACAAAAAGGAAAATGTTCTGTGGTGCTTGAATTTCAGTACTTTAATGCTATCAGACTGAATTGGTTTTCAACAATAATAGTTACAAAATCTGCTTTGTTCCTTGCATGAAGACCCATTTTCAGCACCTCTTACATACTGTGGTCGGCAGATGGTGTAAAAGTGAAATGAAACACGCAATCCTTGGAGCTCAATCTTCTCATGACTCTCCACAGGCTGAAACATGTGCTATTGGCATGTTCAGACCAGAACAGACAAAACAGGTGCCCACTGCCAGTTTTTGAAGACTCCACAGCACATTTTAGCATTGAGAGAGAAATAAAACAAACCAACAGGTGGAGTTTGTTAAATGTCTGCATTGGGAAAAAACAACAAGGACAGATTGGAATGAGATTCACAAAGTTTTCCACGTAGCAGTAGGTGCACCAAAAATAGATCTGCTTTTAAATTGTAGTATTTATTATTTATTTATTTGTATGTTGCAGGCTACTCCTGGGCCTGATTAGTAAGCCATGGGCTGAATTTCTTGCTGTGCCATCAATAGAGCGCCCTTCCTGGCAACACTTGCAAGCAGCCTCTCCACCATGATTAGTCACCTCCTGCACTGAGCTCATAAACAGTGTGTAAATGTTTATAGAAGCATGTGCAGGCTGAGGGCTATGCAACTGCATGATTAAGTTGACATTTCAATGATTGGATGTCTTCTGATGTTCTCCGTGTTGATTGGCAGAAGCTTCCTATACACCCTGTGCTGGAAAATAAAGCTTTAAGTTTCACCCTCTGACGCTCCCTGGGAGTGGTCTTTTGCTCCTTCTTACTTACCCTCTGTAGAGTGGGCCAACTGCTGGCTGGGAAAGGCCCACACATGGTGCCCACACATGGCGCCCACACAGGGACCCTCAGACCTACCACAAGCCTGGGTAATTCATGGTCACATCAAGTGACGCACCAGAGCAATTGCCTGTGCACTCTGCTCCAGTCACAGGGTAGGAAAGATAGTGAGAGTCAGGCCAGGAGCTAGGGAAAACCCTGCTAGGTCTTGCCCATTGGTTGGATGAAGAGGAAGAGGAGCAAGATCTAGAGTGGGAGGCCGCCAAGGCTTTGTGCAGGGCCAAAGGCAAAGAGAAACTGCTTGATCCCCTTAAGGAGATGCAGACAGGAAAAGTTCGCCTCCCTAGCAGCTCCAGACTGAGCAGGAAACAGAAAGTGGTGCTGTACCAATTTCAGACTCAGCGAGGGAGGAGTCACTGCCCTGGAATGCACTGCCACCCCACCCACCCCTTCATCTTCATATCCTTTCTTGTCACCCAATGGGACCCCTCAGGAAGAGCTCAATACTGACACTCAGTACCTCCTGACACTCAATACCTCCTGGTCTCACCTACTTTGCCAGCAAAGAGACAAGAGACAGGTTGAGGAAGAACACTCTCCCCACCCCCAAGCTGGAGGGAGTTCTCCCTCCCAGGAGTCCCTTGCCTTACCATCAGCAGCCCATGTCCGTGCACCACACCATCCTTTGCTGTGGTATCTCCATACCCCACAATCCTTGTCAGAGCTAAGGAAGGCCATCATAGAGGATGGGGTTCATACTCATTGGGCCCTGGGAGGCAGCAGCTCCACCATGAATCCCCAGCTACTGGGAAACTAACTCAGCACCCGGTGGCCCTTCCTGGGATGGTAGGGTGGACTAGAGGTCCCTTGTCCTCGCTCTTAAGACCTTCGTCGCCCCCCTTCATCTTTATCTGCTTTAAAATTATTTTTTGAGAGGAACTGAATGACATGGGATTTAGTTCCAGCACTCTGGAGGCAGAGGCAGGTGGACTTCTGTAGGTGTTTGAAGCCAGGCTGGTCTAGGTATTGAGTGTCAAGATAGCCAGGCCTGGGGTATCATGTCTAAAATAAGCTTCCAAAAAGATAAACTAAAAATCTTGGTGCAATTTAAATGGAGATTCTGGGAATGTTTTTGTGTTTTTGTATATCAAACAGTCATTAATAATTAGTAAAGATAAACAGTCTAAAACTGCAGGCACCTGTGTACTGTTTCAGCCCTTGGGCCTTCTCTAGCCCTTGGCCCTGTAGAAGAGAGGGAAAGATGGTTAGGGACAGATGGTAAGGAGCTGGTCAGGGACAGGTCAGGGACAAATCGGGGACATGTTAGGGACAAAATGGTCAGGTTAGGGTCAGGTCAGGGCTAGGTTAGGGTCAGGTCAAGGACAGGCAGTTAGGGTCAGCTAGTTATGGCCGGATGCTTGGGAGGGGACCCAGGGGCCAACACATGGATCTCAGGTGTTCGTATGTTACTGAGGACAATTATTCTAATTATGTAAGAACTACGCCTGCAGCAGGAGAACCTGCAACATAATTTTAAGAACAAAACAAATGCTGGGTCAGCCTCCAGCTCCCCCTGCAATGCGTGTGCCCATTCTTCCTTTCACCAAGAGGTGCACACCATCAGCTTCTCCTGCCGTGAGAGGTCAAACTCCAGCAATGCCACTGTTTTCTCTACCTGCTTACCCCTTGGTTTCTTCTTTCTCATTCCTGTAAATATTAGCAACTGCTTTACTAACCCTGCCCTCTGAGAAGGGAAATATGTTTTCTTCCTAGATGACTACCATTCAGATGTGGGACTCCTGCTTATTGGCCTCCTGCAGCCAAATGAGCTGATCGGCTCAGCTGTGACTGCCAGAGTCACTATTTCCAACCAAATAGCTCAAGCGCAAGCCCTCCATAACCTGTCATTGGTGACATCAGAAGGGTTCAACACTGCTGCCGCCTCTCTCAAGTATGTTAGGCTGAGCATTGCAAATTTACAGACTCAATTGGACATTCATGCAACCTTATTAGAAGCCATGTTGCACATGATGGGACTCTCAGTTCAGCAACCCCTTCAAACCCTTGCTCTGGATAATTGTGTTTCTGGTATTGCTGGGTTGCATCAGGCTGCTTTGATCTAGGGTAAGGGCACAATGGCAAGAGATAGCGATGTTGGCTGAAATAGTCTATGAACATGTCCTCATTCACACCCTTCTCCGGGCCCATCTGGCCCTGACACAACTGCAGGTTTGAGAGACACCTAGCACGAAATGTGCTATGGACAGGTTTCCATGTCTCCCCTCCTCTGGGTGACTTATAAGTAAATACAAAAGGGGGACATGTAGGCCACTCCTGGGCCTGATTAGTAAGCCACTTGCAGAATTTCTTGCTGTGCCATCAACATAGCACCCTTTCTGGCAACAGCTGCATGCAGCCTCCTGGCTGTGATTAGTCATCCCCTGTGCTGAGCTTGTGTACAGTGTGTAAACATCTATAGAGGCATGTGCAGGATGAGGGCTATGTAACTGCATGGTTAAGTTGACCTTTTCGATGGTTGGCTGTGCTCTGATGCTCTCTCTCTGTGCTGATTGGTATACCCTGTATACCCTGTACTGATATATACCTGTACTGAAAAATAAAGTTTTGAGTTTCACTCTCTGACTTGCTCCCACAGTGGTAAAGTGGGCCAACTGCTGGCCAGAGAATGCTCACAATATGTGTTTATGTTTGTATGTATAGATGTATAATGTGGTGCTGCGGATTGAACTTTGTTTTGTAACCATGGAGATGCAACCACTGCCCCAGAAAGAGCTCTTGACTAGAAGGGACTGTTGAATTTGAAGTCCTATTCTGTATAATAGGGGTGTTTGAATGTATATATCTCTGTGTATCAGTTATTTTTCTGTTGCTGTGATAAGACATCATGACAATTTATAGAAGAAGAGTTTATTTGGCTTATGATTCCAGGAGATTAGAGTTCATAATGGTGGCCAGGCATGGCAGCCGAAGGTGGCCGGTGCAGAAAGTGAGGGACCACATCTTCAAGCAGGCACAGGGAGGAGAGTGTGTCTGGATATCTGGTGAGGCTTACGAACTCTCAAAACCCACCCGCAAAATGTGCTTCCTCTGTCATGGCCACTCCTCCTGAAATCTCCCAAAACAGCGCCACCAACAGGTGACACAATGTCTAAATAGTTGGGGGTCCATAAGGAGTGTTCTCATTCAAATCTCCACACTCTCTAAAATTTATCCTCAGAGGTGAGGACATGGGGAGATGGTTAGAGCTCAGGGCCCTATGTTCATGACTAGGACTGATGTCCTTAAAAGCAGACTTGAGACAGTTTATCCCTTTGCCCTTTCTACTTTTCAGACATGTTAAGAAAGAACATTTCTTCTTTCCAGCAGGTGTAGCAAGATGCCATCTTGGAAGCAAAAATCAAGCCCTCACCAGACACTGAACTTGACAGTGTCTTTATCTTAGTTTTTGCCCTCCATATCTGTGAGGAGTAAAATTCTATTATTTACAAATTACTAAGCCAGGAATATTTTGTTATAGTAGCAGGGACAGATTAAACCAGTGTGTCAAGATGCCAAATATTTGAAGGAAAAAACATGAGTAGAATTGTATTCTGGTTAACTGCCTAATAACTTAGTGGTGTTGACAACGACAGTTGTGAATGACAACAGTTGCTGTGTATTGTTATCCCCATGATGGAAAGAAAATCGAATGCAAACAACTTACAAAAGTAACTTGTACTGGCCAGATGTGATGACATACACCTATAATTTCAGTATTCAGGGTCATGAGTTCAAGACTAGCAAGTGTCAGATAGCAGTCCAAATACTACTGCTACTAAAGTAATATGCTACCAATTCTAGTATGAAACTTTGGACTGGGATTGGTGAGTCTCTCATGTGGAAGGGGTTCAGGATATGGGAAAAACTCATTTTGATCTTGAACATGGGAGGGACTGAATTCCTCTGTTGGCGTTTCTAGCACTACCAGTTTCTACCTGAATGGCTTCGATATCTATGAAATGCGGTGAACCTCTTGAGATTGTTGCTATGTTCAGAATGGTCTATAAGCAGGTTGGAAGAGTGCATGGCAAACATTAACATTATTGTTAATATGATTCTCCTCAGTGAGATGCAACATGAAAACCAACAGCAGAACATGGACCTTGAACTTCTTTCTCTTGGCCAATCTTGGAATTTTATGTTTTGGTTGCCAAGGCTGTAAGAACAATGATTGAAAGGTGCACAGATCTTTCAAATCTTTCCCTTAGAGTCTCATGATATGCATGGCATTCTATGATCCTTCTTGGGTGGATTTTCTGACAAACCCTTCGAAGCATAGCTGTCCTAGGTAAAGGCATTGTGGAATGAGGAGGAGTGGTTGGTGGGTGGAGTTGTGATTCTGTGGGTAAAGAATCCTGGGACACTATCTTTGTGTCAAACATTTTTTGGGGGTTGGGGAAGAACTCAGTACAAATATATTTAGTACTTATGCTAGACACTGTTATCTGCCTGGTAGGAATGTTAACGTTCTAACCCTATTAACTACAACATATTATTATCTTCATTTTGTCAGCAAGAAAACATAGTTTAGATACGGAGCCCTAGATCTCACAACCAAGATGCGGATGCCTGGGTCCTCTGGCTTCTGCTCTCTGGGTTCAACACCCATCATGTTTTAGTAGACTGTTTCAAGTTCCCACAAGATAGTTGCCCTCTGACTCAGCAATTTCTTTCATTTATTTAACCATGAAATCTACTTAAAAATATTTCTGGGAAGTGAGAAGGGCACATGCCCAGACACTGGGTCAGAGGGCAACTTGTTGGAGTCAGTACCCTCCTTCCACCACGCAAGTCCTGGGGATGCAATTACAGGTCATTAGACTTTGGGTCCAGCATCATTCCCTACTGAGCCACCCTGCTGGTCCAGCCTAGAGTCCACTTTTTTACAGCACGTCCCACAGGACTAGCTCCCTCTATCATGGACTAATTCACTGACTTCACCGGAGAAGGAATTTTATCTTCATTAGACAGCTGCTGCACGCCAGGTGTGGTGTGGGAGTTTTTTTTCCCAGCAGTGGTAGGGAAGGAAAGCATTAGCCTGCAAATGATTGACTGCCTCTGGAGTTGATGAGCGAAGCCCATGATAGGCTATGGCTATGTAGCTAATCCCTACTGCTGGATTTTCCTGTCTACAGGACATAGTTATTTATGTTATCTGTCAGGATGAAATAAACTCGGTCCTGAGATCATAAACAACAATCTCAAATTAGATCACAAATCACCTCTCAAAGAGCCAGGCCCACCCTTGAGCTAAGGTGTTTGCTTGAATATATAGTTGGACGGCTCAGGGTGTCTAGAGACAGGCCACCTCCCTAGGTCAAGCCCTACCAAACCACCTCAGTCTTTCCTACCCAGCTTTTGTCATTCCTATTGTTCTGGAAGCTACCTTTGTCTTGGCAAGAGACCCTTTTTATCTGTTACCTGAGAATTATCATACGAAGCACACCAGAGTAAATTCAAAGGACGGAAGTAAACACATTACAGTCACTGAATTTTTCAGAAAAGAAAAAAGAAAAGAAGGCTCCCTCATAGCTGTCTGGGAACTAACACAGAGCATTTGAACCCTGAATCTATTTGATTTAAGATAACTGAACCTGAAGGTAGAGGTAGAAAAATGAAAAAAATTATCAATATTTCTAGACTTCAGATTTTTTTTTTAAAGTTTAATTTTTTTAAATTTTTTTAATTTTTTTTTTAATTTATTTCCGTATGTGTATGAATGTATTGTCTGCATGCAAGTCTGTGCACCCGTGACGTGCAACGCCGCGGAGGTCAGAAGAGGGTATCGGACTCCCCTGGAACTGGAGTTCTCCTGGAATTGGAGTTTCAGACAGCTCTCGGCCGCCATGTGGGTGCTGGGGATTGAACCTGGGTCCTCTGCAAGAACGGTCAGCGCTCTTAACCGCTAGGCCATCTCTCCAGCCCCAAGACTTCAGATTTTTAAGCCTAAGTGACAACAAAGCTGTTATCCTTCTTAAAGCAGGTAAATTATAACTAGTCTGCATTTTGAGTCTTCTGGTTCTTCAAATATGTTTGCCAAAGTCAGTGAGGTAAGAGTTTTCCTAAGTATATGAACTACATATGTTTTTGTTATGTATCACTTATTTATCTCTTTCAAACAAAAAACTCTGAGATACTTCAATGGTTTCTGGCTTTAATTATTTATTACACATTATTAATTAATTAATTTATTATTTTGTATGTATATGGCTGTTGGGACTTGTATGTGCACATCATAGCACATACGTGAGAGTCAGAAGACAACCTGCAGGAATCAGTTCTCTTTTTCCAACATGTGGGAGGGACTGGGGATCAAACTCAAGTCACGGGTCTTACTGCAGCATGGTTACCTGCTGAGCCATCTTGATGACACTGGGATGTGTTTTCATTTTTATTCTTTTTTTGTGTGTATGGAATAGTTTAATGTAGTTAGATTGGTCTGGAGTTGGTGTGATGATAACAAGTTTTAAGGGATTCCTAAGTGGTAGTAAGAACTGCAGGGTTGGGTGTATCACTCAGAAGAGTGCAAGTTTGGCATGCTTGAGACTGATTTTAATCCCTAGCACCTTGAAAACAAAACAAATGGTCAACAATAACAATGATGCAATCCTAAAACCATAAACCATAAAACATGAACCTTGAAGATACTATGAAATAAAACAAAAAGTTTTAACTATCCTACACTGTGAACTTTTTAAAAACAACGTTTCATTAAAAATGTTGAATTGTGGGGCTGGAGAGATGGCTTAGCATTTAAGAGCACCTGTTGCTCTTGCAGAGGGCCCAGGTTCATTTTCCACATGGTGGCCCACAACTCTCCCTAATGCCAGTTCTGGGGGATCTGACACCCTCTTCTGGCCCCTGAGGGCATTGCATGCCTGGGTGCACTTACATACATGTAGACAAAAGACATGTACATTAAATAAAAATAAATAAATAAAACGAAACTGCTAATATATCAAGGGTAAAAAGAAGCAATTTTCTAGAAAGCTATAAGAAATTATCTTTATGAGAAAATAGTTGTATAGAACCAAAAGTCTTCTATATTTGATGTCACCCTCGATGCTCATACTCATGAAGTTTAAAGTAGCCTCATTATTCCCTTTCCTTGTAAATCTGGAGCTGTGTATTATTTTCCACCAATAGCTTATTAGGTGACATCTGACCACATTAGTCATGTACATATATTTTTTTTTAATTTTATTTATTTCCGTATGTGTATGAATTTATTGTTTGCATACAAGTCTGTGCACCCGTGACGTGCAATGCCGCGGAGGTCAGAAGAGGGCGTCGGACTCCCCTGGAACTGGAGTTCTCCTGGAATTGGAGTTTCAGACGGTTCTCGGCCGCCATGTGGGTGCTGGGGATCGAACCCGGGTCCTCTGCAAGAGCGGTCGGCGCTCTTAACCGCTAGGCCATCGCTCCAGCCCCGTCATGTACATATTTTATAATATTCTCCCCTATTTGTTTTTCTTTTCTTCTTATCAACCTATCTCTTTCCTTTCTGTGACTGCACAAAAGTTCTGTTCTTTGCTCTTTGGTTCATGTCATGGATGTGGCAGAGAAGAAAACTAAGGTTAAGAAATAACGTTCTTGCCTTTTCAGCTTCTGTCATCCAGAAGCTAAAGTATTTTGGGGTATTTTAGATGAATTTCACAGAGAGATAAAAAGGGCAGGTTCCTGATTGTAGACAGCCAAAGAATCTTGGCTTCATGCAGTAGGAAAGCTTTTCTATAATCTATAAAGAGATTTCCTTGGCTGGGTACAAGGCAAGAGAGTGGGAGATTAAGGCTCTGCCAAGGTCTGGAAACCCAGAGTAAATTACTGCAGGTTACACAGAGGAAAAAGCTGATCACTCTTAAATGTTCCAGTTCAGGTAGTCACGAACAACCTGGCAAAACTGAACTTGAACCAAAGGTCTAAAAATAATCATCAAGAGGGACTTTGTTGAGTTCTTGGGGTTACAGGGTAGCTGCTCCATGGTTCATGGAATTATCTGTTCTAAAGGAGTCTTGACCATGACTTCTGCCCAATGGATACAATAAATATTTTTCCTTGTAGAGCCATTGAGAGACCTTTATAGTAACCAGCATCTTGGCCTGTGCAAGCCAAGTCCATCCATCCATCCATCCATCCATCCATTTTTATTAATTCAACGAATGTTAGTTGAGTACCTACCATTGCTGGCCACTCTTGCTGGCACGAAGACTTGACTGAAGATCAAAATATTTCCTTCTACTTTCTAATGTTGGTCTCTGAACAGAATGTGAGGAATCTGCCTCTATGGGAAGGTGTCCTGGGCTGTCTTTGTATGCAGCACCATTTTATTGGCCACACATAAACAAGTTAGAAGTGTTGGCTACTCTGAACTGACCCTGTGGACTTATGTCTAGAAAAGTGTTCACAAACTAAAATTCAGACGTAGGGGGAGTTCCCACCCTCTGAATTCCAGAACCTTGACAGAAAATCCTCTAGAAACCATTTTATATTAAAATATAAATGATATTAAAATGTGAATAACTGAGCCAAGTCTGTATTTGAAGTTGTGATGATTAATCTTGGTTGTCAACCTGACTGGGTATTCATTGAAGTTGGGAGATCTTCTCTGGCAAGTTTATCTACCTTGTTGTTTCCTGTGCTATATTCCTTTACTGATATTAAGTTCCAAATTCAGGCTTCCAATAGTGGACTGAAAACCAGAGTCTCTCCAGGAATCTTCCAGGCATTAAGTACCAGATTGGGAATCCTCTGAGACACCTACCCTCATGATCTGAGTAATTACAGTATTCTTGACCTTTCTGGTATGTGTCAGCCATTTTTGGACTGCTTAGACTGCATCATGTAAGTCAGTCTAATGAACCCTCCTTTAATAAATCTTTTATTAAATTAATAAATTTAATAAATTAATAACTCCTCTTTTAATTCTATTGGTTCTGTTCCACTAGAGAATCTGAATACAGGAGTTTTCCTTGCACATTACATTAATGTGCCTTCCAGAAAGTTTGACCCAGTTGTATTCCAATTATATTATAAATTGTTATAACCCCTGCACTTCATCTTTGACAACATCATTAACTACTTCCTAATCTGATAGAATCTTGTCACTTTCAAGATGCATGTGCATTGTCATTGATTTTGAACACTTCTTTAGTTTTGAAGCAGTTTGCTTACTAAGCTTCCGAGACGCTCTACCCACTGGTTTTACTTCTTCCGCTGTCCTACTTGGCTCAGGTTCTTCATGTGGGAGGGTCTAAGTGTTCAGTCCTTTAGCCACACCTTTACTCCACCTATGTCCTCTCCTTGGATGATCTCATTGGATCTTACGGCTTTAAATACCGTATTTATGTTAAAACTCCCAAATTTATAACTCCAGCCCAGACATCCCTCTTGACTTCAGAGACATAAATTCATTTTCTATTCAACGATGTCACTTAGATGTCTTATTTTTTAAAGAGATTTCAAACATAAAGTTTTATAAACAGCTTTGAATGAATGTTTCTTCACCAAATGCTGTGCACACCGTATGCTTTTGGCCATCTTCTTCAACATCAATTGCCTTGCTTCGAACTCAGGCTCCTGTGGCTTCCTGGGGGCTGCCTTTATCAAACAACATTGATTATTTTTTCAAACGCAGCCAGTTCTTACCATAGCCATCACTTCACTGTAAGATGGATGACCTGGTTTTGTTTTAATTGTTTACCTTGACCCAGTCTTGAGGGTCTTGTTGAAGTTGGTTAGTTACCCTTCTTTAATAACTGGATTAAACACTTTTTATCCACTTATTAGGTTACACTTGAGTTTCACCTTAGTTTCCTCAAAGTAATAAATATAGCCTCTGTGCCCTAGGGACCTCAAAATTCTATACTCTTCCTAGCCAGGAAGTCAATGAAATTATTTCCAATCTACTTGTTACACATAAAGTAACCCCCTACAAGTTTAGCCTACTGTTGTCTTGCTCTGGGGTACACTGCTTTGTGAGTCTATTTGGCAGCCTTCTCCTCTTTAGAGCTATGAGTAACATGATTTGAGAGGGTTGGAACTTTATTTTGAGGGTTGGAACTTTTAAATCTGCCACACAACCTCCAGGGAGAGGAGAGACTGAATTAATCTTCAGTGGCCAGTGATTTAATCAGTCATGTTTCTGGGTTGACTCTTCCATACAAATCCCTGAATGATGGGCTTGGAGAGCTCCCAGAATGGTGAATATATCCAGGTGCTGGGAAGGTGGTGCATTCAAAAAGAGCATAGAGGTGCCCTTTCTCCCATCCCTTGACTTATGCACCTTTTCCATCAGGCTGTTCCTGACTTATATACCTGAAAATTAATAACTAACAACAAACAGTCTATTTTCCTGAGATTTGTGAGCTGTCTTAGCAATTTATTGAACCTGAAGAAGGATCCCTGGGAGAGTCTTCTAGTTTCTAGTTTATGGGTTGGAAATATAGCAGGCCTAAGACTTGCTACTAGTTTCTGAAATGGGACAGTATTAAAACTGTGGGGTCTGTGCTAAGACCAGGTAGTTAGTGTCAGAACCCAGTTGAATAGTAGCATACCCAGTGGTTATCCTAAGACTTGGAGAATTGTTTGATGTGGCATACACAAGTCTGATATCCCAAGAATTCTATGCATATCAGCAAATTGGGGGCATGCATATGCGCGTGCATGTGTGCATGTTAAAGGACAATCTTGGATGTCCTTATGCAGGGAGGGACTATCCCGCCATTACTTTTGAGTCAGTATCTCTCACTAGCCTGGAACTTACCATGTAGGGTAGGCTGGCTGCTCATGTCTACCACTCTGTCCCTGAGATAAGCATTATTAAACATGTGTTTGATATCAAACTCAACTCAAGCCCTCATGCCTGCAAAATGAGCACTTCACAGGGTGCATTATCACCACAACTCTAAAACTGAATTTTTTGTGTGTGTGAAAAAAAAATCAGCATTTCTTTTGTTGTTACGGTAATAATAAAAGCCATTATTGGGTAACAGCTATGCGATGGTAATACGAAACCAAGTATTTTCAACTTTTATTTTTCTTACTAATCTTTGTAAGTTCCATTTTAATCTTCAATTTTATAGGTAAACAATCTGTGCTTTCAGAGGCCATTTGGATGACATCACAGAACATGGGCCCTTAATTGTTACATAGGTAGGCATCAGGTGCCTTGATTACTATTGGCAGAGGTAGAAAATCTATCTGAGGACACTGATGTGTAAACATGACAGCAGATGCTGCTCTGTCAGCTCTCCATGATCCATAGATCCTGGCCGGGTGTTCATGAAAATTGCATGCTTTCATGCCCCTGAGAGGTGACTGCGGAGTCAGTTATCTGCTACAGTTTTATGTCAAAGAAGTCAAACTGACTGCAGCACTCTGTCCGCAGTAACTGAGCGCTCATCTCAGTGCCTTGGTAGACCTTCACATTGGACGTAGTCCAAAACGACAGAAAATCCACATCGAGCCCTCCCCTCCTCCATGCTGTCCTGTCAGAATTCATCACAGTATGCTGAACTGAGAGTCTCTCGGGACTTCGCAGGCCTCCTTGTAAGTTTTCTCTCTCCTCCAACTGCTCCTATTCTTTTGTCTCTGTTGCTATTTAACCTGCTGGGAACTAGTCTTGTTCAAATGACACAGATCTTCTCCCCAGGACATCTAACTTAAATTCCAAATGACACCATTTGATAACAACAGGGTAACAGGGTTGGCAGCTTTTTTTTTTTTTTTTTTTTTTTTAAGTCACAATTTCTCTTTCTGGAGTAAGTCTCTTCCAGGCATTCCAATGCAGATTTCACACATTCAAAACCCTAAGGCATTTGGAATCATTTATGCCTTCCCTCCTAGAGCCTCCCTGCCAAACGCCAGTGGGAGAAATTTGCTTCACATTCTACCGAGGTTCATACCACAATGAATCCTGGTGGGAAAACATCTAAACTGCAGTTGCATGAGGAAATTCTAGGGAAAATAATAGCAGGTTACACAGCCCTAAAACCGTTTGTAAAGTTCACCGTGAAAAATGCCAGTCTAGGGGCAGGAGAGATGGCCTAGCGGTTAAGAGCACCGACTGCTATTGCAGAGGCCCTGGGTTCGATCCCCAACACCCACATGGCAGCTGAGAACCGTCTGTAACTCCAATTCCAGGAGAACTCCAGTTCCAGGGGAATCCGACACCCTCTTCTGACCTCCGTGGCATTGCATGACATGGGCGCACAAACCTACATGCAGACAGTACATTCATACACATATATAAATAAATAAAATTTAAAAAAATTAAAAAAAAATGCCAGTCTACTATGTGGTGGAATTTCAAAGTGGTCAGTTAAGTTTGTGTCAGTTATCGGAGTAATGTACATTTGAAAGGGGTCAACATCTATCAACAGATGCTGACATTTTGAAGGTGTATTTACACTGTGATGCCAAGTTCATCTGTTTGTCTTCAATATGATAGCAACTCACAGAAAATAATAAGCCCATTACCACGTGGGAGATGGAGTTTCTAAATTCTCTGAAGGTAAGACTTGCATTGGTTTTTTTTCTCCTACACATTCTTGAAATTTCAAAAAAGAACAATTGCCCAGCACTTATACTTGGCAAAGGAGGTACATAAATATCATTTTTAATAAACCTAGTACCTGGATCAAGGAAATCAGTATCAGTCAAGGCAGTAGTTTCCTGTCTACATAGGAAGAAATCTTTTTCTCTATTTCTGTACTTTCATCTTCTTTCCTGTCTTCTCTTCACACTGTACTCCAGAGACGTTGAGTACACACCTGAAAACCTTCTCCCTGTAAGTATAACAGTCCCAGTTCTTTCTGCTCTTCCAGCCTCCTGCATTTCCAAGGCACAAGCCACTCTCACCAGCGTTCATTGTGAATGAACTTGAACTACAAGGCTGTGCTCTTTAAACACAGAGCCAGGGTCATGGGAGCTGCTAGCCTCCTTTACTACTGACATTTTTATTGTTTCTCTGATGACTAAATCAGGTGTTCATCTGCTTCCCTGGGAACCTCTGCAAAACTTCAGCATACTCTCAAATTATCCAGAGGCAGTTTGAATTCGCCCTTTTGAAATCTTCTTGCTGTCTGGAATCTTAGAGACATTTTCTTTAATTTCTGTCAGTCTTGATATTCAGATCACTCATTGATCTGAAGTCTGGCCCGCCCTTTACAGATCTGCTGAACTTTGTAATAATGATAGACATTCTTGACTTAGCATTCACTAATTCTTTAATTCTGAGTATAGCTCAATGGATTAGGCACTAATATTAAAAATAAGACATTATTTGGTAATTTATTCAGGGACTACACCTTAAACATCTTCACCCAAATATTCTCCATTATATTTCTAATGACCAGAAGAAAATTACCTTCTACCACAAGCAGGGCTGGTTGTCTAGGTCACCTTGAGTTTTCAGAGTTTATAAAAGGGAGATTTTTGTATATGGAGACAAATCAACCTCATCAGGTCGGGTTGATTTCCCAGGAAACTAAGTTGAGCTATATCAGGTCTGTGGGGCAGGAAAAGCACATGATTTGCTGGAAGAGGTGGCTGTGAGGGGAGAGTGGTCATTTCATGTGTGCTGAGGGTCTTGGGTATTTTTAGTGAGGGTTGAGGACATGAGGATGAAGCCTGGAGAACTTGGAAGGAACAGGAATCATGGAACAGTAGACAGACTTGAAAAATCACACCCAGATCTAGCAGGCTCCTCCTGTGATTTATGAATCACTCTGCCTAGTGGGAGGTCTTTCTAACAGAGTCTGAGTGTATCTCACAGTTGCTGCAAAGTTTCAGAGTGACCTTGTTGCCTTGAATACAGAAATCCAAGGTTATAGACATCCCCCATTGCCTCTGAGTACACTCTTCTCTCTGCTCATTGACTGCTGGGTCAGCCCATTACACTGAGTCCCTCTGTTCATAGCACAGCATTTTCTGCTATGACTGTGTCTGTTAAAACTCTAATCTGCAGGATCCAGTTCAAGTTCAAATGCCAGCAGTGTTCCAAACATACTTGTCTTCTTTTCTTATTTAACTTTTTCTCCTGTGATTTCATGGCACTGTGAAAGTATTTCTATTCTAATTCACATAAAAGCAAATTTACCATATGTTTTCTTTCTCTGTTGTATGTGTAATATGTGTTTTAGTGTGTAGTACACATGGAAGCAGAATACGGAAGTTGACATTAGGCGTCTTCCTATGTAATCTTCACATTATTCTTTGAGACAGGGCCTCTCACTGAATCCAGTGCTCAATGATTAGACAACAATAGCTGCCTGGGAACCTCTGGGATCCTCCTTTCATGATCTCCCCACTGCTAGAATTACAGGTGAAAAGCATGCTACCACACAGGCTTTGATGTGGGTGCTGGTGATCCACGCATATATGTTCTCATGCTTGTGTAGCAGGCATTTTATTGACTGAATCATCTTCTCAGCCTTCAACTTACCATGTTTTAACAGAATATTTGAATAATCAGGATATCGGAAAGCAAAGACCATGGCTGTTTTACATTAAATCAAATATGTTGCCTGGTACACACTAGTCACTTAAAAATATTTGTTAATCTAAGAAGAAAGATTCCAAGCTTATTAGGAGACTCTGATCCTCAACTAGTGGTTTGGAAGAAGGAAATCTAAGGAGACCTGGGCTGCAGATTTATGGGAGGCAAAGTACCAGTTAATTTAAAGAATGATGTTGTCATTAGCAGCTTTGTTCTTTAACATATATTATTCAGGTTCATTTCCTTCATTGTTTAATTAATGAGCTACATTACATGATTTTTAAGGCATTAGCTTAATGTTTCTCTATTGTCATCATAAAGTCAGTTCGCACCTATATAAAACTGAAGTTCTGAATTTACTCCATGAAGCTTAATAAATACAGTCTGAAAGGTGCATACAGATTTAAAACATCATAATTGAGTTGCAGAGAATAATTACTCAGCGTGTGCCATAGCTTGGGACCCCCCCAGTTCCAGATAGCCTGTGCGCCTCTTGGTCGCTGATGTCAGGCACATATGAGCTTGGTAAAAGGACAGTTCAAGAAAAGTGTATTAGGAAAAAGTGGCATGTGAGTGCTTTGTAGCAATTTCCTCCTAATTTACACATTCCATCTGGGAGGGAGGCTTCTTCAGACTCTGGAAATAAAATTTTCAAGGCTCAGGAAGCAAGTAACTCACAGATATCACAAAGTTCCTGAACCTTACAAGATTCCAAAAGGCCCTCCACAAGATAAACAGTAACAACTGCCAAGAAAAAAAGATTCTCCTACCAGAAGACCTGGCTGCAAGGATGCAGAGAGCTCCAGGAAATAGCTTTTGTGAGCTGTCACCTCTGCCAGGCTGGGTTTTTCAGTCATACAGCCATCTTGAGTTACCCTTGTTCCAACCCCTTGTCCAATTTAACATCCAGCTGCCAATATGGCACAGCCTAGAATCACCTGAAACACGCAGTCTGAACTGAGCAATTGTCTTCAGGCATGTCTGTGAGGGATTGTTTTGATTTTTTATGTTACAGGAGGGCCAAACCCACTGTGGGCAGCACCATCCTTAGGCAGGTGGTTCTAGGCCATATAAGAAAGCTAGCTAACCAAGATGGAGGAAGGGAGTAAGACAACAAGCAGTCGTGAGTCCTAGCTCCAGATTTCTGCCTTGAGTTCCTTTCCTGACTTCCTTCAATAGTGGATTGTTTCCAGAAAGTGTAAGCCAAATAAACCCTTTCCTCCAACAAAAGTTGATTTTAGTCAGAGGGTTTTATCATAGTTACAGAAAAGTAACTTATACAACCCTCATCCGTATTCCTGTATGTGATGCCAATAAACTTACTGGCTCATTAAGGAAGACAAGTTTGTTGAAAAGTCATATAATATTGAGTTTTGAGATGTCTCACCTCATATACTTAATACAAGTACCTGAGGCACACATCCAATAAGAAAGAGGGATCATTATTTCCAGTTTGGGAAGAAAAGGATGAAATAGTAGAGAACCATCTGGAATTCACTTGGAAACTCAGGGAAATTTGTAGAACAAGATCCCTGAAGGAGGTAAGTGCTGATCTTTGGTATTTGGACGTATTTCAGCTTTAGGGTTTAACATGACCACTAAAATGCAAACAAAGGCAGGATAATTCAATAATTGCTCAGACACTTTGATTAGAGGCAGTCTTTGAATGTTTCTTACAGTCATTCACTTATTTCGTGTGTATATATGTCCATTTGGCATGAGTGAGCATGCCAAGACATATATGTGGAAGTCAGAGGACGACCTAAGGGTGCCAGTTCTCTCCTTCCACCACTTAGGCACCAGGAATCAAACTAAGGTCTTCGGAGTTGGCCACACATGTTCTTACTCCATATCCCCAGCCCTGCGTCCTATATTGTCTATGGTTATTCTACTTGGTGGTCAGTCCCCAGGGTAGGGTACGTTTAGTAACAATAGGATTATGTAGTATGTCATTATCCTGGTTGCTCTGTACTCTCCTCTGCATAGACAGTTTCTTCTACAACAGGCAAAGTATAGAAAACAGACAGAAATGTGTGGAATGACAAGGGTAAGAGTATTTAAGAAATGAAAACAAAATGCTTATTTATTGTTTTTAATATGCAGCCAAATATGACAGCAGTTTTACACAAATAGCTCCCTTCTTCTCCTTCTAAATTTCCAAAATTGGTTGACTCCAACTTAAAGTGAAAAAAAGCATGGTTTAATTCTGAAAGCAGCAATCAATAACAGGTAACATTTGGTCCCTACCAACCTCCAGACCTTAGAAGTTATACTGTATATATGGCAGTCAGTACACTGGATTTATTATCAAATTATTATTAGAAAAGAAATTCCCTTCACGCTGTACACAGAGACAGAATTGCAGAAAAACTTGGTATAAGAAACTATAAAACGATTAAAGAATTATTCCAATCATAATGATTCCAAGGGAAAAGATAGATGGTAAATTAATGGACTGTAGGAAAATACATTTACACTTAGCTAATACATTTACACTTCTTCCAGTAAAAATAATGAGGAAAATTGTGGTTTTATGCAGCATCTGAAATATGGAATTCAAACTAAGGACTCCCACTGATGTCACCAGCTTCTTACTCTCAGACATCATCAGTGTCGATTCAGATATAATTGTTTCTATATTTGCAGGTCTGTCCAGCGCCAGATCATCTGGAAATACAGGCAAGCTATTTCAGCATGACAGAGACAGGCTTGAGATGTCTTCATGAACAGGGCAGATGAAAGAGGAATGATGTTAGGAGGACTGGAGGGAAATTGGAATGCTAAGTTTTTCAAGCCTGGCATTAACGAAAGTTTGGGGGAAAAAAAAATCTCTGTAAAATTGACCTTCACCTGAAAGACAATATTTGGCCAGACACAGGGCTTTCAAAAAGGCGAGACCTATATTGGCAGTGTCCAGGCTCATCCACACAATCTTTCCTTTTGTTCAGGTTGACTGGATTTTTTAGGGTCAGATTTTCCTCAGTATAATCTTTTTAGCAACCGCACAGTAAGCTTTGTGATTCTGACAAAGGGTCCAGTTATACTCACTTTGAAATGCATTGCAAATGTTCTTCATGTTGGTGCAACTGGCAGAAAACTGGGACAGCATCCTCTACCCCAACTCTCTGTGCTCAACTTTTGCTCTTTCACCCTTAAATATTTCAAATGACCATAAGCAGCGAGACCAGAAACAGTAGTAAATTCTTGGTATTTGAAGTTCCCACGATCCTAGTTGGCGTGCAGGAAAGGCTGCCTCTCTTTTTCCTTGAAAATAATGTACTTCCCAGACCCTTTCCAAATGCCACAGATCAAGCAAATGAGAGATTTGTTTGACCAGTCAGTGAAAAGACTACTCTCACTTCTCAAATAGGGCTTCCAACACAGTTAACCATACACAAGACATCTATACTTGAAGACATTTACTTCATTTCTCTAAAATAGATTTGATATTTCTTTGCAAGAGAAACTCTGATTGCTTTTAATGTTGTTTTCAGAGAAGTCTGATGGAAGAGGCTTGAGTTTATTTCCCTGATGTAACTAGAACAATCTAACCATTGTCTTTGCTCAAGTCACCTGTAGAATAGTTGTATATGTATCACTACAATTTCCAGACAGCAGAACTGGGTTTTAGGTCCAGAGATGAGCAGTTTTCCTAGAGTTAAAGCTCTGGGCCCACAGATGAAAGTGTTCTTTCTTGTTATCAGGAAAATTACTTTATTTCAGGTTTGTCACTCATGTGTGATTTTTCGACTCATGGTCAGTAATATAAAAGAAACCAAAAAAATACAATGTCTTTTAAGTTAGAGGGAGATAAATAAAAAGTCTCCTTTTGGTAACTATTTGGTTATTAATTACTCATCTTTACAAAGCAAGGGCCTCAGTGGTGTTAGGATTGGTGCTGCAGAAGAGATGTGTGAGGGTGAAGGCTGAAGTTTTGACTAATTTGGCACATCCTAAGCTTTGAGTCTATCATGTGCCTCTTGGTATTACTTACAGAATCTGCACCCCAGTGTCTGAATGATTTGGGCTGGTTCCATTGAATATTTATCTGAATACTGCTCTGAAAAGGTTCAACACTCTGCCTGATGCTACGTGTAGGTCTTGCTTTCCTTGGACTCATGTCCATTCACCTACTTTCATGTGCATCCCACACTGAACAAGGCAAACTTTTGAATTTGCTTTTCTGCTCTGCCTGTATCTTCTGGGTACCATATAGCTACATGATCAGTAACTGTTTCCTCAGTTAAGTCACATATATCTCATAATACTAGGGAAAAGAGAGATGACTGTTAAAAATCCAAACGACCTCAGTAGAGATAGCATCCCAGAGATTCTTAAACTGAAATATAAAATAAATACGTATACCACTATACCTGCCATGCCAATTTTTCACATTAATCCATTAGAAGGAAACTTTTGAATAATTATCCAATGATTCTAAATATTAGAAAAAGATGGGTGCTAGATTATGGTTTTTTCTAACCTTTTATTCCAAATAAAAAGTAACAGGACCTTTCAATTTCAACAATGTGCTAGCAATTAACTTAATAATGTGCCTTGAGCATTGAGTCTTCTGAACATAATTTGGTTCTTCATAATAAGTGCAATATTCAGAAGCTATTGGTGATGTGTTCTATAACATTGTTGTGGAAATTTGATGCAAGAAATCAATGTAGTTTGCAATAGGCATTGTGATTGCAATGGGCACCAGTTACTATAAAAATTATGCCCAGAAATCATCAGACAGATGCACTGAATTTAAGTTGGATTTACTGAATCAGCTGATGCAAAATCTAGAGAAGTAATTCCCATATAGTGTGACATGACAGCAAAAAAGTAGGAAATTCACATCTTTCAGGATCTATAGGGTTGGAGTTTTCTTATTCATGACTGTCCAATGACAGATTCCCTGGTAGTTACAGTCAATATTCAATGCCTACAGACGTTTTTACTTAAATTTTCAAATGTCTATCTGTGTTAATACGTTTGTAGTAAATAATTCTGAACGTTTACAAAGTCTGAATTGGTTTTTTATCAAAGAGTAATGGGTAACCTGATATTCCAGTTTTAGTTTGTCGGTATTCTGGAATAATTTTCAGGGCTATATCTTCATATGACTTTACTATGTTTTCCAGTTGGTGCAAAACAAATACAAGTACAAACTGATTGGGTTAACAGTTATCCACAGGAAGCCATTGACCTGTAGAAAAACTGACATAAGGCACATCAAAAGAGTACAAACTTTGGTATGATCTACTTAAGCCTTTCAAGTCTGAAGTTTCCAATTTTCAATTACTTGGGGGCAGTGTTGTTTTCATGAGAAAAAGTAAAAACTAAAAATACAAATCCCTCTCGACATCACCACTATTGCTTTAAGCACAGAGCTGATTAGGTCACAGAATATAGTGTTCTGGTGATGCTTGTAAGAAAATATTTGGGAACTAAAAACAAAAATGTTCATCTCAATATACTTAAAATTTGATGCACTCATTTCAGCTTTCATGTGCAGTTTTAAGCAAAGATTTGTTGATGGGGAAATGGAAGGTGTTTCTGAGATACCGATGTGTATGACTTTGGGGTCGCCTCCTGCACTGCTGAGTGCAGATGTGCCTCATTGATTACAACAGTAAGGCATCATTACCAGAACACTTGAGCAGTGGTGAGCCAATAGTCCATTCCCAAGTCTTCAGAGATAACCCATAGTCCAGTCTCTCCTCAATAGCTTTGTTAGATCAAGAAATGGAGAAATGGATAGAGGTGATGTTGGTTTCTGGTTGATTTTTATATTTTTAAATCAATGTTTGCAATTCCAAATCTTATCTTAAATAAAACCCCACATATGATCTGTCTATGTCTGTCTGCCTATCTGTCTATGTTTCTCTCCTTCCTTTCCATCTAGACCCCCTTTCTTTTGAGACAGGATCTCACTATGTACCTCACTCTCACCTAGGACTTGTAATTTTCCTGCCTCAGCCTCCCAGGGGCTGGAAATACAGGTGTGTATCACCATGCTGGGCCGTGACTCCTTATACACTTTGTTCACTAGATAATACAGTGGTTTTAACAGGGCATGCTTTGGCCAACCTTTTCCTTCTTTCTACTTTGGGGACATGGCGGTATCTGCAAATAGCTTTAGTTAGAAAGGATATGTATGATGATGTCAATAGAAGCCAAGAAGGCTGCCAAAGACCCTACTAAATGCAGAACCATTTCCTATGCCTTCAACAAAGACCTCAAATGTCAATAATGCTTAGGGAAAGGAACTGAGAAAATATGGCATGGGATATAACAACAATGACAGACTGAAAGTGTAAATGCTTCTTGGGTACAGTGTTGTTTCTGTTGTTCTAAAAACAATGGTGCTCATCACTGAAAAAACTACAGTAGACCTATCTGTACATGAGAGGAAAACTTCAACTACTGAGTCTGCAAAGTAAGAATGCAAGTGAACTGAAAAGTCTTTGTGGATCAGGGCATCTCTGAGCCTCTTTCCTTTTTATACATGGAATTATTAGAAAAATTGAAATAGAAATTCATTGGGCCAATATCATTCTTTGGGCCAAAACCTTTATAGTTCCTCAAATATAAGAACAAGTTTGAACTGAAAATTGATAGAGTAATACAGACTTCTACCTACTTTCAAAATTACATCTGAAGATTTTGTTGTATTTCAATGAAGGATTTAATTTCCAAGTTGTTTATATATTTGTTTATATATAGCACAACTTCTAGCAGAGAAGCTTCTTTCTATAAGGTGGTCATTATACACTAAAGTTACAGGAGTGGTTCAATGAATGAACAAGTAGAAAAGATGAATCAAAGTGCTCTGTAAGATGTAAAGTGCTTTAAAAACAAAATAATACTACTATGGAATAGGAATTACCATTGAGCTCTCAATATTTGCTTATAAGACTTTGTTTGGTACAAAGTTGTCCAAATAGTTTTAAAGAACAAATAAAAATAGTAATTATGTATATGGTAAGAAATATTTCAATAAGCAGCACTAGTTTTCAGATGTGTTAGGGAAGAAATGAAATAAAGGCAGAAAAAGTTTAAATGGCAAAGACAAGTAATATTGCTGACCTGGATGACTACAGGTGAGGAGTAGGGAGAGAGGTAATCTATGACCAAATAAAGACCCTGCAGTAGTTAGGATCTGAAATCTCTACTTGTAAAAATAACAGCATTCCTAAGATGGCACCATCTTAGGACAGAGGAAGATTGTTCAATGTGACATATTAGAATGCTGTAGATAATCCCAATAATAGATGAAATTAATGTTAATACTTGGACTATCCTTTTAAGCTGTTTAGTTCATCTTAATTGCTGATAAAGGAAGATAATAAGAATTGGAACAAATATGACCAACTGGGAATTTTAAGACCTTAAATTACTGTATCTATTGGATCCTTGGTTTTCTTACCTGAAAAAGGAAGAGATGGTGTGAAATACCTCCACATTATATATTATCTGGGTATTAGAATAACTTAAAAGTAATTTTACTCCTTTTATAAAGTCTACACTTGAAACGTGTACATTTGAAAGCAAATTCTTATATTTTAATGTCAGCACTCCTTCCATTTGTGACAGGAATAAACTGAATCTGAGATAACTTAGGTGTGCAGTATCATCTTTTTAAAGAAAAGCCTCTGCTAAGCTCATGGGCTTCCTTTCCCTATGAAGAGTAAAGTGGAAAAACAGGGGACTCTAGAATAACCAAGTGACTCCATGTAAGAAAGAGCTCAGCCAGTGGACGAGGCACAGGCCATTTAGCACAAGAGAAGAGAAAGGTGGGAGGAAGCTGCTGAGGCATGGACAGAGAGAAATCCAAGAAGCTTTGCTGTGTGCTTCAGTGCATCCTCAGCTGACACTTTCTCAAGAAGATATCTCATTGCTTGTCTTCATTGGCTTTCAGGATTGATGGACTAATCTTCTACCCACAATTTTGTGCTGGACCTATAGATGTGCTTTGTAGATTACATTGACATATGGTTTCAAAAATCTGTGTATCTGTACATTTTAATCAGTCCGCATAATAAACTTGCAAGAAAGACAGAACAGATATTAATTTTTATTTTCCAAACTGCAAACTGAGACTCATGGAGATTGAAGTGATTTTTTCCAAGATAACACAGTGGAGACTCAAAGCCACAGCAGCTGGTATTCTCTTCATGTCTCTATGAGGTCTCTCAAAGATCACTAAGAATTGCTTTTATATGTCTAAGAGTTAACAAATTCCTTACCTCCTCCTACTTTTCCTTCAAGGACAATGAACTGAAAGGAAGAATCTCTATAGTACTTTAAATTAGAATTTTCTGAAATATTAGATGTGTTCTCTATAGTCCAGATGTGGCTATAGGTCACTTGAAATGTGACTAATATGATCAACGAACTGAATTTAAAATTGTATTTAAATTTTATCAATAAAAAAATCACCAGCCAGCCTGGAGTAGTGGCACATGCCTTTAATCCCAGCATTCAGGAGGCAGAGCCAAGCAGATTTCTATAAGATTAAGGCTAGCATGGTCTACCTAGCCAGTTCCAGGCCAGCTGGGGCTATAGGGAGACCCTATCTCAAAAAACCCCACATCAAACCAAAACTAAAACTAAATCAAAATTCTGCCCAGTATATATAATATTAGACACCATGGCTCTAACTAACACAT
Source organism: Rhizomys pruinosus (assembly GCA_009823505.1). Classification (NCBI taxonomy): domain Eukaryota; kingdom Metazoa; phylum Chordata; class Mammalia; order Rodentia; family Spalacidae; genus Rhizomys; species Rhizomys pruinosus. The sequence continues at coordinate 201,581 of VZQC01012165.1, forward strand.
TTGAGATTCTTCCAAATACTCTAGATAGTTTATAGCAAAATAATTGTGTTCAATTCCTCTTTACCTTTAATCTTTAGCATTTTAATTGTTAGTATATCTTAAGGTCCGAACTGTTTATAAGCAAACTAAAATATGGTCTGTGCCCTTTGATTTAAGATATTTATCTTTATTTTTGTATTTCTAATCACAGGTTACTATTTTTATAAATAATTAAGGTGAAACAGCTTGGTTCCTTTGTAGCACCATTTCCCTGATTTTCTCCTATTTGTATGTCTCAGTTATATCTAAAGATCATCATTGTTATTTTTTCTCTGTGCTTATAGGATATTGATTGAGGTACATGCTTGCACACTTTCTAATGCATAATCCATACAAAATCCACAATATTGAGCTCCTTTATGAAATTTCTAGAAACCCTGTTTGCCCTTCCACTGCAGTGAACAGGCATCAAGAACAAACCAGAAGTCCAACATGAATCAGTGTTTCATAGAGGAAGGAAAGGCCATCAGCATTTTCCATTACTATTCACGGATTCATACAAAGCAGACTTCTTATTCCCCCTTAACTCTCAGTTCTCGTAGAAAGTTTCCCGATATTTTAGCAGCTTCTTAACTACCACCCCAAATTTTCCTGGTTACTTGATGCTTTGGCACACTCAATCATTCAGAGGATTTATTTATTCATTGAACAGAATTATCAGTTGTTTTGAGTCTAAAATGGAAGATAAGCTCTAAAGGGTAAAAAAGATAAAATTACTATTTCACAGAAATTGTGTATGAAGTCAGCTGCATATGCAAATGTATTTATGTGGCTACCAATCAATTGCTGTTGGCAGCCAAGCTGATTGCCAAAGCCTGTGAAAGCACCTCATATGTTCCTAAAAGGAACTAGTCTATGTGTCCCTTGTGTATCCATGGAATACCAGTTGCACTATTTACATGAGCAAGTCATTTGGTTATCGCTGTCTGACCAAACCTACTGCACAGGAAGCAGCTGGGATATTTCATATAACTTGAACATAGCTGTGACACAGATTGTCATCACATCCTACAATCATCTTGCTCTTCTGTTTTTCTTTCCTGACAACATTAATTCAATTTAGGAAAAAATTACCACTCATCAGATATTTAAAAATGTAAAGCAAAATAGACCTGACAGAAAATAGCACTCACTTAAGTCAGAGGTGTGGTGATAACATAACATTCTGATAGCGGGTGGGTGCTGTCTGATATAGACATTGTATAAAGATTATAAACTGTTAGTAAAGTGCTACTTTAGAGACATATTTCCTTTTTGAAACTTGAATCTGCAAATGTTGAACACTGTACCTTATAAAATCCACTTATTTTCTTGGCACAGAATGTGAGCTTTTCATGGGTCAGGCTGCTTTTGGAACTGTGTATTGCAGCAGCTATATTTCACCTTTAGAGATTTAGGTTATATTAACCACTGTCCTCGAGAGATGCCTTTCCTTTCTTAGTTGTGGGGACCTTTCAAGTCTGGGTAGTGATCAGATGGTAAGTGGGAGCTCCTGCTGAGGAGCTTTGGGCATATGCTTCTTTGAGAGAGGGAAGGAGTGGACAGAGATGAAAGAGGGGATCCAGCCGGCAGCATGGGTGCTGCCCCCGATTGAACCACTTCTGCTAAGTGACATAAAAATATTCTAATATTAAGGATTATCTTACAACTCTATGGAAGGAACGTAGTGACACATCTTGCATTTGTTTTGTCTTGATGACAAAATACACTCTTTAGAGTCACAAGAGCCTGCCTTGTGTTAGTTATAAACAAAAATATATTTATATATATTTATGTAACTACTATGTGCTTTAAAGAAAATTACTGTATGATTAAGCAGGGTTCTTTCATTCTTTTTTTTATCACCAAGGATATGTTGACTTCAATGGCTTCTTAGACAGGAATTGACAATGAATTAGGCTTTTCATAGTGAAATGGAAAACTTTTTTAAAAACCCATGTGTTCAAAATCCCATAAGACCTTCATCTCAAAAAAAATGATCACAGAACTCTTCTATTATTTCCATTTGTCTCCACAAGCCTAGATAATGTGGCTTCCCAGGGCTTCCCAGGTGGGAGGTGGAGGCAACACTTCCTAAAACAAATCAGATTTCCTTCTGAGGCAAGAGAATGGGAAGCTCACCTGCTACTCCCTCCTTTCTGGTGGTCTTCAGCTAAAAGTTTGTAAATTGTGTTAAAGAGCCCAGAAAGGACATTCGTTACCAAGGAAGAGGCAGGCACAGTTTAGATCTGTATGGATGAAAGATTCATCCTGAAAATAATGAACTTGTTGGAACAGCTGCATGTAGAGCAGAAAACAAAATCCTTTTGCTGCAGGTCTGTTTGGAAAAAATAGAAAAATCTCCGATTTTGTGTTTGATTTTGCTCACATGTGAGTTATTGTTCCCAGCAATCTTGAAACATTCATCATCGCTCTTTTGAGAGCCAGAGTTCAGGCTTTGGAACATGGTTATCTTTTGAGACATCAGAGAAGAACATTTGAACCAAAGGTGTTGATTCCATGTGAACTAAAGCTTTATTTATTGTCATTCTTTTTTCCTCGATCCCTTTGCAACCCTGCACCTAAACAGACAGCATCATAATCTTGTTGCACTTCTGCTAAGTCCACAGGAGATGTTCCAAGTGAACCATGGATGTCAGTCCACTAGGAAGTTCTGTGTTCAGTGTACATGGTGTCTTGTACAAGTTTTAACTTTCCTTTTAACCTTCCTGGGCTGGGCTTGTCCAGAAATCTCGTCTCTTTCTGGCTACAGCAGCTTAGGGCTCCTTTGTGTGGGGGGTGTGGGGGTGTGTCTGTTTGTCTTAAAGGTATAAGCAAAATTTTAGCCTTAACACCTGTAGGCCAGTACTGGTGCTGCTCTGTCCTAAAATTTTAGCACTGCTCTGATACAATAAAACCTTCTTTCTCTCCAACTGGTTCAACTTCAGCATAGGCAGGGTGTCCCGAACCTCTCCGAAACTTCATCGCTGGCCATCTGCTTGGGCGTCTCTAAAACAGGAAAATGCGAGAATTATGAACATGAGGGTGAGATCTTATTATTAAAACAATTATATTTGCCAGGCTAGGGATATAGCTTAGTTAACAGAGTGCTTGCAAAATGCATACAAAGCCCTGGGTTCAATCCCCTACATAACACATGAATCAAAGAATGATGGTTCATGCTTGCAAATCCTTGCCATGGGGAGGTGGAGGCAGGAAGATCGGAAGTTCAAAATCATCCTGGGATAGAAGAGATGTTGTCTCCAAGAAAGAAAGAAAAGAAATTGATGCATCTCTCAACTCCTCTAGTTGAACTTCTGAATGTATCATGTTAAGTGATCACAGTAGTTAAGTTGCCACAGTAGTTGGAATTAATATAAGTTCTCTCTGTGAATCCATCAAGTCTTGCACCTGAATCTCCACTGTGGCTCTATTTATTTCCCAGCATGTGGTAGTTCACTGGCCACACTTGCTCCCAGAGGACCGAGGATTTCTCAAATCAAGGTTTAATGCATGACCTCGAAGCATTTCTTTTTCTAGAACTGTGCAACTATAACAAGATAAAGTATGATTAAAAAAATCCACTTTCCTTCCCTCTTCTGTTTCCTTACCTCTTCTCCCCATCTCTCTCTTTTCTTTCTTTCTTTTGCTCTTTATTTTTATGTATATGTGTATGTACCCGAGTTTATGTGCACCACTTAATTGCATGTGTCCCATGGAGGCCAGGAGAGGTCATGAGATCCCTTTGAACTAGAGTTTTAGGCAGCTGTGAAATGTGAGCTGCCTGATGTGGCTTCTAGAAGCAAAACAAAGTTCCCTGAAAGAGCAGTAAGTGTTCTCAACCACTGTGCCATCTTTCCACACCCCAAAATTCATTAAATTGGCGAGTGTGTGTGTGTGTGTGTGTGTGTGTGTGTGTGTGTGTTTGACAGGCTCTTACCATGTAGCTCAAGATATCCTGGAACTTGTGAAACGCCTGTCTCTGCCTCTTGAGTGCTGGGATCATCAGTATGTGCACCTCTTTACCTAACCCCAGTGCATGTATATTAATACACAACCATTGATTCTTTTGTCAATATTACTTCCTTTAAAATTATTAACTAAAAGGGTAAGGCCATAAAATTCTCTATTTCTAAAAATATGTTTTATACTTCCTAGTAAATGAGCTAGAGAAAATACCACTTTGTCTTAGAAAGAACTAATTTATTAAGGTAGGCACATCTATTTATGACTCTTGATGATTGAACATTAAATATGCTAAATCCTAAAAATGGGGAAAGGTATAGACAAACTTGAGCTTATGAAGTTAATATTGCATGGTAGACACTAATCCCAAAACTCAGGCCCTTTGTATAGACAACAACAGTCTCATTTTCTGGCATTCTGTCTATCAAATAAACCTCCCGTGATTTGGAAATAGATGTGCTGAAATGAATTATTAAGTTACAGGAGAAGACACTAAAATGCATTTCATAGGCACAGCAACACTATAAATGATTACTCCATTTGACAAATGCCTGCGATTCTGGCATAAATAAGCCAATAAATACTGAAGGAATTTTGTTTCTGTGTAAAGAATTTTAATGCAAAAAGGTTAAATATCAGTGTACATATAGTGGTTCTTGGTATCTTGCTAGATTTGCCAATGGCACGCTAAAGTCTATGATGAATGGCTCTGGGGAAAATATTTCACATCAACTAGGAATAAGTATTAGCTTTATGTTCTAGAAAAGCAGTTTTTGAGGACATTACATTCTGATTATTAATAATATTATGTGCTTTCCCCATAACACCACGTGGTCAGAATATCTGATGTTCATTAGCTGATTAAACCTCATGAGGTAAGTGAAACTGAACGAGTCCCGTTACCTAAGGAGACATTAAGACTAACGGGAGTGCCCCACAGTGAAGCAATGTGTGGACAGAGGACCTGAGGAGGATCTCTGGTGGACACATGCTGAGTCTCTCTGGGGGTGGTTGCTGTAGCTCAGAGGAGGGAATGCTTCCCAGGATGCCAGATCCCAAAGCAGGGCCCATCCTCAAAGGGTGTGGACAGACGTAAGCCTATGAGTGCGTAAGTGCTGTAACTCATGGTTATTCCTGTTTTCGCAGAAAGGCCATCTGCCTCAGCGCGTGCTATTTATGCCTCCCACCCGTTTCCATGGCTTCTGAATAGGGCTTTTCTAAAGCCAAGCCTTCCCTACACAAGCAGCATTAGTGACTCTTTGCTCCATATCTCTATTTTTCTGAAAGGAAAAAAATGTCCCCTGGATCCAAGGGCAGCCTACAAGCTATTTTTTGAAAGTATATACAGTAATTTATATTTTTGGTCAGTTTTTATGGCATATTTGCTTTCATTTTTCTTTCTTATTTAAAATTATTTTCTTTAATGCAGGATAGCTATGGCAGAATGCATGATCTGGAGTGGGGTGGGGGGAAGGGAAAGAGGAATATGTCTAAACTGAACTGAGAAATGATGTCTGAAATACACAAAACATCAATAAAAGCATTATAAAAATTATTTTCTTTAAATATAACTACATCTCATTTTTTAATCTTTTATAAAAATACTTTTTTAAATTGAATTTTTGTGTATTTCATACAGACCATTTCAATCAATTTTAATCACTTTTCACCCCTTTCCCTGTTAGCACCCTCCTCGAGCCCTCCACGGAATTCATACACTCTGTCATTTATGTTGAGGCCTGTTGTGTCAAGTTAGTGTCCCTAGATGATCCTCAGTACCAGTTCATCCACTGTGGTCTAGTCAGCCTATCCACTGTCCCTCACTTGTAAGATCAGCTCTTATTCACCTAATAATAATCAGCTGTCAAAACCTCTTCAGCTAAGACTGGGTCCTGGTGGGAAGTTCCCCAGTTCCATGCTGGGTTTTTGTCTGCTTGAGTTTGCATTAGTCTTGTGCATACTGACACCATTGCTGTAGGTTCATATGAGCAAGGTCCCAGGAGCTTGTAGGATTCTATTTCCATACAGTCAGGCACCTCCTCCCTGGCTCTTACAATCTTTCTGCTCCCTCTTCTGCAATGCTTTCTGAGCCCTGAGTGAGTGAAGCTTAATACAGGAGCTCTGTCCAAGGGCCCACATTCTACAGACTCCTAATCTTCACAGTGTGGATATTTGTGACCTTTTGAATTCCTCACCCTTTGTTGTGAGAGGGAGCTTCATTAATGAGAGTTGAGACCTACAAACTAATTTCTACACCTAGAACAAGCTAGTATGATAAAAGCAATTCTTCATTAGAAAGGGCACAGATGACAAGCATGCTGGTGATGGCACTTGTAAAAGTTGCATATTATTAAGCTTCTAAGTATATACTTTTGTTTTATACTAGGTGATTCATAGAGGATCTCAGCATTCACAAGTCAATCATTTCCATTTTATACAAACTTGAAAACGTAGGAAATAGCAGCTGAGATGAAAATGAAATCTATTTCCAAGGGTAATTTTGGACTCGTAGAAATTATTTCTTAAAATTCAATAGTTTACATGAATATATATGCACCAAACTCTAGCGCACCAAACTTTATAATGACAATTCTCCAGGACCTCGAGGTGCAGATTAACCCCAGCACACTCACAGTATGGGACTTAAATACCCCACTGAGCCCTTTGGACAGGTCAACTGGACAAAGAATAAACAGAAAGACATCTGAACTGAGTGATAGAATACACCAAATGGACCTCACAGACATCTACTGAATAGTTCACCCAAATACCAGAGAATACACTTTCTACTCAGCACCCCACAGAACATTCTCTAAAATCGACCACATACTGGGACACAGAAAAAAGCCTCGACAAATACATAAAGATTGAAATTATTTCATGCATTCTATCAGACCACAGTGCAATAAAGCTCAATATCATGATACACTAGGATAAGCCCTACTATCTACAAGAACACATGGAGACTAAACAACACTCTCCTGAATAATGAATGGGTCAAGGAAGAAATAAAGAAAGAAATAAAAGTATTCCTGGAACTGAATGACAATGATAATACAACACAACAAAACCTATGGGATACTTTAAAAGCAGTCCTAAAAGGGAAGTTTATAGCCCTGAGTGCCTACATCAGAAAAACAGAAAGCGCACAAATGAATGATCTAACAACACTGCAGCTAAAAACACTTGAGAGACAACAACAAATGAACCCTAAATGTGATACACAGGAAGAAATAACAAAAATAAGAGCAGAAATCAATGAAATAGAAACAAAGAAAACAATAAAAAAAAAATCAATGAATCTTTTGGTTGGTTCTTTGAGAGAATAAACAAGATAGACAGACTTCTAGCCCAGTTAACAAAAAGAAAGAGCAACTCTAAATCAATAGAATTCATGATGAAAGGGGAAATATCACAACAGACAATGAAAAGATCCAGCAATCATATGGGAAATACTTCAAAAACCTATACTCTACTAAGTTTGAAAACCTAGGAGAAATGGATGACTATCTGAAATACTGGGAATCACCAAAGCTTAACCAAGAAGAGATCAACACCTTAAACAGACACATAATATATGAAGAAATTGAAGATGTAATAAGAAACCTCTCAACTAAAAAAAAAGGCCAGGCCCAGATGGTTTCACGGCAGAAGTCTATAAAACATTTCAAAAAGACTTACAACCATTATTACTCAAATTGTTCAGAAGGATTCAAGCAGAGGGAAATCTGCCAAATTCCTTCTATGAAGCCAGCATCACTCTAATACCCAAACCAGGCAAAGATACAGCCAAAAAGACCCATCTCATTAATGAACACAGATGCAAAAATTCTCAACAAAATACTTGCAAACCACATACAGACCCACATCAAAAAGATCATCCATCATGACCAAGTTGGATTCATATCAGAGATGCAGGGATGGTTCAACATGCAAAAATCAATAAATGTTGCAAAACACATAAATGGACTGAAAGACAAAACCCACAGGATCATCTCAATTGATGCAGAAAAAGCCTTTGACAAAATCCAGCATCCCTTCATGCTGGATTTTCTTCATTCCTCAATGTAATGAAAGCCATATACAGGAAACCCACAGCCAACATCATCCTAAATGGATGAAAATAGAAGCATTCCCCTTAAAGGTAGGAACTCGGCAAGGCTGCCCCCTGTCACCACTCCTTTTCAATATAGTGCTTGAAACACTTGCTAGGGCAATAAGGCCAGAAAAGGAAATTAAAGGATACTGATGAGAAAAGAGGAAGTCAAGCTATCCCTTTTTGCTGATGATATGATTGTTTACCTAAGGGATGCTAAAAACTCCACCAGAAAACTCCTAGAAATGATTAAGAGTTTCAATAAAGTAGGAGGATACAAAATTAACCTAGAAAAATCAGTAGCCTTTCTTTACACCAATAAGCAGCAATTGAAGAAGGAATACAAGGAGACCTTCCCTCTCATAATAGCCTCAAAAAGAATAAGATACCTAGGAACAAACCTAACCAAAGACACCAAAGATCTCTACAACAAAAATTTTAAACCCCTGAAGAAGGAAATTGAAGACATTAGAAAATGGAAAAACCTCCCATGCTCATGGATTGGGAAAATTAATATAGTAAAAATGTCCATTCTACCCAAACTAATATACAGATTCAACATGATCCAAATTAAAATCCCCAATAGTTTCTTCACAGGCTTGGGGAAAAAAGTCCTTAATTTCATTTGGAAAAAACAAAAGACCCGAATAGCCAAAGCAACCCTGAGCAAAAGATCAACAAAATAAAATATGACTGAAATAGGAAATATTACAAAATACAGCAAAAAAAGTGTTCAACGTCACTAATAATTAAGGAAATGCAAATTAAAACCACTTTAAGATATCATCTCACTCCAATAAGTGGTTAGGATCAAGAAAACAAATGATACCAAGTGCTGGAGAGGTTGTGGGGAAAGGGGAACACTCATCCACTGCTGGTGGGAATGTAAACTCATACAGCCACTATGGAAAGCAGTGTGGAGAACCCTTGGAAGACTTGGAATGAACTTGCCACCTGACCCAGCCATACCACTCCTGGGTAAATGGATGGAGCTAGAAGATATCATGCTGAGTGAAGTAACACAGTCTCAGAAATACAAAGACAAATGGTATCCCTCATCTGTGGATGCTAGCACCAATTACCTAATTGTACGGCAAACTGAGCAACTTCAATGTGATCTGAAAGCAACAGTGCTCTTATATTGTAGAATCCCTTAAAGAAATAAACAAATAAGAAAAAAAAACATTTTCTGATGTTTCCAGGCTTTGTATATAAGGTATGTGTGAAATGAATAATTTTGTGTGTACACTTGAGTCCCACTGGTAACATAGCTCATATATTTATGTAAGTATTCCAAAATTTTAAAAAATATCCCAAATCTGCAATAATACTTGTCTTAAGTATTTTGAGTAAGGATATTAAATATTTAACTAATGTCACAGAACTGGAGTTTAAGAAATTTATTCTTATTTTGCATTCTTTCACAAATCCTTAACATTCCAATGTCATGTCTAAAACTGCCAAAGGAGAATAAAAATTTTACCACAAAATTTTTGCCGTCTTTCTAGAACTTCCCAAACATACAGGCAATGTCATTCCACATTAAAAAAAAAATCACCATCCAATGATGAATAAATTAAAATTTGATGGTTCTGGATCTTTGTCTTCCCATCTTGAAAAGGATGCAAATTTCTCCTTCAAGTGTCTAGGATCTTAAGTCTTGTCTGATTCACTTTAAAGTTGTAGCTTAGGTAATAATATAATGATTCCTACATATTGCAATTCTTTAATCATTGCTCCTCATCCTTCCATTTATTGTAGAGCTCTTAAATTTATGGAAAATTATATTATTTATTTATTTATTTATTTATTTATTTATTTATTTATTTATTTATATGAGACAGGGTATCCCTGGAGGCCTTGCTGGCTGGTGCTTGCTATGAAGACCAAGCTGGCCTTTCCAGGAGATCTACCTACCTCCGCTTCCTAAGTCCTGAGATTAAAGACATGTGCCATCACACCAGGGCTATTTCTTAGTCACAACTGAGGTTGCTTCCCTGTGCCTATCTGCAGCTCTTCAGTTATCTGTTTAAGTAACAACACTAGGCAATGTTGACTTGAATAATTTAATATTTAGCTATCATAGAAAAGTTGGTGCTATCATGTGAGCCATCTAGCTTTCTGTGGGTGCTAGGAGGGCAGGAGCTGAAGGGTCTAGAATCCTGTGCATTATTCTGTTCCTGCCTTGAACCGGGAAATACGATGAGTACAAATATACATTTTAGGGAAGGGGGAAAATCAAACTTCTTTGAGGCTTAGATATTGCCAAATCTGTGGTCTTTTAAGAATGGCCAATTCAAATTGCAATGAGGACTGAGAAAGACCATAGGGTCCCTTGTTGGCAGAGTAGAAGGCATGTTGGAAATCCCCAAATTCAATGCATTACAAACATCCAGGATATGACAACTTCAGACACTGCAGGGCACAATGTGTGGGTGACCTGAAATCTCATTTAAGAGAATTATGTGATTAGATTCATTTCAGAATAAAATGTTCACAGAAATATCTGGGCACTGGGGTGGGCCACACAAGCAGGAATTCTCCTTAATTACTTCTCTTGAGCTATATTAATTGAGCAGTCATCAAGATCTGTCTCAGTGGTTTGTGGCAAGGTAATTAGTTGAAGTATCCACACACAAACCTGGAGGGTACACTCAGCTAGCAGTGTGCATGAAACTGCAGCTGGAGGCCTGTGCTCCAGCGCAGAGAGCAGACAGGCATGGTTTTCTCTTGGGTTAGGTAACCCTGGAAAGAAAGCTACAGGCACTTATGTTAAAGAAAAGAAGGTAAGCATAAAATTCAAGGCCCAGTGGTCCACAACGATCCTCAATGAGCAGCTAGTCGGACCATCCTGCTGTTTCTTGTCACTTTCCTCAGTGACAGAGAAGTGCAGCCCAGTTGCTATGGCCTCCACACAGAGCGCTTGGGCAAAGCCACATGTATTCTGCTTTAGTTTCCTCACCCAGAAGAGGAAAGGAGCTGAGTACAGCGAGATTGTTTTCATGATTTCCTTTTAAAGTCACACCTCCCTCTCGTTTCTATCCCCCCCCCCCACCCCCAGAAAACCTTACCTGGAAGCTCAGAAAGTATCAGGGTAGGTCTCCTTTAGTTGTGAGGGCAGTATGCTGTTTACATGTGCTCCCTGAACCTCGAGGAGTCTATGATTACCTTCGAAAAGTACCTACAAGAATTGCAACTACCTTCAGGCCTCAAGTGAGCCTAACAACCACAAGGGATTCTATTACCTATAAACTCTGGTTCAGTGGATCTGGGAGGCCTAGGACTCTGATTTCTAAGCAGCTTCAGAACTGTGGATGTGGGCCCATGAAGTGTACCGGGAAGAACAAGGCAATGATTCTTCAAAGTGTCTTCAAACTGGAACCTCCTCTCAAAATTAATGGAGTAATGTTAAACTTCAACCTTCTTGTGTGTACAGCAAACCTTCCAGGGAATGGAATATGCATTTTTGCAGTTTTATCAGCTTTTCTATATTTAGCTTTGATGATGTTTGACTGTCCAAAGAAAGGATATCTTTTTTTGTTTTTCATATCTCAAAATACAAGACATTCTCTATTTCCCTTATTCTATGTTGAATATTTCTTGGCTTAGCAAGTTATAGTGCTGCTGTTGCAAGATTTAGCAAATAATTATAGAAGGCACCAGTTAAATCTGAATTTCAGATAAATCAGTCACTTTTAAGATGGTGTTTAATTCCACATACTCATACAAAATGACTCATTTCTATTTGAAATTCAAATCTGTGTAAGTGTCCTGTATTTTACTTGGCAGTCTAGAGGTACGGAAGCACTGGCTTTGGGTTCTGCCAGTAAAACTTGTAATCTAATTAAAATAAACTACTCCTGTTTAGGACGGTGTCTTTGACTCTTGGATCATAGGATTTTTTTCCTTACCCCCAGCTCCCCACAAAATTAGTGGGGGTGGCAACACCTTTAATGCCAGTACTTGGGAGGAAGAGGCAGGTAGATTTCCGTAAGTTCAAAGGCCAGCCTGATCTACATAGGGAGCTCCAGGCTGGCTGGGACTATAGGGAGACCCTGACTCAAAAAGACACTCTGCCCAAAATTTAAAAAAGACCAACTTATGATGATTTTTCTAGTATGGCCACAAATTGTAAGCAATGGCTTATACGTGGCAGGAACTGTGGGTGCTTTACACATTTCTTGGCTTGTCCTAGTTTGGCTTTTCCTTCGGTGGAAGTTGCTTTCCTTCTATAACTATCATACGGATGATCTTGAAATACTAGCAGTGACCATCGGTAACACACGTCCAAGATAAAAGTGCCCCAAGTATGTATGAAGATTAATCATTACAGCAAAAATACATACTATTTCTCTGATTATTCTAAAAGCAACATATTCAAAGTAAAAAGTGTTTCCACTTGCTGCTAAATGTAGTAAGACTATTTTTTAAAAGATTTATTTTATTTTTAATCGTGTGTCTATGTGTCTATGTGTGAGTTAGTGCATGTGGGTACAGGTGCCCATTTAAGCCAGAAGAGGGCATCAGAGCCCCCGGAGATCTGATTCCAGGAGCCAGTGTGGATGTTGCAACTGAATTTGGGTTCTCTGAAAGAGCAGTATGTGCTCTTAACTGCTGAGCCGTCTCTCTAACCTGAGTACCGGCTCTTTAATATATGAAACACTTTCAAATCAAACCTCTCAGACAGCTAATGGCTATGATTTTCATTCACTGTGTGATGGTTCTTAGAGTTGACCAAAAATAAAACCACTTTGGGAGGTGAAAGCCAAAACACGAGCCTGCTGAGGGTCACGTCAGTGACCTGCCTTAAACTCTTGCAGGTGGGGCCCAGGCAAGCTGATTTGATGAAAGTTCCCCAATGAGTCACTGAGCAGAGAGGGCTGAGGCCCAGCCCTCTTATGTCCCTTCAGGGGGCCACTTTATCACCTTCACTTATGCCAGCTATCTGTTTCTGTTTATTTCCAAGGAAACTTCCACATCCCTAGTGGCAGATTAGAAACAGCTCTCAGCTTGCTCAGCTCTGAAGCATCTACAGCTGTGGGACACCAAGGACAGCCGATGTCTGGAGGGGATCTTTTCTAAAGTGACACTTGTCTTCTCTACCTCACATCAGTTTCAGTAATAATCACTTTGGAACATGGAAAACTTGAATGGTCAGAAAATAAAGCAGTTAAATATTTTGTGATCTGAACTTCATTGATACAAGTATACCAGAAAATAAAACATGAAGACTAAAAAATAAAATAAACATTACCATATAAATAAGAGAATAGACTAATTTAAATGCACAATTTAGATAAAAAGGAAATAAAAAAGAACATGAAGGAATATTGCCAAATGAGTAAATTTGAACCTGAGCAAACTAAGAGGTCTTTGAAGTTCTGCATTTCTAACCTTACAAGTACGATGCCAGCACATTTTATTTTGAGTCTACTGCTTTACTGTGGGTACACCAATGGTGTCACGTGGGCTGGAGATAACACTGTACTTGAAACAAGTGCCAACGTTTCTGAATCCTTACAGACTTTCTCTGTAAATGAATGCATGTCTCTGAGCCAGGGGCCAAGGATGTAACTGGAACTTCCCAGAATCAGCATCCATGTACTGGGCACTGTTTACTCAAGGACAAATAATGAAATTATGTGAATAATGGGAAGACGAAGCTTTCATCTGTACTGTGTCAGGAAAACAGCAGTAACAGTATCTATTCTTTTGATTGACAAAAGGGGGCAATATTTTTATCTCTAACACAATTTAGAATTTCTGGCATATTTAAAAGCTAATCATATTTTAGCCAGTTTTATTGTAGTTTTTTAGCAGACATCATACCCGATAAACAGACACTGATTACATGCTTTGGTCTACCTTAGAGGCAAAGTGTTATACACAAGAAAACTCATTATGAGTGTTGGGATTGACTTGCATAAATGTTTTCTATGGCATCATATCCACATTTTTGGGGTGGCATGTTATGTTCTGGAATGAACCCCCATCCTGTCTCAAGACTTTAGTTCATTATCAGCCAATTGTAGTACTAACTGGGCATGGCGATAATGACCAACAATGAATGCAGTCAGTCAGTCAGTCAGTCAGTCAGTCAGTCAAGGAAGTTACCATCTCTACACCTCTCTTGGAAACATAACACTTGACTTAAGGCACATACAATGCGTTTAGGCAAAGTCATGCATTTGCATCTAAAAGCTTAAAGAGAAGCTAACCAATAGCATTAGTCAAAAATGATACAGATGTGATTTGAAACTACATAAAATCTAATATCCTTTAAAATATGCAATACTCGGGGCTGGAGAGATAGCCTAGCAGTTAAGAGCGTTGACTGCTCTTGCAGAGGACCCGGGTTTGATCCCCAGCACCCACATGGCGGCTGAGAACCTTCTGTAACTCCAATTCTAGGAGAACTCCCATTCCAGGGGAATCCAAGACCCTCTTCTGACCTTTGCGGCATTGCATGACACAGGTGCACAAACCTACATGCAGACAGTACATTCATACACATAGAAAATAAATAAATAAAATAAAAAATAAAATATTCAATACATGCTATGAGTTTCAAAGAAAGGGCCTACATCTAGGGTTGAGTCAATAGAGATGGGTCCATGGACGGAATGAACATAAAGACCAGACAGGGCAAAACTCACCACTGAGGCATCACTGGCTACTTGGAAGACATATTCCTGGTCTTGGTGTGCTTTATTCTCTCCAGTAACTTTAATGGCTTTAACCTTCCCTATCTTGGGGTTTCTCCAGGATCATTTTGAGTTTCTTCACTCCCACCCCTTCTGCACAGCCACTCTTTGCTCTCTCATTCTTATAGGAAAGTCCTTATCACTGTAGTTTCTTATTCTACTTTCTAAGCAGTTGCAGCTAGTGTAGAAAAAATATCACACCTCCAGCTTAACCCAAACCTAAAGAATAATACTCTTGGGGGCTGGAGAGATGGCCTAGCGGTTAAGAGCGCCGACCGCTCTTACAGAGGACCCGGGTTCGATCCCCAGCACCCACATGGCGGCTGAGAACCGTCTGAAACTCCAATTCCAGGAGAACTCCAGCTCCAGGGGAATCCAAGACCCTCTTCTGACCTCCGCGGCGTTGCACGACACGGGTGCACAGACCTGCATGCAGACAGTACATTGATACACGTACAGAAAAAAAAAAAAAAAAAAAAAAGAATAATACTCTTACTTCAGTTGAAAAGCTGGTGATTAGTATATTGCTCTCTTGCAGCATTCTTACAGTACACCCACACCCCATCCATTCAAATTCCAGAATTCAACCCCCTCTTGTTTCTTAATTCTATAAAACCCAACCTATTTCTATTTAGAATCCACGCTTCCTTCTTACTTGAAATTCTCTTTTCTGTTATATATTTGGTTTTCTGCCCAATAATGTTGCCTCTGCTCTGAACTGATTTTATTTCTTTCTTCTTTGCAAACACTTTAGATCTCTTTCCTTTTCCCCTTTCCCTGTCCTTTCCTTTCCCTCTTCCCTTCCTTTCCCTTGCCCTTCCTTCCCCTTCCACTTCCTTCCCATTCCCCCATTTTCCCCTTCCCCTTCCCCTTTCTTTTGCTTTCCTTTACTATGTCTCTTACCATCGAGCACAGACTGGTCTCAAACTTGAGATCCTCGGACCTCAACCACCACATCTGGCTTGGTCTCTATGTCCCTTATAGTGTTTCTAGAATTTTCCCCTCTCTTTTGCTGATTTGGTGATATATTCTTCTGCATCTCACTCTTTTCTCCTCCTCCTCCCTACCTCCTCTTCCTCCTTCTCTTCTTCTTCCTCTTCTTTGCACCACAACATGCTAATCTATCTGTTTTTCCTTGGATTCTCATTTTTTTTTTAATCTTGGACTTAGAATTGCCACATTTCTCTGCTGGCTGTTTGCAGAGACATTCTCTGCTGGAAATTCTAAAAGGAATTCCCTTCCTTTTCTTCACTTGCTTCTATGAAGAGGAGCATCTGTGAATTGAATATCAGCTCAAAAGGAACCCCTCATTTATCTTCCTAAATGAACTTTTCCTCCTGGTGTTTCTAATGCTCTTATTAGACAGTATAATTTCCTAGTTCCTTAGATTTTGCCCTTCGGAATTATCTTTGTTTGATTCCTTTCTTTCCTATTACACATGTAGTAATCAAGTTATCCTCCAAGATTGCTTAATTTCTTGGAATCTCAGTCATTTTACCCATAAAAGCTAGTATAGAAGGACACATCCATTACTGACCATACTGTGGAGAAGAATCAGATTTAAAACTAGTTGGTTGGAAATACTTTCAGACGTGAAAATGAAAACTTAAATTTTATCTTCCTCCTTCACGTGTCCCTTAAATTAGCCCTGTTCCATCTCTTTTCTTCAAGATCCAAATTCAGCTCTCAGAACCTCCTCACACATGCATGGATGGAATCTTTTCTCTTTTGAGGGTTCTCAATTGCCACAAGTGGTTATTTTGTGTTAAAATTGAGTAATAATTTGCTATCAGACAGGCAATTTACTCTAGAGAAAACTAATTTGCAGTGGGTGTGGAAACAGGCCAGCTCCCTGCTACACAGCAACTGGCCTGACAGACAGGACAATGCTGCTTTGCTCATAAACGGTCTAGTAAAGTCAAATGTGAGTTAGCGCTGCTTGCCTTAACAAAGAGACTGGCCAGGTTCCTCAAGAAATTGTTCTCATAAAGTTCTTTGTGGCAGAAGTCCAATGTGTTTCTAAGGAAAGAGCAAGAGAGCTGGCAGGTTCAGTTCTCAACTTTGACCGCAGGGATCGTAAATGGAGAGCTCTTAAAGTTGTGTGTGCTTTAATCTGCATTTTAAGCACACAAGTAGGAGACAACTTGGTGTTATAATCGAGGCCATCAGAGCAAAGAGAGGACACTTGAAGGTTTAGAACAATACCTTCTAGCAAACTAGGGTGAAAATAGATCTTCTGAAATAACCAGCATATTTTGACATATTTTAAATTTGAGTGAAATTAATATGCAATACATTTTTACCTATTTAAGGGTTTATGTTAAGTGCTCTTATAACATAAAAGTACATTAAAAATTAAATATGCGATACATTGTTTGACTAAAGTAATCATTTTTTTCTATGTATACATACTCAGAGTCCATGAAGGTAGAGGAAAAAGTGGTGGGGAGACAGGGGAGGAACTGGAGGAGACGTAACGGGGTGGAATTGATCAATACACATTATAGGCATGTCTGTAGTTCTCAGTAGAAAAATGAATGGTGTGCTGGACATGATGGCACATACCTTTAATCCCAGCACTGGGGAGGTGGAGGCAGGTGGATCTCTGTGAGTTCAAGGCCAGCCTGGTCTACATAGTGAGTTCATAGTGACAGCTGGGGCTACAGGGAGACCCTGTCTCAAAAAGAACAAAAAAAAAAAAAAAAAAAAAAAAAAAAAAAAGAAAGGAAAAATGAATGGTGTATACATTAAACATTAAATTCAAATGAAGGAGAAATTGAAACCCAGTGTGGTAGTCTTTGCCTATAATCTCAGCACTTGGGAGGTAGAGGCAGGAAGATCAAGAGTTTGAGGCCAGCCTTGGCAATTATGTATAATTATGTAATTCTTGTATCTTTCTGAAGCATATACAATTCTTGGGAGGGAGAAAAACAAAAATATTCTAAATTTATAGGGAAAAATGAACCTTGAATTCATTCCAGTTGGACCATTTACCTAATGTTTTCCTCTTTCCATTTTCTTTAACTTACACAAGGATGACTTTGAACTTCTGACCCTAGTACCTCTACCTAGTGAGTACTGAGATTACAGGCATGTGCCACCATGCCTACATTTTATGTTTATGTAGTATTGGGGATTGAACCTAAGGTTTCATGCATGTTACACAAGTGCTCTACCAACTGAGCTACATCCCCATTGAAGAAGTAGAACAGAGGCCTGCTTAAATGCTCCAGGGTCTCTGCTGATGTAATTCTCTGGCAAAGCAGGTAACTCGGTACAGCTGCCTGGGGCCTCTTTCTTTGCTTATGTTTGTTAGAACTTCTTTCACTCCTTGTGGTATGAGTTTCAACTCTTTAATCCTTTCCATATTAGGCTGACTATTCCTCTATCAATAAAGGGGTACATAAGGGACCTTACTGCTTTTGATGATTTTTTTTAAATGTAATGCTCTTTATGAAACATAGGATTTTATGTAAACATATATATTTATATGTTTATATATATATATATATATATTAAAATTACAATTCTGCAGCATTGAAGTCCAGGCCTTGCACATGCTAGTTTTAATGTTCTAAAATGGAGCTACCCCTTGAGATATATTTTCAAATGACAGCACATATTATGATTGATACATTTTGTGATTACTTCTGACTAAAATTCAATATTCTTTGTTCACATAATCTCAAGTCAAATCAAATTTTCTCCACCTAAATATATATATATATGTATGTATATATATTCAAGATTCTACTCTTGATAGAAGGTATTAAACCACACAGTGAGATCTATGCCAAGAGACAAAACTAAGAAAAAATAAGATGAAACATAAAACAGGAAAAGTACCTGTCATACTAGTAAGAGATAATTGTTATTTATGAAATTTCTAGAACTTTGTTTCCCTGAGTTGTTGAATAATTTTAACAAGTTTATTTTTATCAAAGAAAAGTTTGCTCTTCTACTTATAAAGCAAATATTCACCTTTCCTTCAAAGTCTGTGCCAAACATAAGTTTGTCATAATACATGATTAATTTTCTCATCTATTCAAAATCCATCTCATTTGTATTAATTTTAATCATACAACTTACTAAACAAATACAGTAATTAGCTGAAAGTTGAGACTGTAGGCATAGAACTAATGACTGATAATTTACTTGATAAAGTTGTTTTTGTTTCGCGTTAAAAGTTACTTTGTTTGGGCTGGAGAGATGGCCTAGCGGTTAAGAGCGCCGACCGCTCTTACAGAGGACCCGGGTTCGATCCCCAGCACCCACATGGCGGCCGAGAACCGTCTGAAACTCCAATTCCAGGAGAACTCCAGTTCCAGGGGAATCCGAGACCGTCTTCTGACCTCCGCGGCATTGCACGACACGGGTGCACAAACTTGCATGCAGACAGTACATTCATACACATAAAGAAATAAATAAAATTAATAAAAAAAAAAAAATAAAAAAAAAGTTACTTTGTTTACATTGTTTTTATAGAGCGCCCAACACAAGAGAGAACAAATGCAAATTTAAAATATCTTTGGTTAATTACTGCTAATGTAATTACCAAAAGCACAATTAATACTATCATTTATAATAAATTCCTCTATATTTATATCCTTTAGATTCCTATTTTTTGACTGCTGATACCCAAATTTAAAATATTAATTTTTCATTCAATCAAAATATTTCTAACCCAAGAATGCATGTATGGATAATGAAAATATTTCATATGCTGGTTTTAGATTTATGGCAAAAAAGTTACTAAATGTAGATGTACTAGAAAGAGGAGCTTAATATATTATTGTTATTCTTCTTCTTCTTCTTATTATTATTATTTGAAACAATTCTTTTCCCATGGGGAACAGCAGTTTTTTTGGGGAATAGCCTTCTGAGCTGCCTTTTGCAAGGATCAGAGACAGGAGCAACCAGCAAAAGAAGTCAGACAGCCTTTATAGGCAATTAGGGGCTTGGGTAACTTTCCATGACGTAAGCTGGGCAGTTTAGCCTGTGAATGATTCATCTGCTGATAGGCAGAGGATCGCTGAGCCTGAACCCACCATTTAGAAACAATTTTTGTTGACATTAAAACTTTTATTATCTAATTCCACAAATATATGTAAGTATTTATTTTAATGGAGAGTAGTCACCAAAGCCTCAAGTAAGAAATTACTAAGCACTGGTACTGTAAGTATAGAAATCTTCTCTTTAAGACATAACATAAGAAAGGTGTTGGAATACCCAAAACATGTATCATATACTTTTAAAGGGTATAGTTCAATTTTGCAAATGCTCAGGGGAACTATAGCTTGGAAGGTTATCATTCATTTGTTTATGAGAAGTTTTTCATTTGTGAAGATTTTCCCTGTGGAGTGTGTGTGTGTGTGTGTGTGTGTGTGTGTGTGTGTGTGTTGACTATGTATCTAGTTTCATGGTTTTATTTACCCTTAAAAATAATCAACTAGGAAATGGTAATGAGGAAGGAATTTAGTAGAGAGCTCAGTGAAGTATGAGATATTTTATTCAGGATTTTTAATAATTCTTTCCAATGAAGTGAAGTAAATATTTCATTAAATTAGGAACACCATTTTAGTTTGGGAATGTAAATAAAAATACATGAATTATCAGAGTAAATGAAAGATGACATCTACTAAATAAATCTTACTTTGATGTAAAGAGTATCACCATGAATGTGAACTAAAGTTGTAAAACATCAAGTAATGTACATGAATAAAATTCTAGCATCTTAGAACAGAAAAGTCACAGACAAACAAGCTTGTCTCTCTTTTACATTTATTTTTGTGTGTGCTTATGAGCATGGCATGGTGCCATGTGTGGAAGGCCATAGGACGACTTGGGGGAATTGATTCTCTTCTTCTACTATGTGGGTTCCAGTGGTGGAACCCAGGTCATTAGGCCTTGCAGCAAGTGCCTTGACTTACTGTGCCATCTTTGAAACCTTCTCTGTTTAAAATATCACATTATCATATATTTCCTTATATTTTGATTTAATTCTATAAAGCTGTCACCTTATTTAATGAGGGCATACAGTCATTTTGGTTAGGTTTTGCCTTCCGTGCCCCTAGTTGAAAGAGTTCATCAGAGGTGAAGATCAGTTTAAAGCATTTTATTTCAATGAATCATTTTTCCCCTTATGCTTTCTTGAACAAAAAACACATTAGGGGCAAAATTCAGTTATAAAAATGTGCAACTCATCAAAGATGCTTCTTTTGCAACAGATAGAGACTATTGTAGAGCTGTACAACTGTTCATACACAGAGAATAAGTGTATGTGAAATGGCCAACCAGAAGTATCACATCTACAATGGAACATCTACACCTTAGGCTTAGAGAACTTAGTAGAACAAAAGATAGAGAGAATACTAATGAATCTTTCAACTCTCATCAAAGAAGCTCCGTTAGTCAACAAAGAACAACAAGCACAAAAGGGCACAAATGGTCAAAGCTTAAAGGCTAAGAGCCTGAAGAGAGTAGGTCCTTGAACAAGATTCTTATATTAAACTCCACCCACCCAGGGATCAGAGCCAGGGGAAGAGGTGCATGATCATATGGAAGCAGTCTTAGTGGCTCCTGAAATCTTGATCATATGAATCTACAGTAATGGTGTCAGCAAACACAGGACCCAGGCAAAGTCAAGCAGACAAAAGCAGAGAACTGGGGAAATGGGCAGCAGGCCCTAATCTTAGCCTAAGAACCGTTGGCTGCTGATTACTGCCAGGTAAGGAAGAGTTGTTCTTCAAGAAAGAGACTCTAGATAGGCTGAATAAACCCCAATGGCTGAACTTACACTGAGGGACATCTGGCTACACTAACTTGAGTCATAGGCCTTATAACATTAATGACAGTGCATGAACTCCATTTGGAAACCTATGGGAAGGTGCAGATAGGGGAGGAAATATAAAAATGATTCAGATGTTTTGTATGAAATGCACAAAATTCTATAAAAATACTTTGAAGAAAAAAAAACAAGACAAACAAATGCAACTTAAATATAAGTAAAATTTGTGGTTTTCTGAAATGATTTCTCTATCTAGTGTACAGATTAGCTAGCGCCCATGTCTTCTTGTCGCCCACGTGTTACTCATCCAGTTGCTGCAGAGCAAGATGGAAAATTCAGCCAACATGTTTTCCTCTGAAGCAGCGGAGTTTGTGCCATTGCCTGGCATCTTTCTCTGGCTTCCTTCCTGGTGGCACTGTGGACGGCCAGGAAAAGTTGAAGCCACAACTGTCTGTGTTCCTTCATTTTCTCCATGAGTCCTTGTTATTCACAAATAATTTCCTTGCACTAGGGAACACACTGTCCAATGGCTCAAGGACCCTGGTTATGGTGATGGTGCAGCACAGCAGGGGTACACCACATGGGGGGGTCGCAACCAGCTGACAGCATGAGCAAATGGCTTCAAGACCATCCTGAGTCCAAATCTACAGTGGATTGAGTCTGACAAATGGCTAGGAAACTAGGTTTCACTTAGGTATTAGGAATGGAGTCATCTATTGGTTTGCATTTATCTGATTTTACACTGACTAAAACCATATAATTGTTGTACTACAGGAAGGTTAGAAGGTCTAAGAATCACCTTCTGTGATGTTAACATTTGTAGACCCTCTAGTTCTTTTTTTTCCTTTTTTGACTTCACCATATGTGCTACCTCTGTTGCATGCAAGCTAAGGTTTCTTTATGCATCACTGTCTTAGGATTTTGCCGATAGAAAATACTGAGTACTTGCATGAAAGACAGATCTTTTGGGTATCCAGAAAAATTTTTAAAAGTTAAAGCATGATGTCAACATTTCTACTTTATGTTTAAGTGTTATTGTAAAAATTATTTTGTGGGGCTGGAGAGATGGCTCAGCAGTGAGAGCACTGACTGCTCTTACAGAGGACCTGGGTTCGATCCCCAGAACCCACATGGCAGCTAAGAACTATCTCTAACTCCAGTTCCAGGGGAATCTGATGCCCTCTTCTGACCTCTGCGGCATTGCACGACACCGGTGCACCAACCTACATGCAGACAGTACACTCATACACATAAAAAAATAATAAATTATTAAAAAAAACTTTAAAAATTATTTCACAACTTCTAAATCAAACTAGTATGTAGAACTTAAGAGTGGTTGGATTCTTGTTTTTTTACCTTTAGGGACATTAACTGTTTAGGAGTAAAATATTTTTATTTATATGTTTTGCTTAATACTACTTTGACTTATGAATATATGTGAACAGCTCTGTGAAATGTCTTAATGATAAAATGGTGGTGGTGGTGATGGTGATAATGACGATGATGATGATGATGAAAATCCCACTTCTTACAAATTATTATTTTTTTTTTCTTGGTCTTTTTTGAGACAGGGTCTCCCTGTAGCTCTGGCTGTCCTGGAACTCACTATGTAGACCAAGTTGGTCTTGAACTCACAAAGATGGACCTGCCCCTGCCTCCCAAGTACTAGGATTAAAGGCTTGGGCCACCACGCCAGGCACAAATTCTAAACTAAGACATTGTTGCAGAGGACTGTCCTGCGACTGGCAAACTATGGACAGATGCCTTTTTTCCAAGCGTGGCTACAGCAGCTTACCTAAGATCATCACAGACTTTAGTGTTAATGCTCAGCAAGAAAGGAGGGGCAAGTAGACTCAGTTGTGCCTCACAACCAACCACTAGGCCCTAGTTGCAAAAGGGGAGGGACCAAGTGTACCTAAGCTGAGGAAGCCCTAGGTTCTCTGTTATCATTTTGTATGGCTTCTGGGAAGTGGCAATCCATGCCTGGATGGAGACTTTTCAGGGTGGCCAAAGGGGGCTCATCCATACCGCTGTAAGTAACCCTTCACCCAAGCTCAATAAAATAACTGGTTTTCCAAACAGCAGTTTGGCAAAATTGCACCTCATTTTGTGGTAAGAACTAAGGAGGAGAGGGCCAGACGTCATGTTTGTGCCTACCAGAAGGAATTTTAGCAAGAGACATAAAAATTATGAGAAACTCTTTGTGTGTGTTTGTCTCACTGTGTGTGTGTGTGTGTGTGTGTGTGTGTTTGCAACTGCATGTATACATATGTATATGTATATGTATATGTATATGTATATGTATATGTATATGTATATGTGTGTGGAAACCACAGACAGCATCAAATGTTTGTCAGATGCTGGGCACCTATATTTTGAGACAAGGTTTCTTAATTATAAACTTTTATATCCATGGTTGTTTGGTTAATAAAATCTCACTACTCAAAAAGGTAAAATTTTAAGGGGCTAGAGAGATGGCTCAGTGGTTAAGAGCGCTGACTGCTCTTGCAGAGGACCTGG
The DNA here is from genome assembly GCA_009823505.1 of Rhizomys pruinosus. Lineage (NCBI taxonomy): Eukaryota > Metazoa > Chordata > Mammalia > Rodentia > Spalacidae > Rhizomys > Rhizomys pruinosus. The sequence goes on from VZQC01012165.1 coordinate 225,672, forward strand.
GTTTGATTCCCAGCACCCACATTGCGGCTAAGAACTGTCTTTGACTCCAGTTCCAGGGGAGTCTGACACCCTCTCTGAACCTCTGCAGCACTGCATGACACGGGTGCACCAACCTACATGCAGATAGTACACTCATACACATAGAAAATAATAAATAAAAAAATAAAAAGGTAAAATTTTATAAAATATTAAAAACTAATTATTCAGTGTGAAATCAATACCTAATTTATAATATCCTGACTGTCTCTGTTCACTGGATGGTAAGCTCCATGAGGTGAGGCTGCTTTGTCTATTCTCAGGGCTGCCACACAACAGGGCTTGAAAAATATTAAATAAATGGGCCAAAAAGTAGCCAACATGTCAAGCTCCTTTGTCAGCCTTCTGCCTCTTTAAGTTCTAATCTGTTCCTTTACTTTTGCTCAAAATCAGTTGGTTTCTAACTTGTAAACTATATGGAGAGAACCAGTATTTCTTTTGAATGCTTCTTTCCATCCAAGATTTTGTTTTGTTTTGTTGGTATATTCCAATAGAAATACAGGATGAGCCACAGAAATAATGTTAAAATTGTCTAGTAGACACAACCAAAAGTGTAAATAAGAGAAAAACATTTTTCAGACAGAGTCTCTCTATTGTAGTCCAAGGTAGTCCTGAAGCCCCATAATTTTGATAATATATTGTATTTAGACCAAAATGCTCAAGATATTATTACTTGAATACATAATTATATAACTTGAAAATGAGATGTTTTCAATTATTATTTTTTGTACAGAAACATCAAAATGTACCCAAGTTATCCACTGTCACAGTGTTTTATTATCACATATATCCACTGGGTACCATATTCTTGGCACTCCTATAGACCCTGTATGTTCTCCAGTCATCAGAGGAGGAATTGTGACACTAACTTCAGGGCAAATTCACCACCCCTTCCTGTAGCAGAAGCGGCAGTGTTCTGTAGCCTTCAAAATTCTCCTTCCTCTCCATCTTTACATTGTCCCTTAGCTCTACTTCCATTCTCTGATGTTCCCAGCATCATTAGTGCCTTGAGATATTCTTCATTTTAACTTTCCCATTATAAACTAAGCTTCAGTACTTGGGGCTAGAGAGATGGCTTAGTGGTTCAGAGTGCTTGCTGTTCCTCCAGAGGACCCGAGCGTGGTTCCCATCATTCATAGTGGGCAGCTTATGTCTGCCTGTAACTACAGCTCTGGAGGATCCACATTCTCTTCTGGCCTCCACAGGCACCCACACACACATTCACCCTCATGTACATATACACATATTACATATACAAGCCAATATTTCACTCACAGTGTGAGTGAAATTTTTCAGGGTTTTGGTAATAATTGTCTTGGGTGCTTATTAGTTTTTCTTTGTAGAAAATAAATGTAGAAGATAACATAGAAAAAAACCCTCAGAACAATGAAACCCACACAGGCATCCAAATATGAGGGAATGTTAATTGTAACTAAGAAAATCAAGAGAGCGTTCAGCATCAATTCTGTATTAATGTTGCTAATTTAAATTATTTTGTTTCAAGTCTAATTAGAATATTTTCCTTAGGGAAATGGGGATGTGGGTCAGTGGCAGCATTCTTGCTTGGCATATGTTCCCAGAACCATAAAAATATATTCATGAAAATGTCTATTTTATATGACTATCATCATAAATATTGTTTTTTTTACCAGCACTTAAATTTTATTTTATGTATTTTGCTTGAAGACTTTGAGTAGTGACATAAGAACAAGCTCATCGAATCTATAAACACTGATTTCCATGATATATTTGTTTGTGGTAGAGATCATCTTTAGTACACCATAAAGCCTTTATGAAGGTTAAATGAGGTAATAAATAAACATTATTTTCTTTACCATGAATATTCACACGAAAGGGACATTTGTACAAAGAAGAAATGTGAAGAGTGCATTTGGGAAAGATGTTCTTCTGTAGGAGATGAGTTGTATTAGTTCTGGTACATTCACACAAGCAGTCACTAAATTGCATCACAATATATGCTCTGTCTAATATAGGAAATAAGTCATGTAGTTATTTGTTGAAGTTGAGATTTCACTATGGAATACATGCAATACACATTGGATGACATTTCTGACATCACTGAACTTTGCACAAATTACTGAAAACTAGATTCATGCCAGAATCATAGACAAGGATGTGTCACAATTTAATTTAGTAGTGCACAATTCATTTTGTAGTTAACGAACTATGTACCTGACTGAATAATGATCCCTAATGATGTTGTTACTATGACCTGTGAAGCTTGTCAGTCAATGATACCTTCTACGGCCCAAGGAACATTGCATAACTTAGGATGCTGAGTGGTCACGAGTTAGTCAAGTGTGTCCAATGAAACCACCAGCAGCCTTAGCAGGAGGCAGGAATGAGCTGTTGAAGATGTGATGGCACACACTGTGGAGGGATGAGAGGGATGAGAGACCAGGTGCCAAGGGGCACAGAGGTCCTCTAGTAGTTGAAGGTAGCTGGGAAATGATTCTCTGGAGTGTTTAAGAAGACCAAGCCCTGCCAGAACCTGGGTCTGGTGAAGCTGACTCTGGACTTCTGAGCTCCTCCATTGTAAAATCTTGTGTGTGCTGTTTTACTATTTCTAAAATTTAACATATTTTGGCTGACACATACAAATATAAAGTTGTACATATTTATAGGGGCACATGATGTTTCATGCATATATACATTGTTTAAAACTTAAAACTGTTGAACATGTCTAAGTTTTAAACAGTGTATGCTGTTTTAAGTTGGTTGGTATGTGGTCATTTGTTTCAGCAGCACTAAGAAACTAACCCTGACTGATACAGTTAAATTCTGCTCAAAACAACAAGCCTCTGAAGAAAAAAATCCTTGGAAACACTGAGAGAAAGATGCAAGACATGTATGGCAGAATGCATAAACTGGGGTGGGGGGAGGGGCAAAGAGAGGGGGAGGTATCCAAATTGGACTGAAAAATGATGGATGAAGTATACAAAATGTCAGTAAAAACATAATTTAAAAAAGAAACTAACACGACTTCCTAAATGATGGGACAAAGCCTGTGTAGACTTCTAGGCATATGTTAGGCTCTTCTGTTTTTGAAATTCTTGTCAGTGTAATAATCAATGTACAGTTATCAAATGACTGGTGAATGAAATAGTTTATAGCCGTCAAAGTCACATTTACCAAGAGTGGGTGACAGAATTCAAAGATGTCATTAAAACAGAATTATCAGTGTGCATTGAAGAATAATCACAATGGTATTAAGTGGGTGAAAATCAAGTTACAGGCTTAAGAATTCCATTTGCAATTAAAATATTAGCTTATTATTTCTGTCAGTTTCCTAACTTTCTGTCAGTTTCCTAATTTTCAATAAGTAGCATCATTTTCAGATTGAAAAAGCACACTCATTTCTTAAAAAAAAAAAAAGCAGACATTCCCTATAACTCAGGGCCCAAGATGCAATGTGAGCAATACTGCCGCATACAGTCCCCTTCATGTACCCCAAATTCTAATATAATCAATAATTAAACATTTTCAGAATCATAAGTCTGTATGTCCTAAATTGTGTGGTTATCACAGATCTGCAGTTAGGCATTGAAAACATGGGCTTTAGTAATGTTATTATAGTTCTAATCAGCCTTTAACCAGCTATTGTGAACTGTATAACAAGAGCAGAGTGCTTTGGAGGTAATGATTTAAGAGATTTTGGCCACGACCTCAACAGGATGGGAAAAGATAGTGGAATAGGCAGGAAACCTGCAGAATGATTCTACTTCCATTCACTGTGGAAGAAGGAATGATTGTTAGGACTACAGCTGGCTGACTTTCAGTCATTCCACTCCTCGAGCCTCAGTCTTTCTCTGTATGATGAAGGTATAGCCCTAATATTCTATAAATACATGTGTATATGAAGACATCTTATGCAGTTAGGCTTATAGGCTCTGGTTATTAAGAAGCAAGACTGCTTTGAAAAAGCAGATGCAGACTGGAGTGATGGCTTAGTAGAGGATGGTGGGGTTAGGGGTGGTGGTAGGTTCAGTTCCCAGTACCCACATGGTGGCTAACAACAACTCCAGTTTCAGGGGATTCAATGCCCTCTCTGCTCTCCACAGGAATTATACCCACATGGTCACTTAAAGGTAGACAAAACACTCATACACATAAATCATTTTTATTTTTCTATTTTTTATTTTTATTTTTATTTTTTTCTGTCTTTTCAAGACAGGGTCTCCCTGTAGCCCCAGCTGTCCTGGAACTCACTCTGTAGACCAGGCTGGCCTTGAACTCACAAAGATCTGCCTGCCTCTGCCTCCCAAGTGCTAGGATTAAAGGCATGCAAAGGCAATGCAAAAAAGTCCATGCCTGGATTCTGTAGTCTCATGTTCACTCAGACAGTGGTTGCTATGAAGTTCATGGCACTGTGCAAATCCCTGCATCTTATAATCAGCATTAGTTATTTCACACCACCTTCTTTCACAATGTCAGAAAATAAACTGCACAGTGGACTGAAAGGTTTAAACATGTGATGGCTTACAGCAGCAGAAGCCTGAAGCTGAGCTGGTCACTGAGACTTACAGCTTGTCACTTAGCTGCTCTTGAAGGGATGCATTCCTAGCCTCGGGCATGGGGTTCACGTTTCTTCCAGGAAAATCAGGCACATTCACAAATTTGAACTGCTTTCCAACTAAATGCAAGCCCTGATACTTTCCCAATATCTATGAGGTTAAATGAGGATGCCATTTCTGGATTCTGTCTTATATGAAATTTTACTCTAAGTTCGAAATGTTCTGAGATATTTATTAAGTATTTTTTTCCAGGAAATATTGATAACAAGACTATTCTTTGAATCAAAGTGGGGCTATTTAATGTAGATTTTAAAGAATTTATGAGTTTTGCAGGGTAGAATAATCATGCACAGACCTAGTGCTAATGCAAAACAGAAAGACGAATGTCAGAGAAAGATATGGGTAGAAGAAAAACAAAATCTAGATGTTCAGGCAATAAGATGGCCTCAGGGAGCATAGAGGATGGATGACATGGAAGGCTGTGAGACACTGAAATTCAGAACTGAGGTGGAAGGAGACAGCTTTCTTAGTGGAGGAAATAGAACAATGTTTGCAAGTAGAGGTGTGCACTATTCACAGTGTATCTGGAGGAGATAGGACTGAAATATAATAGTAATTCTAACTCCAGGCTGGGGACCCATGGCATAAAGATGGACATAATAGATAAAATCTGGATTGCAAAGCTTTGAATAGGCACAGAAGCAGACCACACTTCATTCTATGGATAAAAGAGAACCTTGTAGAACTTCGAAGCAGTTATCTAATTGATCTACACTTGCCCGTCTCTATTGTTGGGGTCAATGATAATTCTCACCCAGTTGTTTCAAAGTTATTATACTTTCTCACTCAACAAGTGAACAAGATACCAAACAGCTTTTCCACACACCATGCAGTGAATCAGAATTCACCTCTTACATGTCTCAAACTCTGTAAAGGAAGATTTCCTTTGTCACTCTAGTATTTCTAGTATAGGTTGGTGTTGGAAAATTTATGGTCCCATTAAGATGATATAATGAAAGCTGCAAAAACAGAGGGCACATGAAACCAATGGGACCTGGGTACACTGACTATATCCAACGTCTCCAGGCTCCACAGTTCCAGCCTTTTATACCCTCATGTTTGGCTGTGGCCCCTACACAAAGTCTTATGTTCTTCTGACCTGTTTGCTCCTAGAACTGGTCTTAAATCTATATTCTGTATATGACAAAACAGCATCAAATCCACCTTACTTTGCATTATATCTTTGCCCATTTATTATAGAAATGTGTAAATATACACATGTTGCACAAAAATGCTAATAGCACATGCTGTCTTAATTTTATAACTCATTGTGCAGTGAAAATGATCTTTTCTATGTATTTTGTAAGCATTTTGACAGCAGAGCCACCACATTGTGTTATATATACAATCAATTTGCAAATAGTATTTATTTACTAATGAAGTCAATATTTACAGTCTCCAGGATAGGCTAGTTTCTGTCTTTAGAATAAGAAAACAGCTGTTGGACATTTTTGGTATAATAGGACAGAAAAGTATGGTTTTTATTTTCCTTTAGTTCAGTAAAAGGCAAGATGGCTTGTTTGTTTAAGAGCTTCAGAGATAATAGATCTGACCTCATCATCTGAAAGCAATCTATCAGGGTATATGCAATGTGTGTGAGATCAGCCAGCTTGACACTGATGAATCGCGTGCCAAACATCAAATCCAGGTGTTGTTTGCAAATGTGTGCAGCCTGTCCACCAGCGTGGCTTTCACGGAAGGGACTTGGCACTCACCTCAATGAAGAAGATGCTGGCTGCTGATGTGGGATGGTGGTACATATAGACTGTCACCAGAATGGCTGCTGCTATAATGAGGAGCAGGATGAGGATTCCAACGATGAGGCCCGCATGGAGAGTCCCGCCTTTCTTCTCAGCTGCACTGTCATCTGTGGAGGCTGAAAGAAGATTCCAGATGTCAGGTCCTTCAGATGTGAATCTTTAACTTCAAATTTTCATTTGTGGAAAATTTATGTTTTTAATCAAGGTGCACCACATCTTTATTATTTCCTGCTTTATTTTTTTCTACAAGACCCATGTTTAAAGTTATTTGAGCAATGAAAAATCCAAACTGTTAAATGACTCAAAATTAAGTTAGAATGTTTTTATTGTGTTGGGAATTAAACCCAGGGATCTTGTGATGCTAGACAAGAACTAAGCCCTGTAACAGTATTTCAATTTCTTGTTCAATAAACAAAACTACTAATATTTTGTGTATGTGTATGTGCGTGTGTATGTGTGTGTTTGTTTGTGTGTGTGTGTGTGTGTGTGTGTGTGTATGTTGGGAGGGGCAGGTCAATGTTGAGTGTCTTCCTTAATTGCTCCTGACCTTATTTTTAGAGACAGGTTCTCACTGTAACTGGAGGTCACTGATTTAGGTAGACTGGCTGGCCAGTAAACCTCAGACACCTTCCTATCTGTCTCCCCAGTGCTGGGACTATAGGTAAATGCTGGCATGAAGGAACATGTCATGTCCAGATCTTTACATGAGGGATGGGGATCTGGACTCAAGTCTTCAAACTTGCACATCAAACTTTTTACAGACTGAATCATCTCCCACTCCCCTGCTTCCCAAGACTAATGCAGCTTTTAATGCAAATGTACTGTGTTGGATAGCTTTAGTGTCAACTTGACACACCCGGGTTGAGGGAGCCTCAATTGGGGAATTGGCTCCATTGGATTGGCCTGTGGCCACATCTGTGGAGTATTGTTTTGATGACATTCCTCCATGGCCTGTGCTTCAGTTCCTGCTGCAAGGTTCCTGCCCTGAGTTCCTGCCTTGGGCTCCCTGAGTGATGAACTGTGACCCAGGAGATGTGGGCTGAATGGGCCCTTTCCTCCCCAAGGTGGTGTTGGTCGGAGTGTTTTGTCACAGCAATGGAAGACAAACTAGAACATGTATTATGAGAAAATCTCAGTCTGCATAACTGTACAATAACTTTAACTTTCCTTTTTATTTTAACATTAAGTGGGCATTGTACAACATATGAACTACTTTTAAAAAATCTCTCTCACATTCTGTGTGAAATTTTATATGAGAGAGGATTGCTTTTTTATCAGTGGACAATTCCAGCATTTTCAGAGTCTATGCATGAGCTCAAAGCACAGTTTTCAGAATCTGTTTTAAGCTGAAAATCTCTTTAGAAGCATAACAGATGGATGGTCAATGACCCTCAAATAACATTATCACTTTCTACAGGGAAAACTGTGGCACCTAAGATGATCCCACCATATCAGAGCCTGGTCTGATTTTCTCTAACTTTTACTAAGGTGTATGCCACTGTAAAACCAGTTTTCTGAGTTAGAAAAGGAGGAATTTAATTTCAAAAGTAATACCTATCCAACCCAAAGTCAATCAACCAAATAAAACTAATCTCTGAAGTGTTCTAAGATTCTATAATTTTTGATGACTATTCAGGCATTTAGAAATCTTCCTAAATTATTTGTGACAGGCAACTCTATATGAGTGCATAATATGACTGGTATTTTTGAATTATTAAATAATTCCTCAAGAGTGATAGATGTTGCAGAACAATGGCTCTCCATCATTTTATTAACATTTTAGCTCTTTGTTGTTTTCCCCCTTTGTTTCCATGCTTTTATTATACTTACCAAACACCAGTTTGTTTAGTTATTGTTTTTGTTAGTCAAATACAGACATATTTCATATCAGAATGAGTGGTATGTGTGAACTTACAGAATTCTGGATAAAGAACTTTACTCAATTCTTTATACCTTTTCTTTAACCTATTTCCATTCTTCCTTCTTCCTCTATTCTTTTCTTCCTCCCTTCTTCTCCCTTCCTCCTTCCCCTCTCTCTTCTCTTTCTCTACATCCTTTTCTCTCCCTTTCCTTTCCTTTCCTTTCCTTTCCTTTCCTTTCCTTTCCTTTCCTTTCCTTTCCTTTCCTTTCCTTTCCTTTCCTTTCCTTTCCTTTCCTTTCCTCTCCTCTCCTCTCCTCTCCTCTCCTCTCCTCTCTTTTCCTTGCCTTTCCTTCTGTCTTTTCCTGTCATGTCTTGTCCTGTCCACCCTCCCTCCCTCCCTCCTTCCCTCCGTTCCTCTCTCCCTTCTTTCCTCTCTCCTTCCTTCCTTCTTTCATTTCTTTTTCCTGTCTTTCTTTACTGGTGGGGATTAAAACCAGAGCTTCATCCCAGCTCTCCTTTAATCTTTTTCATTGTCATCATTTGTAATTTGCTTGCATTACTCGATAGCCAATAATCCTTCCCTGAGCCCCAAGATGCAAAATCCTAAAGCTCTTTCCTAACATAAGTTGATAAAATAATATCAAACTTAAAAAATAATTCATCATAAAATTGATTTACAATATACCAGATTTTTTTGTTGCCTTGCAAATATCGAACCAACAATTCTATTTTTAAAATTTTTTATTTATTATTTTATGTGTATGAATGTGCTGTCTGCATGTAGGTAGGTGCACCCATTTTGTGCAATGCTGTGGAGGTCAGAAAAGTGTGTCGGATTCCCCTGGAACTGGAGTTAAAGATGGTTCTTAGCCATCATGTGGGTACTGGGAATCAAACCCGACTGCAAGAGCAGATGGTGCTCTTAAACTCTGAATCATCTCTTCAGCCCCTGAACCAACAATTCTAAGAGGCAGACATCCTTTTGACAGATGTGGAAACTCAGGAATAGGACAATTAAAATATGTGATAAGGGTGCAAAGCTATTAAGATGGACCTGAGCTCAAACATAGCCTGCTGTAAGCTTTAAATCTTTGACTATCATTTCCTCAATTAATATTGAGCTGCTTGCAATGCTATTTCTTCTTGATGTTATGAGTAAAAAATTCTGAAAATGCCTGGTAGGTTCAAGAAAATGAAATTAATTAAAAATGCAGTTTAAGAATTAGCTTTGTGCCTTCAAGAAAAGGAGCAGAGGCTGAGCTTGTCTTGTGTCTTCTCCTGTGGCTTGTTTCAGTGTCTGCTATCAAAGACCCTTGCTCATGTTTAGTGGAAGAGTAGCATGGAACTTGATAGTAAAAGAAAACGAAGGGCAAGTAAAGGCCACTGAAAACGTGTGACAGCATTGGAATGACATTTTCACCGCAACTGCATATGGTTTTAATAATTGATGTCATCTGTCTTGTCCTCAGTTACCTAATCTCCACTACAGTGACACTGTTATTCCACAGAGTTCTTGGGAGAGCTCAACGTATACTTACAAGTCCTTAGTAGAGCACCTGGCTTGTAGTAATCATGGAATTAGTGCTAAACTGAATTATTATTACTTTATTTTTTCTGTGAAGCAGAGTGAGGCAAATTAAAGTGGCAGATTCATGACACCATATAAACTACACTTTTACCCTTAAAATTTGTTGCTTTTAGACATTTGGCCTCATTATTAAGTGCGCTTTATGACTGCATTTTATGAACTAGACTGGATTTCTAATTTTTCCAAGAGTAGGTCATGTTAACTTTCATAGGAAAATAGGATTACTTTAAAATGTAACTATGGGGAAAATTTAGCAAACTATTTACTTGAGTCATAAAACTCCTTGAATGTTTCTTTGAAACCTGTGCGTAATTCTACCTACCCCTCTCAGCATGCCTTGCACCAGCCTTCCCTTACTCTGTTTTCTCCATCCCTCCATCTCCTTTTACATTCCTTATTTATTTGTCTCTCATAATCCTACTGACTTATTTCTTCCTTTATATCAATCCATCAGCCAGTGTCTGTTGTATGTCTGGGGTTCAAATTCTTTTAGATACAGCACACCAAAAATTCCAGCCTCCTGTGTTTCGTGAGATGCCGAAGGGAAAGAGGAGGCACTGGGCCAACCAGGGGGTGTTACATTTTGAAGGGACCAGAGCACAGAAATGCTACAGCAGCAACAGGCAAGAAGAGGCTGCCCTTCCCAGGAAGATGAGGGCGGAAGATATGTTAGTTAGAAAGAATCCCATCAGAACTGAAACGTTCTTTGAATTGCAGGACATAAATTGCCAATTTTCAGAATATAAAATAAAAGCCAATTTGCATCTTCAGTTTGGTGAGCCTCATCTAGTCTTGTTATTGAAGCATGAATCTCTGTCACCAGCATTGTTTATCAGTCATGGTTGCTATAGTGATTGAGGTCATGTTATCACCCCCTTAAAACAGGTCTTTTAGACTTCAGTCTTCTCATGTTGAATGTACTTTCTACCAAATCCGGTGTGCTACAAGGCGAATAACCATTTCGTTATATTTTGGACGACGATGATAATAAAATAAGCCGTCTTCATGGCTCCTCAAATACTGGTAAAATGTAGGCAAATATTTATAGACCTGTGAGGGTAAAAAGGCCCTGGCATGTTAACTAATGTGTTATCATTAGAACAAACCATTTAAGGAGAAATGTAGCACATTTAATTCTAAAACACTACAACACATGTACGCTTTTTTAGAAAGGCCTTCCAGTGATGGTCTAAATGAAGTGAACAAAATGACTTGGGTATATGTTTAGGACATATTTCTCTATGTCCATGTTATTTATTATTTATATTTTACCTGTAGGAATGTATCGCCTAGATGTATGTAAGTATATCGCTGTCATGTGTGCAGTGCCCAGGGAGGTCAGAGAGGGAGTCAGATTCCCTGAACCTGGAGTTACATATGGTTGTTAGCCTCCACAGAGGGGCTGGGAACTGAACCCATGTTCTCTGCAGGAGCAGCCAATGTTCTTAACCACTGAGTCATCTCTCTAACCCCTTAAACGATTTCTTTTTTGAGACAGGGTCTCCCTGTAATCCCAGATGACCTGGAGCTCTCTATATAGATGACACTTGTCTTGATCTCACAGAGATTTACCTACATTTCCCTCCTGAGTTCTGGAAATAAAGGTGTGTGCCACCACACCTGGGCTAACTAATTTCTCCTCTAATGATTTTATAAAAAAAATTGTAGAAAGTTCCTTTATTGTAGCTGCTTTCTCAGAACTGTAGAAATTCAGAGAAACAGATGCTGTAATGGGATATTAAAGACTATTGAATCAGAACATCTGTATTAATGTGATTTGATTCTAAGTTATTTTTTGTTTCTAATTTAACATCACTGCTCAAACAAAGAATTATATATTATGTATAATATATATATATATATATATATATATATATATATGGAGAGAGAGAGAGAATTCAGGTGGATTCTCTGTGTTAAATATGACTAGTATCGAGCCGGGCGTGGTGGCGCATGCCTTTAATCCTAGCACTTGGGAGGCAGAGGCAGGCGGATCTTTGTGAGTTCAAGGCCAGCCTGGTCTACAGAGTGAGTTCCAGGACAGCTGGGACTACAGGGAGACCCTGTCTCGAAAAGACAAAAAAAAAAAAAATATGACTAGTATCTCAAATGGAAAACTGAAATGCAAAAAGGGAAAGTAAGTATTTAGTACTTCCCATCATTGAAATTTAATTCATTCACCTCAAGAGAAGCCTGCTCACATCAGTTGACATCAATCCTCCCTCAGAGAAGGCAATAAACTTAATTGTCATCTTTGTTTTTTTTTTTTAATTTTATTTATTTCTGTATGTGTATGAATGTTCTGTCTGCATGCAAGTCTGTGCACCCGTGTCGTGCAATGCCACAGAGGTCAGAAGAGGGTTTCGGATTCCCCCAGAACTGGAATTCTCCTGGAATTGGAGTTTCAGACGGTTCTCGGCCGCCATGTGGGTGCTAGGGATCAAACCTGGGTCCTCTGCAAGCTCTTAACTGCTAGGCCATCTCTCCAGCCCCAATTGTCATCTTTGTAAATAATCATTCCTGATCTTTTAAACTGGCAGGTAGAAACGAGTTAAAGAAAACTCTGCATCTGACTCAGGTATAGACTTCTTGTTTAGCTTGTAGAGTCTATAAAATGTTTGGCAAATATTTATACAAAGACATAAGGAAACTGGTCCTGAGGCCTAAATTCCTATGGTTTTCTTAGAAATATATTAGGCTCTTTTACTCATGTCCAAAAGCAAACAAAACAAAACAACTATCAATGCAGTTATTATTCACCAGAGAATTCAAATTATCAGTCTTTATTTTGGTTTTACATTGCATACTAAAGTAGGAGGAATGAAAGGTAGAAGTCAGTGAGATACCACAAAGTGGGGTCGCCAAGCCAAAAATGCAGTATAGCAACTAACACACATTAAAAGTCTTCACAGTGAAGCCTCATTTTGTAATTTCTTAAGACATAATTTAAAACATGAATGGAGCATAGAAAATCAATAATATCAAAGATGACACAGTCTGGTTTAATACCCTGAGTGACCCGAGCGGGCCTTGTGGTTTTTTTAGTAGCTCATAGAATAAAGGTCAATATTCAGACACAGAAAGGACTAAACATTGTCATATCTGTCAAAGCAATTTGCTGTCATTGGCTAAGTTTTAGCTACCATAATACTGAACGTGTCAGATTTATAAAGTAGAAAATACCCAAGGCCTTGTGTGAATTATTTCACTTGTTCTATTCCATGCAAAGCTTATCAGTCAGTAAACTGAAAGGAGAAAGACAGGAAATGGCAGGGAAAGAAGAAAAAGAATAATGCTTTCTCACTATAATTAACTTAAAAACATTATGTTCCCTTATCCTGTGACATTTTTAAGATATCGATATTATGCATTTAAAGTACAGCTCTAATATTTTTTAACATATTGCTAAAGAAGATTTGTGGGTATTTTTAAACCTTGCTAATCCTTCAAGTTTGAGAATAAAGTAAAACCAAAATTCCTTTTCTGAAATTTTATCCACTTTACAACCAATTCTTCTGCTGGCCTAAAGTAAAATACTTTAGCCTGCAAATTCCACACAGTATTCGTATCCTTTGGGAGATAGAAGGCCTGATGGATTGGGCAAAGTCTTGTACAAATTTGTTCAAAGTCCATAAATCTTACACAGATGTTGCCAAAATGTTCCTTCTGAAAGTTTCAGAATGAATTTAAACTAAAAATGCCTCAAATATCTCTGCTCTACATTTTGATTAAAAACACAGACACACGTCTTTCCTGGTAGAATATAACCTAACTCATTTATACACTAAGGAAAGGAATGAAAAAAACCCACTGATACAATTTTCAGCTGAGCTGATTTTCCTTTGGAAGCATCCCTCATATCTGATGCGATTTTGCAGCCTGTGTGCTTCCTGTCTCTGCAGTTACTATGTACACAATCATGACTCTGACTGATTCAGTTTCCCCTGGTGAGTTATGTAGTATCTGATTTTTTCATAGTTTTAGTTCTTTCAAGTTCTTAATCCTGGGGTTACAATTTTTGGATGTTTACCAATGTAGTCCTGTATTTAAATTTTTAATTCATTATTATGTGCATGTATGTGCATGATGTGTGGCAGTTGGAGGACAACTTTGTGGAGCTGAAGCTCGCCTTCAACCTTTATGTGGGGTGTGAGGATTGAATTCAGGTCACTAGGTAGGCCCCTAGAGCAAGTTTATGTGGGGTGTGAGGATTGAATTCAGGTCACTAGGTAGGCCTGTAGAGCAAGTTTCTTTTACCCACTGAGCCATCTTGCTGACTCAATGTTTTTCACAAGCTAGACTTGAGATTACTATATAAAAGTATTCAAATCTTAATATATATTCTCATTGCGACATTGCCACTGTAGGGATTTGGAATGTAACTTTAACACAAAAACAAGTACATTACAAATAAGGGTGTATTATGCAGGGTAAGAAGAGCATCTGGCAAAAGCAGCTGATGAGGCCCTTTCTTTTTTCTTTTGTATCAGCAGGTAACTACGAAGTTTCATTCAGGGAAACACATGGAATGCTAAGATAAGAGAACTCAGAGAGTGACAATCCTATTTTAAAAACAATGATCAATTACTGATCATTTGAAAAAATAAGTTAAATAAAGTTCTGTGAAATCATAATAAATACTTGATTTGGTGGCTGCAGAGATGATCCAGTAGTTAAGAGTACTGGCTGCTCCTGCAGAGGACCCTGGTTCGGTTCCCAGCACCCACATGGAATCTCAACCCTCCAGTTCCAGGGAATCTGAAACCTCTCCCGGCCTCCTCTGGCATTAGGTATGCAAATTAGGTACACATACATACATACACACAAGAAAAACATTTACACATACGAAATAATTATAAAATGAGGTTAAAAGAGCCGGGCATGGTGGCACACGCCTTTAATCCTAGCACTTGGGAGGCAGAGGCGGGTGGATCTTTGTGAGTTCAAGGCCAGCCTGGTCTACAGAGTGAGTTCCAGGAAGCAGGGGCTGTAGAGAGACCCTGTCTCGAAAAGACCAAAAAAAAAATGAGGTTAAAAGAAATGCTTGATTTCATCAAACGAGGGTTTGGGAGAGTAGACACATAATGCCAGTAGCTTCTAGCCTTACCAAGTGAGTGGTTCTTGGACACTGAGTGTGTGCAAGGAGATTTATGGGAACTACAGCTACTATGTGGCCAGAAATAAATGTCTGGAACAATTCGTTTTGGTCTTAGAGTTTTCTTGACACAGTATATCCCTATAGCCCCTGGTGGCCTGGAACTCAGTATGTAGACCAAGCTGGCCTCTGTCTCACAGAGATCCCCACATGCCTCTGCCTCCTGAGTGCTGAGATTAATGACATGTGCCACCACTCCAGGCTGGGTTTTACAATTTTTATGTGTGTCTGTACTTCTGCTTATGATAATCTACCTGAATGTCTAATAGTTAACAATACCAGAATTTTTAGCTTTAAATTTTTGCCTAATATTAGCTTTCTATACCAGGTTATCTTCTTTATTTAAGATATATTTTAAGTGATTATTTTTCTTTTTAAATTATTTTTTGACAATTTAAAAGGTATATACTGAGTTGTGGTTATGTTCACTCTCATCCCCCCTTCTCATTCTTTCCTCAGTCCTACTAGAACCCTTCTTCTCAACCAGCTCCTTCTACTTTTACGTATTTTCTTTCACCCTGAGGTTAATGATTGTCTATATGTGCAGAGGGGCCTGAGGGTTGGGTGCATTATTAAGCAAAACATGAGCAATTATCAGTGATTACATCATTGAGAAAAACTACTCCCTGCCCCTCAGGATCCATAACAGTCTTGTTTGTTTTTTATTTTTTTTTTTTTTTTTTTTTGTTTTTTTGTTTTTTTTGGTCTTGTTTGAGACAGGGTCTCCCTGTAGCCCCAGCTGTCCTGGAACTCACTAGACCAGGCCGGCCTTGAACTCACAAAGATCCGCCTGCCTCTGCCTCCCAAGTGCTAGGATTAAAGGTGTGCACCACCACGGCTGGATGGATCCATACAGTTTTGAAAAAAATGTTTTAGTATCTAAAATTTACAGCTATTTATAAGACCAAAGAACTTCAAAGAATGTTTCCTTGCTGAAATCTGTGCACAATACTTGCATGGTTAAGACACTAAGATTTTTAACTACAGAAAAAAAAAAAAGCTAGCAATGTTTTCCTAAAGAACACACTCACTATGGAACACTAAAAATAAGGTTGACTGTGAAGGTCTGGGAATTCAGAAGAAAGTGATCTTTCATGTCTTCTAAACCCAACTGTTCTCGAATAAATTCTCATGTTAAAACACATCATTTATATGCACAGCCCAAGATGATCACAATAAATGTGTACTGTTTTTATCAAATACATCACTTGTTCTGAACATGGAGAAAGAATCCCATTAAGGGCTGGGTATGTAGCTAAATGGTAGGGTTTCTATTTAGAATGTGCAAGGTCCTGCACTCCAATCTTGCTTATAGAAAGAGAGACACATGACTAAACCACTAAGCTGATACACAACCTTCGTACTCCTAAGAATAGCAGGAGGAACTCACCTTGTCTGACCCAAAGGACAAGCTTTTCTTCAATCCTATGTCCTTTTTGATAAAATGACACAATACTTATGCCATGATGGTTGTGAAGATGTGAGATGATGCTTATACAATGTCAGGCGCACAGCTAGGTGGGACCACTGATTGATTTTCTCCTTTATCAGCTTGCGTAGTGTCCTCTAGAACTATAAGAGCTAGTCTCCCAATAACCACAGTGACAAGCATGGCAAACTATTGCTACTGGTGCAGTAGTGGCACTTCTGTCTAGGGGGTAATTAATAGCCATCTAACTGGACTTAAAGCTCTCCCAATGGGCTGGAACTCATGGATAACACTGTAAACATAGCCAAATATACATGGCTGGAGAGGTCATGAATCCTAAAGAAAAATCCTATTTCTGGCAAATCACTAGATAAGTGAAATTTCTTTATGTAGGCTAAATATGGATCCTTATATTTACAGACAACTATACTGTGTACATCACGTATCAAAGAAGATTCTTTTTGCAACAGATGGAGGCTATTACAGAGTTCTACAACTGATCATACACAAAGAATATATGTCTGAGAGAAGCCCAGCCCTAACTGGCACATCTATGGTAGAACATTGACAACTAAGGCTCATAGATGGGGGGGAAGATGTAGAGAGAATTCTAATACATCTCTCAACTCTCACCAGGAAAGGTTCCTAATACAACAGAGTGTGATATACACAGTAGGCCACCACTTTTTAGAGAATAAGAGACTGTGGAGTGAGTGTCCCTGGAAAAGAGTCCTATAGTAACTTCACTGACCCATGGCTCAGGGACCATTGTGAAAGAGAGGGTAGAAAGACTGTAGGAGCCAGGGTTGTTGCATGAGCATAAGGACACAGAGGGTTTCAGGTAGATGAAAACTTGCTTATATGAATTTGCAACAATGGTGACAGGACGCACAAGACCCACACTAACTCAATAAGACAGAAGCCCAGTATATAACTGGAGAAAGGGACAACAGGCCTCAAACTTAGCTGAAGAACTATTGGCAACAGATTACTGCAGGGTAAGGGAGAGCTGATCTTCTTTAAGGGAATGACTACAGATAGGTCGACTAGACTCCAGTGGATGATGAACTTGCACTGAGGGACATCAGGGCTTGATTGGATAGGACTTAAAATATAACAGCCAGGATGAATTCCAGTGGGAGCCTACAGTGGATGTAGATGAGAGTCTATATTTGATTAGGATATAAGTAAAAATGTAAATAAAAAGTGACTAACCCTGTGCTTAACATAGAGTAAGTGCTCAGTGAAATGCTTGCTGTTAGTATTCCTCAGAATAATTGCCATTCCACACATTACTATACTATGGCAATCATATTAATATTATTATTAATACTGTTATTTCAAAATGGATTCACTAAAGAAAGTTTCTGGACAATTAGAAGAGCTAAAGCCAGTACTTCTCACATTCCATAAGATAGAAAAGGATGGAATGCTTTCAAATTCTTTTTGACAAAGCCAGCATGATACTGATAGCTAAACTCAATGAAGATACAATAAAAAAGAACATTACAGATCCATCTTCCTATGAACAAAGATGCAAGGTTTCCAAATAAAACAGTTGCAAACTGAAATACAGATCTTTACCACAGTCAAGTGGGCTTCATTCCAGAGATGACAAGGTGGTTCAACATATGTAAATAAACAACTGTAATGCACCACATAAAAGGACTCAAGGACCAAAATCACATGCTTATCTCAGTAGATGGAGAAAAAGCCTTTGGCAAAAATCTAACATCCTTTTATTATAAAAAGCCTTTCAAGACTAAGAATAGAGAGAAAATACCTCAATATTAAAGGCTATAAATAAAAGTCTATAGGTAACATCATTCTTAGAAAAATGAGAAGCATTTCCATGAAAATCAGGACTAAGACAAGATGTCTATTGTCTGCTTTCCTTTGCATTTTAGTGACAGGAGTCTTTGATACAGCAACAGAACAGGAAAAGGTGAGAAATGGAGACAATTATGAAGGGAAGAAACCCAAAGATCCTTATTCTCAGATGCTTATTCTCAGATCATATTGTTCTATACCTAAAAAAAAAAAAAAAACCTTAAGAATCCTACCAGAAAAGTTCTATTGCTGATGCATTCTTTCAGGAAAGTGGCAAGATAGAAAATTATCACACACAAAACACAGGCTGGAGGCTCCACTTCTGGTGCCTGCTTGAAGGTGTGAAGCTCTGCTCTCTGCTCCTGCCCTGCCACCTCCTGCCACCATGCCTGCCAGCCATGATGGACTTTAATTCCCTGGAACCTTCGAACAGATGTTAAGGAATTTGGCCACCAAGCTAGAGAGATCACATGGAGAACTGACACAGAGAAGCCAAGTCATTTGGGAGACATCCTGAGACTTCACGGAGGAAGAAACCAGCATCCCAGCATCCATGCTGAAGACCTTTGAGCCGGCCTCACGGGGGGGCTCAGATACGGAAGTATATCATACTGCATGCTTATCACGATGACCACAGCCCCACAGGAGCTCACACGGAGCAGAACTGCCCAGCTGAGCTGAATCCATCCACAGAATCATGAAAGACAATACAACTTTGATGTTTCAAGCCAACTGAATTTTGGAGTGATTTGTTATAAAACACAACTGAAAAAAAAACATAGGCTGGAGAGATGGTTCAGTAGTTAAAAGCACTGACTGCTAGAATCCAAAAGACTTGGATTCAGTTCCCAGCACCCACATGGCAGCTAACCCCTTAACTACAGTTCCAGAGGATCTGACGCCCTCTTCCATTGCATGCACTGATATGCATGTGGGCAAAGCACTCATGAACATAAAATTTAAATGAATAGAATAAAATAATATTTCTATATATAAATGGCAATAAATGGCAAATGCTCTGAGAAAGAAATCAGGGCAACAATCTCATTTAAATAGCCTGAAAGAATACATTGGAACAAATCTTTTTTTTTTTACCTTGGAACAAATCTAACTAAGAAATTGAAAGCTTTATAAGACAAGCAGTTTGAAACACTGATGAGTGTGCCTGTGAGATGGCTCAGTGAGTAAAGACATTTGGTGCCAAGCCTGACATCCTGAATTCAATCACAGGACACACACGCTATAACTTCTGAAAGTTGTCCTCTGACCTCCATATGCACACTGTAGCCGGTGCCTGCCCATACATACATGTACACGAACAAACATAAATACATATGTGTAGACATAAACAAATAAATATAACCAAAACAAAACACAAAAGAAATTGAGAAAGTCAGTAGAGAAATCATTTGGAACTGAAATGTCAGCTTCTCTGCTAGCTAGCTTTTGTAGTGCAGAAGGGGCTATGTAGCCTGATAGGGGAGAAAAGGCATCAATAATCACACCAGGCTGTGAACCTTATGAACTACAGTGCCAAAGTGCCAGACAAGATCTTCCCACTGGTGAAGTAGAGGCAGAACCATGTGGGTGTAACCAAGGGTCCTCAGATTACATTTTGGCTCTACTGGAGGGAGCACATGCCTTGCACTGTAAACCTGGTAAAACAAAAAACAAAACAAAACAAAACAAAATCAAAACAGAACAAAACAAAACAAAACATGGCAGAGGCCATAGAGGAGAACTTACTTCTGTGGCACAGTTGAATTGACACGGCCTTAAACTGCCTTTTAAATATTAAGTTTATACCACTAGAAAAATGCTACTGTCAGAGAAGCTTCTATTTACAATGAACGGCAGTGAAGCAAAGGGGGCATGGCTGTTCAAGGTGCTGAGAAGAAGTGACAGTTGGATGCTGAGCCCTAAACAGGACATTTTTATGACTTAGGGAATGCTGTAAAATAGAGGAGGGGAAAGAATGAAAGATAACACAAAATGCTATCTTCCAGGCAGGACCCAGCCATTGAAAATATGCTCTTTCCTAGCAGTTTAGTTGCCTAAACTGGGCCTGCAGCGGGAATGGGCTCATGGGCTGTCTCTCCTCTCTGGTGACCCAGTCCCTACTGATAGACTCTTGAGGAGGGACAGTCATTGTCTGTAGTTGTACATCCAATGTGAGCACCCTTGGCTTCAATGGATAGTTCCAGCATGGTCACACATGGTTAAAATCAGTGAGTTACAAGACAGGCATAGTGGTGCATGCCTTTAATCCCAGTACTTGGGAGGCAGAGGCAGGCAGGTCTCTATAAGATTGAGGCTAGCCTGGACTACATGGAAAGTTCCAGCCAGCTGTGGCTACAGGGGGAGCATTAAATTGGGTGGGAGCCAATAAGGGGAGATGGGGATAGGGGAAGGGATCTAAATACCATCAAATCATATTGTATGAAAATTGAAAAATTCATTAAAAATGAGACAGTTTGCAGGGTGTTTACATTTCATAAATTGCTATCAACACAGGCACAGGCTGAGAGTTTGCCTCTAATTCTAATAGCCATTAGCCTACTTGGGAAGAAGGCTGTCATAAAATTGTTCCTACACTGTCTGCTCCTTAGAACCGACACTGCCAAGGCTCTTATGCAACATACATCCTAATGTGTTGAATGTCAGACAGAACATGGTTAGTCCAGGGGTGAGTATGAGATGCATCTAAGGTCTTTTATCAAGTCAGCTGTACAAAAGAACTCTACTTGGCTAGTAGGAGGCACTTCTATGAGTTGGGCAGCTGCAAGGGATTTGTCTTCAGATTGTTGGGGGATGGGTTGACAGAATTTACAAGGTTCCTGACTTTTAAACATATTTGGCAAAAGTGGTGCCGTGTTTGACTTATGGGCTAGCTTTAACGGGAGAATTGCCGGCTAATGGTTTTGCAGTCACCTGGGCCTCAGGAGATGTAGCACTCCCAGAAGAGCATACGGTGGCAGAAGGTTACATGTGTAGGGACCATGGGACTTTGGACAAAAGACAGAGACTGTGTTTCTGACACAGTATGTGTGAACATAATGACAGAATGCTATAGAGATTGAGCAAGTTAAGCATGCCAAGCCCCCAAAAGCCTGTCTGATATGAAGCCAGTAGCTCAATAATTACTAGCTAAATTTATCATTATTAGAAACTAGATGAGAAGGTTCTATGAATAATTTAAAGCAAAACATGAATTAAATAATCAGAAATGTCAAATTTTATACCTATTAATTAAAGAAGCTGGTTCACTAATGATAAACCTTTGCTTTTGTGGAGAATTTCAAGACACCTGGAGGAATTTACTTAAGAAAATAAATACATACAGTTTGACGATGAGCACATTAAATTGTCTTCTCTTTTTTCAAACCAAGATGCCATCCTTAGCATTAAAACACATAGGTGTACAACTTAACAAACTTAAATAACTCTGTATACCCAAGGAGCCATTATCTGAACCAAGATATGGAATATGGGGTTTGGAGAGAGAGCTCCATGGTCAAGAGCACATACTGCTCTTGGAGAGGACCTGAGTTGGATACTAACACCCATGTCAGGTGGCTCACAACCACGTATAGGTCCAGCTTCAGGGAGATCCCCTACGTCTAGCCTCAGGCCTCCACAGACACCTGCACTTCTGTGTACATACTCATGCACACAATATAACATAATAACATGTGCAATAACTTTGACTCCTCAAGGTTCTTTTTGTCCCCTCCCAGTCAGTCTTTATTATTTTTCATCCACAGCCAAACACTTTATTGATTTCTACTATTATAAACTAACTTTGTCTTTATATGACTTTATATAAAATGAATCATATTATGTCTTATCTGTTTTGCAAAATATCATTAGTTTGGAGCTGGAGAGATGGTTCAGCAGTTTGGAGCACTTCTTGCAGAGGATGGAGTTTCATTCCCAGCATCCACATGGCAGCTGACAATTGTCCCTATTCCAGCTCTTGGGGTTCTGGTGCCCTGTTCTGGCCTGTGTGAGCATGGCAAGCACATCATGCACTTACATACATCCACGAAAAATACTCATACACATAAAATAAAAATAAATAAAAGATCATATTTTATTTTATATCATTGCTTCCTTGATGTATTCTTAAAATTTCTCTTCATTTTTTTCTTTTTATCATATATTATTCATTAGTTTTTGACTTATTACTTATTTGGGGGATTCTCTAGATATTGTATTTTCTCTCTAGATTTTTAAATTTTATTCTGTCATTCTTATACAGGGTCATTTAAGGGTATTTTCAGGTAGGAACACAGTGTGCTTTCAGCTCGCAGTTTTGCTTCTACTTTCATGTTGCCATATATGGTTTTATGTTTTATGTACCTATAATATCAGGGCACTCAAGTGAAAAGAAATGTGATATTTGAGTTTCTGAGACTGGATATAATATAATTAAAATATAACTGATGAAAAGGTGTAGACTCATCATACTTTGTTATGTCACACATAAACTAATAGTCCCCACCTCTCCACACATCATTTCATGATGTCTCTTTGCAACAGACAATATATTTTTACTGATTCTCATTAAGATTTCTTTTATGTGTGTATGTGTGTGTCTATATAAGTGAATGTGCATGTGTGTAGAAATGTATGCATGTTTGTGTGCAGAGGTACTAATACACCTGTGCTCCTGTGTGGAAGCTAGAAGAGAATGTCAAATCTCTTGGAGCTGGAAGTCAAAGGGCACTGGCAAGCCCCTTGGCTTGTTATGTGTGTGGTGGGATCAGAGGTCCAGTCCTTCTGGTTATGCAGCTCACTGCTCAGCCACCTCTCAAAACTCATCTGAGTCTTCTGTAGTCCAGGACAATCTTTTGAAATTAAAGATGTTTTTATGGGTCAGTGAATATGGTGTGCCTTATTTATTATTTCGAGTATATTTTTTATTATTATTATTTGTTTATTTTTAAGGGATTCTACAATATAATAACACAGTTGTTTTCAGATAACATTGATGTTGCTCAGTTTGCTGTACAATTAGGTAATTGGTGCATTTTGCAAGTATCTATGTCCAAATTTTGAACAACCCAAGGTTCCCATAGTCCAGTTGGAGAAGCTTGTATGCACAGGCATGTTGATCAATTAGGAGTCCCCCTATCCTCACAGCCCTTACTATCTACCACCGCCTCCTTTGTCTGCATTTGTTCCCTGGCTTTGGGAAAGGGGCACAAGTGGGTGAGAAGAAAACAGTCTACTTTCTTTGGAGTTGTCATTTTGGACTCTAGTCTGTTCAGGTTGTTTCCCTTCATGGGTTGACAGCTTTTCCATTGATACCTTTTTAGTCATACTAACAAAGCACAAGCTATTGGATGTACAGGCATTTAAGCAGTACTAATTATTATGTCAAGCTAAGCTGTGAGCATAGACACAGATGCTTGGATGGTATACTAATCTGCAAACTGTGGTTTCTCTATCTATACTTTATAGTAGTTAGACATAGCTATCTAAAATTACTAATCATATTGAAGGTGGTTGACAGTACAGCTCAAATTATGTCCATCCAATTTTTTTTTATATTTGACTAATTTTTCAAAATTTTAATAGTTGGCCGATGAACAGACTTCTCTTTCATTATTATATTCTCCTACTTATTTTTTTGTGTTTGTTTGTTTCGATATTTAAAGTCAGTGAAGGTATTTTAAGGTTATACTTGTGGTCTGTACATTTTCTATCCTTTATCTTGAAGCATTTTATACTTATGTGCTTTTAGTTTTCAGGCACCTTACTTATATACAGCATTTAGGAGGGTTTTGTTTTCTTTTGTTTTCTTTTGTTTTCTATGGTGCTACATTTGGTACAAGGCCTCCGTTGTGCTGGACAAGCACAGGATCACTGAGTTGCATATTCAGATTTCCACTTTGCTTTTTAAGACACTGGTCTGATAAGCCATACTTGAGTGTTATTTACGATTAATTACTGGTCTGCACTTTCTTGTCTTTTTTGTGTCTACCTGTTCTGTGGTCCCACATTCCTTTTCTTTTGCCTTCTTTAGAGTCAACAAATATTTCTTAGAATTCCATTTAAATGTCCCCCAGGATTTTTAGCTGTACATTTTAAAAACTACTTTGTCTTTTGTGGTTGCTGAGTATGTTAACATGCATTGAAAATATTTCTGTTGAAACTTTATGCAGCAAGATGCTAATTCATTATTGTAACTGAAATAAAACATTTGGCTAAAGTAGCTTACAACACTGTTATGAATTAATGTTAAGTGATTAACCCATGTTTTTATTACCCAAGACACATTTAAATTCTCACTGAAGAAGAAACCTAAAGCCAAAATTAGTCTAATGGAACAGCAGGCACTGTCTTGAAGAATTATGCTTTTTAAAAATAGTGGATCACCATATTACATGAATACTAAGCCCTGGCTACTCAAGCACATATGAACATAATTTATGGACTAACTATACAGCCTGGAGGACAGTCACCAACTTATGGGTAGCTCCAAACACACCCTGACCCTTACACGACAGCAAAAGACTCTCTTTTCCACTCCGCTTGGAAACATTTCAGAATTCTCACAAACCCTAGAGATCACATTCTTATCTATCCCTCCTTCCCTTTGATGTACTCTTTGGCTT
Source organism: Rhizomys pruinosus (assembly GCA_009823505.1). Classification (NCBI taxonomy): domain Eukaryota; kingdom Metazoa; phylum Chordata; class Mammalia; order Rodentia; family Spalacidae; genus Rhizomys; species Rhizomys pruinosus. Next base: position 250,549 of record VZQC01012165.1, read on the forward strand.
CTTACTGCTTGTTCTTCTTATTGATTGGGGCCTATGTCATCACCCCCAGTCAATTTCTGAAACCAGGTGTAGTAAAACCCATAAAGGGTTTTGTCCTCTACACATATCAGCATTGCTACACAGAAAATGCATTTTACGCTCTGGTATTTCCTTTGCATCACTATCCCACTACTTTGGGGTCATTTATTGTAAAATAAGGATTACTGGAATACCAGGATTGCAATACGCAGTTGGTTTTATAATTTTTATAATTGCAAAAGCTAGTGGAGTGACAACCAGGGAGGTAACGTAGATAATGGGACACGCTGGACAAAGAATGCTTCATATTTTTTAAAATCTTTTTTTAATTTTATTTATTTTTGTATGTGTATGATTGTACTGTCTGCATGCAGGTCTGTGCACCCATGTCGTGCAATGCTGCGGAGATCAGAAGAGGGTCTCGGACTCCCCTGGAACTGGAGTTCTCCGGGAATTGGAGTTACAGACGGTTCTTAGCCACCATGTGGGTGCTGGGGATTGAACCCGGGTCCTCTGGAAGAGTAGTCGGTGCTCTTAACCGCTAGGCCATCTCTCCAGCCCCCAAGAATGCTTCATAGTTTGAGACGGATGGACTGACATAGCACAAGTTGCCACAAAATTTACTTAGAATGGATAACTTGAGACTAGAATTATTTATTTCTAGAATTTTCCATATTTGAGTGGAGGCAGCTGAAGCCACTGATAAGGAGTTTACTGTATACTGAGAAACAAGATCTTCAGTTGGAACGTCCTTGGCTTTTCTCCCCATCGACCCCTCCTTCCCTGTCACATCACTCCCTTTTCAGTCACCATCAAAGTCCGCTTCTCCGTGAACTCTTTCTCCTCCTTATGCTTCTAAAGTGAAGCCAATTTTTTTTCTCTTTTTCATCAAGTCTCCTGAAAGAATGTTGTTGATATGACTTTTACTGCCATCTATAGACTCCTCAAATTTTGAGAACTGTGCAACTATGGATTGTTGAATTGTCCAATCAAAGTTGATCACCGTCTTTCTATTACCCCATCGAATGATCATTTTTATCTTGTTTGCTTATTTGACATTTCTGTGTCATTGTCAAGATTCCATACTTCCTCCTTCTTTGGTTCCTATGATGCACAACCAACCTTCTGTGCTTTTTTCCGAACTCCCTGACCCTCTTTATAGTTTTTATCACAAAACCTCCAATGCTATGTTTTCTTTTCCAGTCCTTTGCTTTCCTCATCTTTATACTATCCTTTTGTGGATTCATTTATTCTTGCTTTATTCTTCACATTGACATCTATATTTGTATCTTATGCTTGCATTTCTCAAGTGAATTTCAGATGCATAGAAAGGTGTCCAGTGGATTCCATAAGCCACTAGCTTCTTCAGAGGAGGCCTTGCTCACCATTGGTACACTGATACCCAGTAGGTTAAGAAATGATTCTTTTTTTTTTTTTTTTTGTTCACTTTCATCCTTTTTCTTTCCTTCCCCTCTCTCTTTATCTCTCTCCCCTCCTTCCCTTCCTCCCTCCTTCCCTTCCTTTCATTCTTCCTCTGCTTCAATTTTGTATTTTTTATCTCCATTTTTTATTGATGTTTGTGTATTTCATACATCATTTTCCAATTCAGTTCAGGCATATTCCCCTTCCCTTCCCCCCACCCCACCCCAGACTATGCATTCTGCCATAACTGTCCTGCATCTTGCATCTTTCTCTCAGCTTTTTTTTATGCTTAGAAATTCACACTTTCCTCCATTAATTTTATATTACTCCAAAATACGGTATACATATACACTAATTACAGAGTCTGAGAATAATTGGTGGGTGGATTCTAGAGCCCATTGAGAGAGTCACATTATAACAACATAGTTGCCTTCAGATAAACAGAGATATAACAATATTGTCATTCAGCTTGCCTTTCATCTGGGGGATTTGGTGTTAGTATCCACAAATGAGGGAAACCATTCTCTGTTTGTCTTTCTGGGACTGTGTTACTTCACTCAGCATAATGGCTTCGAGCTCCAATTTCATATTTTTAAGACAGGATCTCAGGCTGGAACTATGGCTCAACAGTTAAGAGCGCTGACTACTCTTGCAGAGGACCCGAGTTCAATTCCCAGGACCCACATGGCAGCTAACAACTGTCTGTCTGTAACTCCAGTTCCAGGAGACCCAATGCCTTCTTCTTACCTCTGCAGGCATTCCACAACACTGCAGACAATACATTCATACTCATATACCCCAGGCTGACCTTGAACTTACCCTGTAGCTGAGGATGACATTTGACTGCTGATTAACCTACCTCTACTTCCTAGGTACTGGGCTACATTTCTAGGAATATATGTATTATGTTAGTATTCAAGACCCTTATAATAATTACACAATTCTTAATTAAAATTAACATGTATGTTTGTGTATGTAATATAACTTTAAACATGTTTAACACACTGGCAAAGTGTATCTGGTATTCCTCATAATTGAGGTTCTAAAATCCAACATAGAAATTTGTTTTCTTCTGAAAGGATATTTCTGAGCTCAGAAACAAACTAGATATATAAACTTGAATAGAAAATGAAAGCAGCTATTTATCAGATATATGTGCTAAGACATTTTCAAGCAGCAAAATGGAAAATATATTTCTAGTGGTCTTGGGGGCCATGTGTGCATTTTCCAAGAAGCTCTGCTACATTATCTGAGTCTGTGCTCTATCAGCAATAGAAATTCTAACTTCAAATCCTATCTATACATCAACTTAAAGAGGGGAAAGTATATTACAATGTGACCTTTTATTTTCTTTTCCCATATCCGATAACAACTTTTTAAGCTATAGGGTTGAACAATGTTTTGAGGTTAAAAAAATGTATTAAATGTTTGGCAACATTATAGAAAATAGAGTTATCTTCCCACTCAGTGGGTTTTACTGCAGATACATCTGACAAAGCATTAATTTCCAGAGTATACAAGCTACTCAAAAAACAAAGAAAAAAGAAAACAAATGAATCACTCAAAAGATGGAGCAAAGAGCTGAATAGAGACTTCATAGAGGAGGAACTAGAGATGGCTGAGAAACATCTTAAAAACTGTTCAACGTCGCTAATAATTAGGGAAATGCAAATTAAGGCCACTCTAAGATATCACCTCACCCCGATAAGACTGGCCAGGATCAAGAAAACAAATGATACCAAGTGCTGG
>VZQC01012165.1:256697-282276 GCA_009823505.1 Rhizomys pruinosus
TTGATCAATCATGAGTCCAGACTATATTCCTGTAGTCTCATGATTCAACCCTATATCTTCACAGCCCTTACAATCTACCACGGCCTCCCTTTTTCGCAGTTTGTTCCCTGGGCTTTGGAAAGGGGCAAAAGTGGGTTGAGAAGAAAACAGTCTTAATCTTCTTTGGAGTGTCATTTTGGACTCCAGTCTGTTCAGGTTGTTTCCTTTCATCGGATTGACAGCTTTTTCCCAGTTGTACCCTTTTTAGTCATATTTAACAAAGCACAAGCTATTGGATGTACAGGCATTTAAGCTGTACTAATTATTATGCAAGCTAAGCTGTGAGCATAGACCCAGATCTGTGGATGGCTGACTAATCCGCAAATTGTGTTTCTCTATAAAGGGTGATGAGTTCTTACTGTGGCTCACACCATCGCCCAACCACCCGATGACACAAGCTTGTTGGCATCCACTGCGAGTTACTCCTCCAAGGAGAGAGCTTCGCAATCGATTTTGGCAATATATATCGACACTTGGCTGCCACTGTTGCACATTATCTCCAGGCTGTGAGGTGTAAGTGATATTGACGTAGGAGTCTTGCTTGTCTCAGGGAGACCAATTATTTTTTGCTGTATTGCTTAGTGGCCTTTGGTAACGCTCTCTGGCCTTTTCAGAGGCCAGTTGTATGCTCGCAAGTGACGTCTCATAAAACATTTTTTCATGCTTACACCAGCTCTTCGACAACAGGGGACTTACTGCCTTTTATCCTTGAATATATCCCCCTTATAGGCAAACAGCCTTTATAATTTGGGGAGACGGGTTTGAATCCCCTAGCAACCACTTCTATGCAGAATAATTCATTGCTGGATGTCAGAGCTTCCTGTATTAATATATTTGCTTAATTACACAACTTCTAAACACTTTCTATTGAATTTGGCCATGTCTGTGCATACAAGCTTCTCCAACTGGTCTATGGGAACCTTGGGTTGTTCAAAATTTGGACATAGATACTTGCAAAATGCACCAATTACCTGATTGTATGACATAATGAGTGACGTCAGTGCTATCTGCAAACAACTGTGTCATTGTATTGTAGAATCCCTTAGAAAAATAAATAAATTAAAAAAAAAAAGAAAATAGAGTTATCTTTACAAAGGCAATACTTTAAATGGGCTAATCCATGCACAATATATTCAAAGGAGTTACAGGTATAACAATATAATGTGTTCGTGTTCCTCACATTTGCAGAACCGATGTATTCTTTATGTGGAGAAGGAAGCAATTTCATTTTGCTGACCATTAAAATGTTGTTTTAGGAAAGCCATGGGACGACCACCACTGGGTAAATTCAGAGTTAGATATGTCATTGTTATTTGTGGGAATTGGGCGTAATGAAATCAAGTATTCACGCAATCCTTGATAGTCAGGTATGGTCTGAGAGTGCATGACAATTGCACTAGTGCAGAGCATGCTATAAATACAATGAAATCATTCGAGCTACTACAACTAAGTTGTCACAATTAATTAATCAATCAATTAATTAATTATCCTCTTAGTAACTTATAGTACCAGGAATTGAATCCAAGGAATTATGTATGCCAAACAAGAATTAGATCTCTGAGATATAACCTCCTCAGCTTTTTCTTTTCTACTTTTTATTTTGAGATAGGGTCTCATTAAGGTACGGCATAAGTTCAAGGCCCAGTCTGGCCTTGAACTTATGCTGTGGCCCCAGCAGGCCTTGATATGTTACCCGTTTGCCTCAGGCTCCTAGTGACTATGGCTGCAGGTCTGTGTCACCATGACCACTAAGAATAAGTATTTAAACAAGATTCCCTAGTCCAATGTTTCTGACACTCATTGTTTATGAAGCATTGATCAAAACATTTTCTAGTGGAATTGCTTAGGCTTTAAAAATATTGACCCCTGGGACCTGACCCCAGAGATTAAGATTTAATTGGATTAGGACAGATCTGGTTTAATGTTTATTATATAAACTAGTACAATAAAATTAGATAATAAACACATGTGTCCATTGTAAAAAAAAATAGGTGAGAATGACAACTTTTTACAAAAGTTGGGGAAATACTCAATCATGCACAAATCTCAAAGCATTCTAAAGCATATGAAGTTTTCACTATTATACTGAATATGTGATCAGAATAGACTAGGTTTAACATGAAAAGTAGCCAAACAAAGCCAAAGATAAAAGAAAAAGCGATGATATTTTACAGAGTTTGAAACAGAAAGTGATTGATATTCAATAGCCTGTCAAAAGGAAATAACAGTTTTGCTTCAAGACTGTGATCTATACAAAAGTAACAGATAAAAAAAAAAAAAAAGTCAAGGGCTGGTAGGACAAAACACACCAAAGATGCTGCCTGGATGTTTTATGTATGAAAGACAACAAGGATTTCACTCAATGATAAATTCAACTGTAGACATTTGATCTGTCACGACAGACTAAACAAAAATACAAACTTAGAGACTGATCAGTGGAAAAGTCAGAATAATGTTTTAATATTTATCTTTGGATAAAAGGTCTTAGGATATGTCCAGAAATAGGCAACTGAACATAGAAGAACTCAACGTTGAACCAGTCTCTCCACAGGAACTTCAAAGCACATCTCTCTTAGCTCTTTTCAATCAGTCAGTCTAGAGACCTGCACTTCTGAATTAGAACTACTCTGTGCACTGTATGTGTAATGATTACTGGAGTTTTAGATCCAGACACTACTCTCCAATTCAAAAAAATTCATCTTTTGATGATCCAGGTTTAGTGAAACTTCTAGCAATAAGAAGAAATGAGAGCCTCAGCACTCTTGAATTCTGCACCATGCAGGACTGGTACTTTGAATTTCAAGCAATTAAAAATTTATGTTCAAGCAAATTAAAAAGAAATTTAGCTGAGTCAAGGGAAAAACCTTTAAAGCAATCAATAAAGAACGCAATTTTGGGAGTGCTGATAACAAATTTTAAATAATGAAGTCTTTTCAGGGTTTTGGAGCTTGAAGTAACTTTAACAACCGCAGTGCATTAGAATGGCACAATTAACAACCGCAGTGCATTAGAATGGCACAATTAACTGCAGTGCGTTAGAATGGCACAATTACATCCTCTACAGGTTAGGAGATGTCATAAGCCACAGTAAGACCCTGTCATATTTAACAGGAAAAAATGTAATTCATGGATCAACATATCATCTAAACATATGTGTCTATGTTTAGACCAAAGTATACCAAAGTAACCTACCATAACTATTAATGCTGTTTAAATACCTATATATCTAATTGCTTGTGCTTCATTAGTAGGATCGAAAGGTTATTCCTGGACAAACTGTCAGCCCATGAAAGGAAACAGCCAGAATTGACCAGAATCCAAGACAACAGCTCCAGAGAGAGTGGACTGTTCTGCTTCTCATCCACCTGTGCCCCTTTTCTAAGCCCAGGGAATAATCTGCGGAAGAGGGGGCGTGGTAGAATGTAAGGGCTGCGATTGGGGTGAATGGTGAAACTACAGCAATGTAGTCTGGACCCTCATTTGATTAACCTGATTGAACATACAACCCCTCACTCCCCGCTGGAAGGTGGGGCTGTGGGGGTTTAGGCACAACAGCCTGCAAATTGGTTTTACATGAAGGATGCTTGTACTCATGGATTATCACTTATAGCTAAAAAATGGAAAAAAAAAACTGAGAGAAATATGCAGGACAGTCATGGCAGAATGCATGATCTCAGTTGGGGTGGGGGTGGGGGGGAAGGGAAAGGGAAATATGCCTGAAGTGAATTGGAAAATGATGTATGAAATGCACAAAGCATCAATAAAAAAAATGTTAAAAAAAAACTGCACTGCATTAGAATCGCACAATTAACAACTGCACTGCGTTAGAATGGCACAATTAACAACCTCTGCGTTAGAATGGCACAATTAACAACCGCACTGCATTAGAATGGCACAATTAACAACCGCACTGCGTTAGAATGGCACAATTAACAACCGCACTGCGTTAGAATGGCACAATTAACAACCACACTGCGTTAGAATGGCACAATTAACAATTGCACTGCGTTAACAACCGCACTGCGTTAGTATGGCACAATTAACAATTGCACTGCGTTAACAACTGCAGTGCATTAGAATGGCACAATTAACAACCGCACTGCGTTAGAATGGCACAATTAACAACCTCAGTGCATTAGAATGGCACAATTAACAACCACACTGCGTTAGAATGGCACAATTAAGTTTGCTGAACTGACTTGAATTCTGGTTGAAAACTTTACCTTTCCTTTAAAAATCTTGCTCTTGACTCAGCTAGCAAACTTCTAGTTCCTGGGCATACCTTTAGATTTCTAATTAGGTGGTGAATGCCATTTGAAAGCAACCCATTCAAATGTCAAAAAGTGCATTTAATGGTCATATCTGCATATATTAAAGATAGGTCTTCTATTCAGCATTTCCTAGGATCCGAAAACCCCATACAGGGAATTTAAAGAACCCAATCTAGGTAAGCTTTCCAGGTGAGTTAAAGCAGAATTTCTAAAGAAACCAACATGGTTGAAATAAATTTAAATTATATTTTGAACTAAGCTACAGGGTACAGCTGTGGTTTGGACACTTTATGTGAATGATTGTGATACCACTCAATTACACAGGAGCATTAATGTGTTATGATTGTCATAGAATGGATGAAATGGAAACTAATGCATAATTACGTGAGAAAAGGAAATTTCATTTTGAAAAGCTAATAAGTATAATCTAAGTTATTATAGAAAAGGAATAAAATACAGGAGGTATAACTAAACTAGGCTATTGCTGGCATTTCCCATATTTAGTTTGATGAGAAGAGACCTGTATAATGAGGGAGAAGCAAATTTATGATGTCCTTAATGACGTGGAGTCTTCTAGGTAGATTCTCAAACCAACTGTGTCATACCACTCAGTAACTTTGTGTTGTTTTGTTTCTGTCTTCTTTTATGGATTGTAGAGAATTGAACTCAGGGCTCATTCATTCAGGGTAAACTAACTTTCAGTAATATTGAAAAATGGCTCATTTATTATTTTTAATTTTGTGTACATGTTTATGTATGTATGCATATGCCATGTGGAAGTACCCAGCCCAGAGTCCTGGGATATCCAGGAGCTGAATTACATGTGGTTGTGTGTCCTGACTCTTGTTGGGAACCAAACTCTGGTCCTCTGTAAGAGTACCAGGTGCTCTAAACCACTGTGCCATATCTCTGGCCCCCTGAACTGCTGCTTTTCTCCATAAAATGGAAATAATAATAGGACCTAGCTTGTTGTGGTTTTGTCTATCTGTAGTTTTAGCACTTGGGAGGCTGAGGTAGGAGGATTGTGAGTTTGAGGCTAGCCTGAGGTACAGAAGGAACTCTAATCCAGCCTGTGATATGCAGTGAAGGCCAGTCTCAAAAACAGACTAATCAAATGGCAGACTAAATGGAACCGAGTCAGGGGTACTATAAATTAAATGAACTTATAGTAATACTGCATGTAGAGGAGTACTAGAATATAGAAAACATTCAATAAGCTTTCTTCCCCTTTTCCCCATTCCTTCTGTGATATGTGTGTGTGTGTGTGTGTGTGTGTGTGTGTGTGTGTGTGTGTAAAACAGTTATATAATTTCTTAGACATTGCTCTGAATTTAAAGTTCTAGTATAGGATAAAATGTTTTCTTTGCTCTGGGATCTTATGAATGTTTGTAGTTAACTCTTGACAATGATCTATCAGGCTATATGATACTAAAGGGCTAATCCTATAAGCATTTACTACCTTGCAATCTGTTCCTGTTGCTTTCCTCTAATTGTTTAAAGAATTTAGCATTTCCACTTAATCCTGAAAATGAATAAAGCTTCTCTAGCCAACAAAACAAAACAAAACAAAACAACAACAACAATAAAAAAACACCTGACCAGGAGTTGCTGTTACCTAGTCTTAATCCACAATGTAATAGAAAACTCTGTACACAACTGAAAATTCATGGAGAGTGACAGCAGACCTTAGCTCAGCCTGGGTTTTGGGAATGAAAAACCCCATTGTATAAATTGGGTCTCTAGCGGCCCTGAAGAATATTATGCTTTCATATCAAAGACAAAGGAAGTGAATGTACGAGCATGTCAGCCTTCCAGTCCACAAAGAAAATCAACTTCCAAATCTCATAGAAATGTCCCAGAAAGATTTAGTGGCAGGCAATCCAGCACCCCAATGAGAAAAGGCATGGAGAGGTAGAGTCATTGGTTTCTAGTCACATAAAAAATGTGACCATCTTTCCCAGAAAAGGATTGATTACTAAACTAAAAATGATTTTAAAGACAGACAAATCAAGAAATCAAATGCACTAAGTTGTTTTGCAGTATGCATTGCAATATGCAAAAATCATTGCTTTGCATGCTTGGAAATCCTCAGTAAAATACTAAAAGCATTTAAATTAGGTACACATGTTTATTATTAGTTTATTATTAGTTTATTATTAGAAAAATGTGAACCTGGAGGGAAAGAGCAGTTTTGAAATCAGTTTCCATCATGTTTAATTTAATGATGAAAGATTTAAACTACAGATCCTTCCTAATCTCCACATTTTATAAAGTAAAAAGCAATTATAGCACACTATTTTAATAAGGATGGGATGTGATGAAAGTGATGTGTAATTCACCTTAATTATTTTTTGTTTGATCTGTCATCATGGGGATTGGACCGAAGGCTTTTGGCACCTTATGCTGACAGTCTACCATTAAACTGTATCTGCAGCTATGCATTCTTTTCAAGAGTGACTTTTTATTACTGGTCAGATTCATCTATTGTAACTCCTCTTGAATGCTGAAAAAAAAATCTCCGATGTGAAAAATTTTTCATCTTCTTGTGGTATTTTGCTGTTCTAATTGCTATCTGGTGTATATAAATTATCTAGATATCATCTGAAAACCCCAAAACACACCGTCCAGTGTAACACAAATACTACATTTTTATTGTTAGGTTAATTTAGCTTAGTTTCCTAGTATCACAATATAATTTTAACACTGCTTTAAGAAAATATTTAGTTGTATGATTCTTTTTTTAAATTTATTTATGTGTATGAGTGTACTGTCTGCATGTAGGCTAGTGCACCCATGTCGTGCAATGCCGCGGAGGTCAGAAAAGGGTGTCAGATTCCCCTGGAACTGGAGTTAAAGACGGTTCTCAGCCCCCATGTTGGTGCTGGGGATTGAACCTGGGTCCTCTGCAAGAGCAGTCGGTGCTCTTAACCACTAGGCCATCTCTCCAGCCCCATAGGTGTATGATTCTTTAGTGCTTTACATAAGACTAAAGGTATCACTAATGATGATTTAGTAATATGTTTTTTAGAAAGTTACTTCTAAACTATATTCCACAAAACATTAAGTCTATGAGAAAGCTACAAAATGTACAGAGAAGTTTTGTGGTCATATAGTGGAGAAATGCCAGACAGAAAATCGTTATCATCATTTTGATGATTCTTTAGAAGACATATTCTCTGAAGTAAGGAATTTGTCAAAGACTCGCTCACTTCTGTAGCCTCAATCCTGCAAGAATGCTTTAGAGATAGCAAGCAGCAAGCAGAAATGAATGAACAAATGCATGGAAAGGCTGTAAACAGACCAGTGAAGAAACTTTAATACATTTTCACACAGAGAATCTCATATTTATTTGATCAAAGATCACAGGAGTCCTTTAAATTTTCCTTTAAACACTATGGTATACTTGAAGCAGGCTAACAAAATTAAAAAAAGAAGGAATGAAAAATAGAGGAAAACATGACATGGAAATTCTGCCTTGGGAATGCTTCTATTTTTAAAGAATTATTTAATTTTTGCTATTTCTTTCTTTCTTTTTTTGGGGGGGGTCTTTTTGAGACAGGGTCTACCTTTAGTCCCAGCTGGCCTGGAACTTGCTCTGTAGACCAGGCTGGCCTTGAACTCACAGAGATTCACCTGCCTCTGCCTCCCGAGTGCTAGGATTGAAGGCGTATACCACTACACCCAGAGAATCTGCGATTTTTGTACAACATAATTCTAAGGTATTTAGATTCCCCTCCCATCCACGCCTCTCCCCTACTGCCTCCACTCCTCTCTCAGACCTGCAAGTGAAACAACCCATCATTGGGACTTAATATCACAGGATTCTTTTTAGCAGCTCTCTCTGGCAATCTTGAATGGAGGATTGCTAATGTCTTTGCAAACTTGTGAATTTAGTTTATTTCCATCTCAGTTTCACAAATAGTCACCTGTAAATGTAACCACTTATTGAAACAAAACAATAATGAATAAGAAATGAATGCATCAAAACAGTAACCTGCAGATAGGAGACCATGGGCCACTGCGGCAAGGAAGTTCACAGAGAGATTATGCAGCTTTTCTTTCAGATAAGACTTGTATTAAATGGAAAGACATGGGTACACATACATAAGCTGTGTCCTGAGACAAAATAAAATGTTGATTATTTAACATAGACTGAGGAAGTTATGACCAATTTCCTATAATGATAAGAACAAGTTCAACTCTACCCTCTGTATAATGTCTATCTTTCTATCACCTTTCTTCTTTCTGTTATGTTATTATTTTTGAGACAAATTTTATTAGAGTTTCTTCTCAGACTTAGAAAAAAAATTCCTTAAATGCATATGGAAAAACAAAAGTCCCTGGATAGCCAAAGCAATCCTGAGCAAAAAGAACAATAGAGGGAGGATTACCATACCAGTCTTCAAACTATATTACAGGGCTATAGTCATAAAAACAGCCTGGTACTGGTACAAAACAGACCCATAGATCAATGGAACAAAATTGAACATCCAAACCTGAGCTCATGCAATTTCAGCCACCTCATATTTGACAAGGGGGTCAAGAAGACTCAGTGGAGGAAAGACAGCATCTTCAGTAAATGGTGCTGACAAAACTGAATCATCATTTGAAAGACGAAGCTGACCCTACCTTTCACCATGTACAAAACTCAACTCCAAATGGATCAAAGACTTCAACATGAAACCAGAAACTGAAAATGGTAGAAGAAAACATTGGCAGTAACCGACAAAAATGGGCATAGGAAAAGTCTTTCTAAATCAGACCAGCTGCATTAGAAACAAGGTCAACAATAGACAAGTGGGACCTCATTCAACACAAAAGCTTCTGTATAGCGAAGGAAACAATCAAAGAAGTGAAAAGAAAACACACAGAATAGGAGAAAACCTTCACCAGTGATACATCTGACAGAGGCTTAACATCCAGAATATATAAATTACTCAAAAAGAAAGGAGAAAGAAAACAAATGACTCGATCAAAAGATGGAACAAAGAGCTGAACAGAAACTTCTCAGATGGCTGAGAAACATTTTAGAAAGTGTTCAACATTGCTAATAATTAAGGAGATGCAAATTAAAACCAGCTTATGACTTTATTTTACCCCAGTAAGACTGGATAAGATTAGGAAAACAAATGACACCAAAAGCTGGAGAGGTTGTGGGAAAGGGGAACACTCATTCACTGCTGGTGGAATGCAAACTCCTGCAACCCTTTTGTAAGGCAGTATGGAAAATACTTAAAAGACTCAAATTAAACCTACCACCTGACCCAGTCATACCACTCCTGGGTATATACCCACAAAACTCAACCTGTACTGGAGAAACATGCAAAACTATGTTTATTGTGGCTCTCTTCACAATAGTGAAGAGCTGGAAGAACCCAAGTGTCCCTCAATGATGAGTGGATAAAAAAATGTGGTACATCTACACAATGAAGTTTTATGCAACGGTAAAGAAAGATGACATCATGAACTTTGCAGGTAAATGGATGGAACTAGAAACCATTATGCTAAGTGAAGTAACACAGTCCCAGAAAAACAAACGACAAATAGTATCCCTCATTTGTGGATGCTAGTACCAAATCCCTAGTTGTAAGGCAAAATGAGCAACATTAATGTTATATTTCTTTTTATCTGAAAGCAACTGAATGGTTAAAATGTGAATCCCGCCAGGCATGGTGGCACACGCCTTTAATCCTAGCACTTGGGAGGCAGAGGCAGGTGGATCTTTGAGTTGAAGGCCAGCCTGGTCTACAGAGTGAGTTCCAGGACAGCTGGGGCTATAGGGAGACCCTGTCTCGAAAAGACCAAAAAAAAAAAAGGAAAAAAAAAAAGTGAATCCCTTAATGGGCTCTAGAATTAACCTACCACTTATTTTCAGACTTTGTAATTTTGGTATATGGGTAGAGGGTATGTATGCATATTTTAGAGTAATATAAAATTAAAGGGAAAAATATGAATTCCTAAATGTTTTGGAATTAGCTTATAGTTAATTATAGATCATAATTTTGGTATATTTGTGATATATATATATATATGTATATATATATATATATGCATATTTTGGACCAATACAAATTGGAAGAAACAACAACAACAAAGGGACTGGGTCAAAGAACTGACTGAAACAGTAAACTCTCCACAACAGTAAACCTCTGCCAAGAAAAACTTTAAAAAGAATGAGAAAAAGTTGCAAGACATGTATGGCAGAAGGCATGAGCTCCGGTGGGGAGATGGGCATGGAAGGGGGGAATGAGTCTAAATTGGATAGAGAAATGTTGTATGCAATGCACAAAACTTCAATAAAAAGTATTTTTTAAAAAGTATTATTCAGTGGTAAAAAAAGATGACATCATGAACTTTGCAGGTAAATGGATGGAACTCGAAGCCATTATGCTAAGTGAAGTAACACAGTCCCAGAAAAACAAATGATTTTCCTCATTTGTGGATGCTAATACCAAATCTCCACATTATTGTTATATTTCTTTTTATCTGAAAGCAACTATGTTGTTATAATGTAAATCTCTTAACAGGCTCTCGAATCAACCCACCACTTATTTTCAGACACTGTAATTACTGTATATGGGTGGCGAGTATGTATCCATATTTTAGAGTAATATAAAATTAAAGGAGGAAAATGTGAAAAAATATTTTTAAAGAAAGCAAGCATATGATTTCTGTACAAGCATGGTTATCTGTGTTGAAAATGTTCCCAAAGCTGTACAATACATTCTGTTAATCAGAAGAGATCCTGTCTTAAAGCAAACAATTTCTAATGTATCACAGAACCATTGAAAAAGACTTAGCTCCCCTTAAAAAAAATAAATAAAAAGAAAAGAAAAAGACTTAGCTCAGCTGGGCATGATGTCACACAACTTTAATCCTAGCATTTGGGAGACAAGAGGAGGAAAGAGCTCTGTGAGATTGAGGCCAGCCTGGTTTACATAGGTACGAGAGCTACAGAGAGACCTTGCTTCAAAAAAATTAAAAAAAAAGAAACAAACAAACAAACAACAAGAAGACATAGAACAGTATACTTCTATATTTACTGTCCTATTTCTTAATTTTATTTGTGAAGGATAGAGGCCAAGCATTCTACTCAATGAAGAAACATTGAGCCAGTACATGTGTATAGACTATTACACATACAACCAAAACAATGATTGAGAAACAAAACAAAACAAAACAAAACAAAATGAAACCGAGCAAGAAGGTGTGGATGCATGTCCCACTTCATAGTTGGCAACTGGGGTTATATACTTGCACAGACAAACACAAGGGTCAGGAATTTCTTTCATTTTTCCAGCTGACTTGCTGACCTACCTGTGTTAAACACCACAGGAATGAAATAATAACCCCATTCTATCTTTAGAACCCAACATGCTCTTTGTGACATTAAAATGAATTGTCTAAAATATTACAAAAGAAGTATTACTGTGAGGCTGGAGAGATGGCTCAGCAGTTAAGAGCATGGCCTGCTTTTGCAGAGAACCTAGGTTAGGTTCCCAGTACCCACATGGTGGCTAACAACTGTCTGTAACTTCAGTTCCAGGGGAATCTGATGTCCTCTTCTAACCTCCATGGACTTTGCATGATACCAGTACACTTACAAGCAATACATTCATACACATAAAATGAAAATAATAGAATATTTAAAAATAAAGAAGTGTTAATGTTACCTCCATTGTCTTTGAGATGTAGTGCTATCTTGGTATCATCTGAAAAAGAATTAGAAAATTATTATAAAAGAACAGGCTTTAAAGGTGCATAAATCTCACACACATAACTGCCTCAATGCAAGCATTAGATTTTTAAACTTTGAGATAATTTCTAGCTACTGAGTATAAGAAAACTTTTCTGACACAGCAAGAAAATTTCTTTCAGAGATTTTTTTTCAGACTAGCATATTAACAATATATATATATATATATACATATATATCCCTTAATTCTGTGAGAAAGGTAAAAAATAAAATTGTCACATAAAATGCATATTTTTTAACTTTCTGAAACAAACTTTAAAAGATTTTATTCATTTAAAATAAAGACTAAGAAAATTGAAAATTAACCAGTATTGTTATGAATATCAATAGTTACAGATTTAACTTGAAAAGGAAAATATTTTTATATCAGAAACAAATCTGACCCAAATCATAAGATCTTGTACTCCATGAACAGATGCCAGGTATAAATGTTCATTTCAATGGATGTATTCTACTAAGAAAGAGATATTTCAATTAGAACACTATTTTTAGTATAATAGTCTTTAGTATAATAATCCAAAATAATATGAGTTTAAGCACACGTTGCTTTTAAAGGAAGCACAATGCATTTGGATTGGCCCTTCACACCATTTTTCCCAGTTATTAACTGGAATATGTGTTCAATTAAATTTCAATTAAGAGCTAAGGTTTCAAGTTCATTTTAATTTTCTATTAAAAAAATCAAGGCTTATCACAATAAGATATAAAGCTATTTTCTCCCCTCAAACCTAACTCCCTCCTAGGCAGCTATTATATTTCCTCATCCTTCCCACTGCTACTGTTCGAGGTAAAATGATATCAAATATTGACTAACATTTTCTTCCCCCATGAATTTCTCCATTCATTAACACTTCCATTCTTCTGTCTTCTCAAGAAGAAATCCCCTTCAAGAATAATCTTGTAATATTCACAATGTCATGGTGGAAATTATAAACTAACATTTGATTGACTGTGTTCAGACAATATTAGAATTGTATGTGAGTAGAACTAGCTGTTGTTCAGGATTTCAAATCAATAGACATTTTATGTGTATTTTGATTTTTAGTCATGAATCAGGTTTGATGACTACTTAGTTTATCCATGATAAAGTTTCTATTTCTTTTCTAGGAAAAACCAGAAGCCAGGCACGGGAAACTGTTAAGGCTTAATGAGAAAAACAGGATGTTTAAAGAACCCTGACTTAAATTCCATGATAATTCAGAATCTTGGAAAGTCTTTGGAAATTCAATTTGCCAAAGAATCACTTTCTCCCCAGGGAATGGGCATTATTTCAGTAATCTTTTCTTCTCTGTTAAGAAGTAAATGGTCTGGAGAGATAGCTTGGTGGTTAAGAGCACTGGCTGTTCTTGCAGAGGACCTGGGCTCAGCTCCCAGCACTCACATAGGTGTACAACCATCTGTAACTCCAGTCATAGGGGATCTGATGCCCTCTTCTGACTTCTGTGGACATTGCACACATACATGCAGACAAAACACTCACCACCATATATATATATATATATATTATATTATATATCATATATATACTATAGTTAAAACAACAAGAAATAAATAAGTAAAACAAACTTGTTTGGCACCTTCTGTGGGTAGGCTGGTGGGCAGCTGTGATGTTGAAGATCTCCGGGTGGTAGTCAGGACCCTGAATTGTGTGGCAGTTGTATGTGAGGTTGTGGTAGTTTGAGAAGGTGTGTCCACTGGCCCTGTGTTCTCACACATCTTCTCTTTTGACTAGTAAGAGATAAAAAAAGAAAAATCAAGTGAATGTACACACTTGAGTTTTTGAATGTTATATAAAAAATTTGGCTGCAAAGTCTCTAATTGCCAGGAGAAATAAGTTATTATTGTATCACACTACTTATAGATATTTTAAAAGTTTACAAAATAGAACAGTGAGAGAAAAAGTTGTATGTGACAAGTTACAACTCATCTTTAAATTTGGAGTCATTTTTATGTTTACCCTTTCATATTACTGTTGATACTGCCATGTTTTATATTAATATACTTATAAAAGACATGATGAGAAATGGAAAGGAAGTTAAAAGAAAAGCATGCATCTACTGATAAGGTTTCACATCTAATTAGATACATGAAGGAAGAATGCATTCTCTTCACCTAAAAAAGACAATGCTGCATCTTAAACATTTTTGTCTTGTTACAGATGCTTAAAGCCTCAAACTTAACCTTCTCCAGGTTGCCAAAACATTTAAAATTTTATTTTCTCTTATGAAATTCATTTGGGGAACATATAGTAAAACTCGTCTTCAGACATGTTCTAGTTTTCCAATGACACCAGCAGAAGTACTTCGTTGTCTTTTATTTAGAACTTACCAAAATAAAACCATTTCATTTCACTATCAAAGGTTCCAGCACAGATATATAGATATTATAACTATATATATATATATATACACACACCACACATATATATATATATATATATATATATATATATATATCCCCTTCTCCTGTTCTATCTCCAACATACAAACTTCTAGAGTTTAGAAGTTGATATTGTGAACTGCCTCTCTTAAAAACATTTATTTATTTCGGTTTTTTGAGATAGGATCTCCCTGTAGCCTATAACTTGCTATTTAGACCAGACTGTTCTGGCTGTCAGACAGAGCAAGCTTGACTCTTCCTCCCAAGTACTGGGATTACAGGTCTGCACCATTGTGTCTGGCAAAAATCACCTCTTTGTGTGTCACAGGACTCTATCACTCTAAAAAGATAGTTGATCTATACATGGGTAGTTAGTTATTTCATATTTTAAGATGATTGATAAGTATCTTTCTTAAACTATCTTGTCATTAGTGAAGTAACTATGAACCTGATCCCCAGTGAATGATATCAGATACAGTGAAGGTTTATCCACTCAAGACTCACCATCTCAGCCACCCACTTCAAAGAGCCAAGCTGTAGTTCTTGCGTTCTGTCAGATCCACAGACTTAATGAACATTTTTAACTCTGGCTCCTCTTAGCTCTCTTCCCCATATTCTGTATCTGGTCTTCAATTGAAAAGGCTCTAAGACTGTAGTCAAAAGCTAATCCATCCTATTTGTCTATCTTTTCACTGAAATTCCTCATGTTCTTTGAATGCATTGAAAATACAAGGACAACGTTTGTGCTGCTTTCGTCTCATTTTCTCCCCTTTTCTCCATCTCGCTTTTCAAAACCTCCAATTATCTTGTTCTTTTTTTTTTTTTCCCCAAACCATTTTGGTAAATTCCAAATTCTGTATTTAGCAAAAGATCTTCTTTTTCCAGGCCCAATCCAAAGGCTGCAGAACAGAACTGCCACTCACCACCACTGGAACATGCACAAACTAACCTGCATCCTTTTTCCGACCACTAATGATGCTTGCCAGTAATGCTGTATCAGGATCATTATTTTTTCGAAGGCCACAGTACCCAATTCTCCACTTGACTTACAAACCACAATCTTACAGTGATTCTCCTGTTCTGTCCTGGGCTCACATTTCATTTCTTTGATGAAAGAAGTTACCAGCAGGAATTCTTTACAAACCAACATACTTGTTCCAGTCTGAATGTACCACGTCTTTCCTTCCATAACAGAGAATGACAACCCACTCCCTCAGAGGTTTTGTGAACTTGTTCTTTGGAGGGAATTCTCTCTTTTCAATATCAGTTATCTGCAGTTCTCTGTTGATTTGTTAATGCTAACATTTAAACATACGAAGCATTTCTAATCTTACATGCTCGGTCTTCCCACATATCCACAGCACATCCTGACATTACATTATTCCACTTTTCCTTCCATCCAGACTCAGACTTCCAGAGTGTTGATCTGTTCCAGTCTTTTCAGACTGTCAGCTTTCCCCCATTTAATTACAATCTTGCTGTTACCCAACCCAATGTAAGTGGAATTTCTCAGACCAATGTTTCCACATATCTCCTTAGTTACTAAATCTCCATGGAATACCAAGGATAACTCATCGGTATCCAGCACAGATGTCCACTCTTACTTTGGTTTCTCTGACACATATTCGTTTGTCATTTGATTCCTCTCTTAATGGCTCCTTCACTTCCTTCTGTTCCTACCTCCCCTTTTATATTGATTTTGCCTGACCTTTCCTTTCACCCTGAGTTTTCTCCCTAGCTATCATGTCTACACTCATGATTTCAATTAACATCTTCATGTTGACTATTTGCAAATCTGGATCTCCAGTTGACATTTCTCTCTTGCATTTTAGGCCCAAATATTCATCAATCAACTAGACATTTATGTGGGAGAATGTCACAGACATATCAAATTCAACACATACAGGATGGAGCTTGCCATCTATTACTGTCAATGTGTACTACAAAACAACCCTGTAATATATTAATATATATTTTTTAAGAAAAGTCTTCAGAAACAAAACACTTATTATTCACAGATATGATTTTCTGAACAGAGAAATACCAAGTATCTTCAGATACAGTTTTTAAACCAGCAAAAATTTCAAAAGGTGGTTATAGATAAGATCTTTTATATATGCCAGATAATTAACAAAAATAGTATCCATAATAAAACAAAAAGACAATTCCTCAATAGAAAAGTGAGAAATGACATCCACAGACCTCTCACAGTGGTAGAAAGTAGAAGCCAAAGAAAGCAAAAAACAATAACAAATTCGAAAATTTCCTTAATGAGTGGAGAAATGCAAATTCAATATGCAATAAAAATTTGTATGTATTAGATTTATGGGAATGAAGAAATCTGCCAGACTGGGGTCATCAAGAGAACAAGATGACTGAGCTCGTAACAGTTCCAGCTCTGCATGTAAATTGGTTTATTAAAAGTAATTTAGCAAGGGGCTGGAGAGATGGCCAAGAGGTTAAGAGCACCGACCGCTCTTGCAGAGGACCCGGGTTCGATCCCTAGCGCCCACATGGCGGCCAAGAACCGTCTGAAACTCCAATTCCAGGAGAACTCCAGTTCCAGGGGAATCCGACACCCTCTTCTGACCAGCGCAGCATTGCACGACACAGGTGCACAAACCTGCATGCAGACAGTACATTCATGCACATACAGAAAATAAATAAAATTTAAAAAAATAATTAAAAAAGTAATTTAGCAAACAACTAGTAATATTACAAAAACAATACATTTGATTAAGAGACATGTATATGATGTATTTGTAATGGTAAAATTATGGAATCATTCTCCATTAAGGGTTTAATGAGAAAAATACAGTTGAAAGAAGGCAAATTCAGTTTTTTTCTACACTCATTGTTGTAGTTTGTCTTCCATTGCTGTGACAAAACACTCTGACCGACATCAGCTTGGGGAGGAAAGGGTTTATTCAGCTTACACCTCCTGGGTCACAGTTCATCACTTAGGGAGCCCAAGGCAGGAACTCAGGGCAGGAACCTGGAGGCAGGAGCTGAAGCACAGGCCATGGAGGAATGCTGTTCACTGGCTTGCTCCCCTGGCTCATGCCCAGCCTGCCTTCTTCTACTGTACACAACAATCTACCCAGGGTGGCACCACTCATTGTGGGCTGGGCCCTCCCACACTGCTCGGCCATCAAGACAATACTCCACAGATGTGGCCACAGGCCAATCCAATGGAGCCAATCCCCCAACTGAGGCTCCCTCAACCCAGGTGTGTCAAGTTGACACTAAAGCTATCCAGCACACTCATCTAAGATATTTCTGGGATAACTTGAACACACAGTGAGTATTTTTTTAGCAAAGGATCAATATGGTCATACTACAGAACATGCATCTTCAAAAATAACTCAGAGCTACATACTGCAGCCCTCATGGATAAGTGTAAAAAAGTCATTTTTTTCAGTGATGAACTATTTCTAATATTCCAAATATTCCCAGTTGTTTTCTCCTTCCTATTGAAAAGCAGGAACACAACAGAATAAGAACAAGTAGCCCTTTAGTCATTAGTAAGTCCAGCAACGCAAGTGCATGGTGCGATCACAGCACTCATTTTCTTATTGTGTTTCAGAATAACATTAGTGATACTAAAAAATTTTATTTATTATTATTTTTTAATAGTTTAGGTACTTTATTATATAGTTTGGAGAATGCATGATATTTATATTTATTATTTTTTATGTGTATGAGTGTACTGTCTGCATGTAGGTTGGTGCACCCATGTTGTGCGATGCTACAGAGGTCAGAAGAGGGCATTGGATTCCCATGGAACTGGAGTTAAAGACAGTTATTAGCCACCATGTGGGTGCTGGGAATTGAACCTGGGTCCTCCACAAGAGCAGTCAGTGCTCTTAACTGCTGAGCCATCTCTCCAGCGCCTAAAATGTTAAGGATTCTTTGGAAAAAATATCAAAGAGGAAAAAAGTTTAAAATGCTTTCTTAGTCCTCATTTCCATTTACTTTCCCCTTCCCATCATCATGATAGTCCCTGTAAGGCCAGTCACTGATTTAGTTCAGATAACCAATAGTTTGGCCTGTACTATAGAGACAGTTAACTCTGGCCTGTAGTATAGAGATAGCTAACTCTGGCCTATAGTATAGAGACAGCTAACTCTGGCCTGCATTATAGAGACAGCTAACTGTGGCCTATATTATAGAGACAGCTAACTCTGGCCTTTACTATAGAGACAGCTAACCATGGCCTGTACTATAGAGACACCTAATTCTGGCCTGTACTATAGAGACAGCTAACTGTGGCCTGTACTATAGAGACAGCTAACTCTGGCCTGTACTATAGAGACAGCTAACTGTGGCCTGTACTAAGGTAGAGACAGCTAACTCTGGCCTATACTATAGAGACAGCTAACATGTTTCTCTCTTTCCCTCACAACTCACAGTGAGTGTGATTCTTCTAGCAAGCTACTTAGATACCATACCCTGCCTAGCTCTGAGCAATAGCCTCCATTTCATCAACCATGTTGTGTGTGATATGTTATTTCACTGAACCAAGCAAGCTGGTCACTCGTGCATATTCAATGCCTTCATAATTTACACAGCAGGTGTTCCTTATTTAAAGACTAAATCATATCCCAGTTCTTGAGAGAATATTGAACCCTAGTCATAGGCAAGGAAAATAGATTGAATTTGGTGGACTGGATTATTTACCTTTGAGGAAAAGATTGCTTACTACAAAGCTAGTGATGTGGATAATTTAATTTAGAAAACAGGAAACATAGATTAGTGCAGAATACATTAGATTCTGACCTTCTTTAATGGGTATCACAGTTGAAAGAACATGGTGAATTTTCTACCAATATTCTCAGGAGAATATTTTCTCTACTGTGTATGGTTTGTAGTGAGAGTACTCTAAACAAGAGAACTAAACGCCTGAATTCTATTATGAAATTTTGCACAGCTATAGCTATTCATTTGGAATATCCTTTAAGAAAACTTATTACATGAAAGAAAAAGGATCAGAAAAATGTATTCATAGATTTATCAATGTGCTTTTTTTGGACCTGTGTACATAACCGAGATAGATGGATTCTAGATTTGTAATATAGCATGGTATTTCCCTGAGTGTCAAAGAGTAAATTAAAGTTGTCATGGTAACACTACACTTCAAAGTTCAAGAATGTTGTTTGTTTGCTTGATTTATTAGATTTTTGAGATAGAGCTTCAGTATTTGGCTCAGGCTAGCCTCAAATTCACAGTCTTTCTGCATGCTGAGATTACAGGTGTGCATCATCACAGTGGCTTTCAAGAGTGTTCATTTTATTCATTTACTCTTAATTTTTTTGGTCTTTTTTGAGATAAGGTCTCCCTGTAGCCCCAGCTGTCCTGGAACTCACTCTGTAGACCAGGCTGGCCTTGAACTCACAAAGATCCGCCTGCCTCTGCCTCCCGAGTGCTAGGATTAAAGGCGTACTCTTAATTTTATGATACTTGGAATTAAACCCAAAACCTCACACATGCAAGGCCAGTGCTCTACCCATAAGCTATATCTCCTGCCCAAGACTGTTCTCAAAGATACATTTCCCAGGGTCTTCATGAGCTATCCGACCACAAGTAAAATTTGAAAAAGCTTCTTGTAATTTATCATACTCCCAGCAGTCCTTAAAGTAGCATTGTGGCATGATTTGCTCTACTGAATAAGAAAATCAGTGTCACTGATAATTTTTTGTTTAAAGTTCATGCTTTAAAACTTAATAAGGGAGAAGATAGTTGATGAACATTAGAGGACCTATGTGACCTGGAAATTGCACATGGCACTGCATCATTCTCCCAAGGGTGAGCACAAAACCAATGCCTGCATCCTGCCAAAAGATAAGCCTGTCATCAGACGATGATGCCGGCTTTCTCTTCTTCATTTTCTTACTCCATCAATAGAGCAATGGAATATATTTTTGCAGTCATCATTTTAAGAACTTATTTTTCATTAATGTATTTATCTCCAATATGTAGACTGTATTGAGCAGGTAAGAGATTAACTCAATACTTTTGAGGTCTTTAAAGAACTCCCCAGAGATAACCTTTAAATCCTGGAATATCCTGCTTAATAAGAGAGTGATTTTAGGTCTTCGGTTATGCAAGATAGGCTGTGCTGACAACATGAATTATTATGAATGACAGAATTTATTCTAGGATGGATCCCTAGGTTGGTCATGTTAGATAGAATATGGAAATAATGGGGCTGGAGAGATGGCTCAATTGTTAAGAACTCCGACTGCTCTTGCAGAGGACCCAGGTTCTATTCCCAGCACCACATGGTGGCTAAGAACTGTCTTTAACTCCAATTCCAGGGGAATCCGATGCCCTCTTCTGACCTCCAAAGCATTGCAGGACATGGGTGCACCAACCTACATGTAGACAGTACACTCATACACATAAAAAATAATAAATAAAAAAAGAATATGGAAATGATGGTAAATAAAATTCTGGAAAACAGAAAACAGGTTAAAATTTCTTCTGTGGGGCATGGAATTGATAAACACTTCACCACATTATCAGTATCTTGCTCACATTACAGTCAATGTTAAACCCTTTATCAGTTATGTCACACTATTTCACAATACAGAGTACCAGTTTACCACAATCAGTCTTTCCAATCATACTAGTAATTTTACATGTCTTAAAAAAATGGCTTCTTAAATGATAGAAAAGCTGAAAATGTTGAGGGAAACTGCTTTTTGGATATCAAATTCTAGATTCTATTTTTAGTTTCATCGTTTTTATTGGACAACTTAGCATAGCATGTTGATTTTTGCATGTGTGTTTTTAAATTTATTATTGTTATTAAACTATTTCCATACATCATACATCATTTCTCAATCGAATTTAGAGTTACTTTCCTTAGATCTATTCCCTAGCCAGGTAACTTATGCCACGAGCACTCAAACCTGCCCCAATACACAGCACTCCACACTTTCCTCTTCTCTAGAATAACAGGTCCTCAGACAATGGATACATGATAAACTGAGGTAATAGAGGTAAGCAAAGAAAGGCTACTGATTTTTCTAGGTTAATTTTGTAGCCTGACACTTTACTAAAACTCTTAATTGTTTCTAGAAGTTTTCTGGTTGAGTTTTTAGCATCTCTTAGGTAAACTATCATATCATCTGCAAAAAGCGATAGCTTAACTTCTTTTCCAATTAGTACTCCTTTAATTTCCTTCTCTAGCAAGTGTTTCAAGTACTAAGTTGAAGAGAAGTGGCAATAGGGACAGCCTTGCTGGGTTCCCGCCTTTCAGGGAAATGGTTCCAATTTTTCTCCATGGATGATGTTGGCAGTGGGTTTGCTGTATATGGCTTTGATCATGTTGAGGAATGTTCCTTTCAGTCCTGTTCCCTCTAGGACTTTAAACATGAAGGGATGCTGGATCTTGTCAAAGGCTTTTTTTCTGCATCAATTGAGATGATCATGTGTTTTTTGTCTTTCAGTCCATTTATGTTTTATGATATTTATTGATTTACATATGTGGAGAAGGAATATAAAAAGACATTCCCACTCACAATAGCCTCAAAAACAATAAGATACCTAGGAACAAACCTAACAAAAGATAACAAAGACCTTTACAACGAAGGGGCAAAAAACCTCAATGGAGGAAGGATAGCATCTTCAGCAAATAGCGCTGGCAAAATTGGATCATCATTTGTAGAAGAACAAAATTAAACCCCTACCTCTCACCCCGTACAAAAATCAACTCCAAGTGGATTAACAATCTCAGTGTGAAGCCCGAAACCCTGAAGGTAACAGAAGAAAAAGTTGGCAACAACCTACAAGACATAGGCCTAGGAAAAGACTTTCTAAATCAGACAACAGCTGCACAGGAAGTAAGGTCAACAGTCAACAAATGGAACCTCATAAAACTCAAAAGCTTCTGTACAGTGAAAGAAACAATCAAGGAGGTGAAGAGAAAACCCACAGAGTGGGAGGAAACCCTTACCAGTGATACATCTGACAGAGCATTATCATCAAGAATATATAAACTACTCAAAAAACAAAGAAGTAAGAAGACAAATGACCTACTCAAAAGATGGAGTAAAGAGCTTATCAGAGACTTCACCAGTGAGGAATTAAATATGGCTGAAAAACATCTTATTTTATTTTATTTATTTTTGTTTGTGTGTGAATGTACTGTCTGCATGTAGGTTTGTGCCCTGTGTCGTGCAATGCTGCGGAAGCCAGAAGAGGGTGTCAGATTCCCCTAGAACTGGAGTTAAAGACAGTTCTCAGCTGCCATGTAGGTGATGGGGATTGAACCTGGGTCCTCTGCAAGAGCAGTCAGTGCTCTTAACCACTAGGCCATCTCTCCAGCCCTGGCTGGGAAACATCTTAAAAAGTGTTCAACATTATTAATAATTAAGGAAATGCAAATTAAAACCACTCTTAGATAGCATCTCACTCCAATATGGCTAGCTAAGATCAAGAAAACAAAAGAAAACAGATGCTGGAGAGGTTGTGGGGAAAAGGTAACACACATTCACTGCTGGTGGGAATGTAAACTTGTACAACCACTATGGGAAGCAGTGTGGAGAAACTTTAAAAGACTTGGAATGAGCCTAACACCTGACCCAGTCATACCACTTCTGGGTATATACACCAAAGACACATCCTACTGCAGAGATACATGCACATCCATGTTTATTGCAGCTTTCTTCACAATAGCAAAGAGCTGGAACCAACCCAATTGCCCCTCAACAGACGTCTACACAATGGAGTACTATTCAGCATAAAGAAAGATGGCATTGTGAACTTTGCAGGTAAATGGATGGAGCTCAAAACCATTATGCTGAGTGAAGTAACACATTCCCAGAAAAACAAACAGAGAATTGTTTCCCTCATTTGTGGATGCTAACACCAAATCCCCCAGATGAAAGGCAAGCTGAATAACATTATTGTTATATTTCTATTTATCTGAAAGCAACTATGTTGTTATAATGTGAATCTCTCAATGGGCTCTAGAATCCACCCACCAATTATTTTCAGACTCTGTAATTACTGTATATGGGTGGAGAGTATGTATCCATATTTTAGAGTGATATAAAATTAATGGAGGAAAATGTGAATTCCTAAGCATAAAAAAAAGACAGAGAAAGATGCAGAACAGTTATGGCAGAGTGTATGATCTGGGATGGGGTGGGATGGGGGGAAGGGAAAAGGGAATATGTCTGAATTGAATTGAAAAACAATGTCTGAAATACAGAAAATATCAATAAAAATAAATAAATAAATAAATAAAGCAAAAATAAAAGAATTTCTTATAAACATTTTTTAAAAAATAGAGGTAAGCAATTACAATTAACCCCAATGTCCAGCACAAATTAGAGGTGCACTTTCAATAGCTGTTGGATATTTTTATAGTGAAATAAATATCATTCCCATTAATTTGTAATGTTACCATCTGTGACAGCATTGACCCAGCAGTTTTACAGTAAAGCACATGTGTACCTCTTCAGGGCATCCGCTGTCCACCCAGTCCTGCCGATGGCGATCAAAACCACTGGAGCATCTTCATTGTAGTTGAGGGAAGAACAGGGAGCAGGAAAAAAAAAGAAAAGATTACTAAACAGGTGGTCCTCACATTTTCAGTCTAGGCCTACATAAATGTCCTGCTGCAGAACTGAACACTAGAGACAGCACAGCATTCACGGGCTGACGTCACTCCCACATCAGCTGTAGTACTGTTAACGTTGCACAAAACCAATGCCTGCATCCTGCCCAATATAGACCAGTCATCAGACAATGATGTCAGCTTTCTCTTTTTCATTTTCTCAATCCATCAATAGAGCAACAAACATTTTTTTGCAGTCATCATTTTAAGAACTTATTTTTCATTAATTTATTTATCCCCAATATATGGACTCTGTATTGTACAGGTAAGAGATTAACTTGATACCGTTGAGGTCTTCAAACAAGCCCCAGAGCTCTACCTCTAAATCCTGGAATATCCTGCTGGATAAGTGATCTTAGGTCTTGGGTTATGTAAGATAGGCTGTGCTGACAACATGAATTATTGTAAATGACAGAATTTGTTTCAGGATGGATCTCTACATTGCCCATATTAGATAGACCTCTGGAGAGCTTAAGACTGAGATATAAGTACAGTTAGTCACAGAGGAGTTCCATTCATGTGTGACTGATCCTGACAGTGTCCCCTAGACACTAAGGCATGAGAAGCTTCCTTGGTTCACAGTCGTTGTGTATTGTCACATATTGTTGCTAGGAGAAAACAGTTTGATGATTGTACCTGGTCTCACATGAGCTCTGTCATGAATGTCTGCTTTATGTATGTGTGATGTATACACTGGGGTGTGTGTGTGTGTGTGTGTGTGTGTGTGTGTGTGTTTGTGTGTGTACTCACATGGGCACACAGGAGCCAGAGGAGGATGTCAGGTATTGTGCTTTATCACTCTCTGCTTATTCCCTTAACAGTAAGCTTCCTACTGAAACTAGAATTGGGCTGGTGGCAGGTTGATCCCCAGTGGATTTCGCCTGTCTTGCCCTTCCCCAACAGGTCCCTGGGGATACAGGTACACATGTGACCATGCTTGGTTAAGGATTTACAACACCACACTTTTTGCCACTTTAAAAATTCTTTAAGTATATTAATATCTAAGTATACCATGATTATGTGTTTTAATTAAATAGGCATTTACATCTATTTACTTTAAAAATAAATGCCACTCAGCTTATATTTCTTATAGTGATTATGATTTTAATTTGGGACCTTTATGCACTTACTTTACAATGATTTCACATGACGGCCCTTTGTAAGACACCCATCCATAGATGGACCAAACACACCATAAAAGATTAGAATTTAATTCAAGTGGAACATGAAAACAACTTTACTGTCAACAAAACATACACTATCTATCATTCCTTTCTTCCTACTTATCATTGGCACTTGGCTGTGTTGCACCTACCATCTGTGTTGAACAAGCTCAAGTGCGGAATAAACCTCCATGCACGCTGCCACATCCTGACTCTGTGAATCTCCACTTGGCAGAGGCTACTCCTGTTTCCCTGTGACTCTGAGGTATGAGGCATCTATTTCATTCTGGATTTGTTAGATGCGTGTTCCATTTTCTTTTTCTTTTTTTTTTTTTTTTTTTTT
>VZQC01012165.1:282788-301638 GCA_009823505.1 Rhizomys pruinosus
AAACAATGAATGGTATCTTTCATTTGTGGATGCTAATAACAAATCCCTAGTTGAAAGGCAAGCTGAGCAAAGTTAATGTTATATTTCTTTTTATCTGAAGGCAACTATGTTGTTATAATGTGAATCCCTTAACGGGCTCTAGAATTAACTGACCACTTATTTTCAGACTTTGATATTGTGGTATAGGTATGGAGGGTAAGTATTCATATATTAAAGTTATATAAAATTAAAGGGAAAAATGTGAACTCCTAAACATATTTTGCAATTAGCATACAGTTTATTTTCAAAGATCATAATTTTGGTATATATGTGATGTATATATGGGCATACTTTGGAGCAATACAAATGGGAGCGAATGACAATGACAGAAAGACTGGATGAAAATGGTTGAAACAGTAAACTTCTGCTCAAACAATAAACCTCTGCAGAGAAAAACTTTAAAAAGACTGAGAAAAAGATGCAAGACATGTATGGCAGAATGCATAAACTGGGGTGGGGTGGAGGGCATGGAAAAAGGAGTGTGTCTAAATTGTACTGAAAAATGATGTATGAAACACACAAAACACCAATATAATATTTAGAAAAAGAAGAAAATATGTGAGTTAATTAAGGAAATCTTTATTTATTTGTTCACAGCTGATTCTCTAATAATTTATCTATGGTCTACTGAGGGTGAGGACCAGAAATGGCAAAGCAAGTGAGCTCTTGTTGAAAAGCACACACTTTCTATAGGAAAATTAATATATATATAAATATTAATATATGTTAATACTATAGGAAAATTAGTAAAGTTAGCACTGGGGAGATGGCTCAGTGCTTTGAAAGCTTTCCTAAGATGCAGGACAAGCATGAGGACTTGAGTTCAGATACCTAGCATTCATGTAAAACGTGAGGCACAGCGGCATGTGGCTGTGGAACAGTGCTTGTGAGTTGGGGATTATTAGACTGACCATTGGACAGGTGGAGAGAACACGATTAAAACAAATAGGATTTCATTTTTCTTCAGTTGTCAACTTTGCTGTAAGTCTACCACAAAACTATCACTTAGCACTTACTAAAAATAATCCCTAGGGCTCTCTGGACACCTTTTCTAGACAATAAGGGAACTCCAGGCTTAGTGAGAGATCCCATTCCAAAAAACAAGGTGACGATTGATTGAGAAAGACACCAGTGTCAACTTCTCACCTCCACATGTGTCCATGTCCCGGTACACACATGAAAAACAAGTAACTGGATCTGTCCTGTCAGGTAATTCTTTTTTTATTTTTATTTTATTTATTTATGTGTATGAATGTACTATCTGCATGCAGGTCTGTGCACCCGTGTTGTGCAATGCCGCAGAGGTCAGAAGAGGGTCTCAGATTCCCCTGGAACTGGAGTTCTCCTGGAATTGGAGTTACAGACGGTGCTCAGCCGCCATGTGGGTGCTGGAGATGGAACCCAGGTCCTCTGCAAGAGCAGTTGGTGCTCTTAACCGCTTGGCCATCTCTCCAGCCCCTCAGGTAATTCTTTATTCTAGGCATGATAGGGAAGCTACACCAAAGAAACTCCATATGTGATGGCCTAACAAGATCTGCATAATGACCAACTAGTTGACATGGCAAGGTGGATGGAGAAACTTCCCAGGGTCCCAGTTCAGTAAGAAGGCAACCAATGGATGCTGAGGGACAGAGATCAGTTTTCTCTAGGGACTAGCTCCCTGAGAAGTTATCTCATCCAAACGGGCAGCCCTAAACTCGGGCACATATGAATAATAATAAATGGCCTCAATGCAATATACATACATATACATATATATGTATGTATATATATATATATGTATATGTATGTATGGAGGAGGACTAGGATGGATGAAAATAATGCAAATACACTACTCATCCATAAAATTCACAGAAGTAAAATATAATTTTAAAATGGCTAACTTAAATAATATCCAGAAGCAACTGTACACAAAAAGATGTATACATGTGTATGTGCTATATAAATTATATGCAAATGGCATCATCAAATTATTTATAAGCTTCAAGTAAATAGAAAAATCACTTTGAGGCACACTTAACTGTCTTCATTGAGATAGTTCTTAACATAAACACTCCCCCTACACACACAGACACACCAACACACAGACAGAGCCACACACATGTAAACAAACACACAACATTAACTATGTCACATGTCAGTATATTGATGTCCCACCCAACATTTTAAAAGTGTTTCACAAAGAAGCTCTCTGCATTGCCATGATCTATGATGCAGTTAAATGCAGTTCACGTCTCACCAAGTGCACCAATCAAGATTCGCTGAAAGCTGGAGCTCAGTAATTTTCGTTGCAAACACTCTTCCCACATGATTCTTACTACACTGAGATCCGCCAACTACTGCCTTTCAGCATGTTTTGACCATGACCCATGCCTACTACTGTGATCCATCTAATAAAGCTCATCTCTGTGGTCTTTATATTCCAATAAAAGCATATTGTTTGTATTTCTTTGATCTTGACACACTCTTTCCCAATATCTTTTTCAACATGCTATTGCATTTATCTGGAACACGTAATTAGTATAACCAATGCAATGCCTCATTCTCAGAAAGAACTCCTTCCATACAGCATGGTCAGTGATTTCTTCCAAAGCCCCCAGATACAAAGTGCAAGTTTCTATATATTACAATTGGGTATATCTGAGTTTATTCTACAAGGCTTTGGAGAGAGTATGAATAAAAGTAATGGGATTGAGTTAGAATTGTGTCTAAGCACATTTTTCTTTCTTTTAAAATATTTATTTTATTTTTTAAGTGTAAGAGTGTGAATGTGTGTGAGTACAGATGTCCATAGAGGCAATCAACTCCTCCTGGAGCTGGTGTCTGTGAGGTACCTGACATGGGTGCTGGGAATTGAACTCACATTCTTTGCAAGAACAGTATGTACTCTAAACTTCTGAGCCTTCTCTCCAGCTCTAAATTTCCTTTTCTTTCATAAATGTTCTATTGTATTATGACAAACTTGACTGTGTTTTAGTTCAGTTGTTAGCTTTGTTGTATGTCTATTACAAAGACATACTTAGGTACTAAAATTAACTATCATATTCCAGGCATTTATCTTGTACCAGACTCTCTCTTTCTCTCTCTCTCTCTCTCTCTCTCTCTCTCTCTCTCTCTCTCTCTCTCTCATATATATATATATACATATATATTCATTTGCAATAAAGTGTTACATTTTATTCAATCTGGAATGATTCAATTAATCTAAATAACATCACGTCAAAACCTTTTTGTGTTGAAAACATTTGAAATGTACTTCCTTAGCAATTAAAAACTATGCATCAGATATAACATCAAATATATCAAATATAGTAATGTCCTATGCAACAGATCTCCAAGTTTTATTCTTCTCTTCTAATTAGTATTTTGTTGGTTTTGTTTTCTATGCCTATTTCCTTATGCTTAAAGTGAGCGGGGGACATGAGATAATCATAAAAGCCGAGTCTGATATAGGGTAATGATCTAGAGAATGTCAGCCTTTTTAAATACCTGAGTAATATCTTTGTGGAATGCACTGAGAAAGCAATCAAGATTAGAAGAGAATTTCTCTCTCACAGACAAGATTTAGAAAGTATGAATTTATCCTATGTATTATATTAATGTGAATTGCATTTTATAATATAAAGTCTGTGCTGTATGTGGGAATTAGTATCAAAGACCTGTGAGGGGAAATCAAATCTGCTCTTGCCTATGGGCCAAATTTTAACTATTTGTAAATAGAGAGTATACTGTTTTATAAGTTTCCAAATATTGATTTTAAGGGACTTTAAGGAATTGATTCCCAGTATTTTTATTTCCAAATTAGTCACCTCTTACTGTTGCTTAATTCTGAACTGATAGAGGGCTGCATTTCAAATTGCTTCCATTATTCACTCAATATAAATGAGGTATTGATTTCAAAGTTTCCTCTAAACCATGTGAAATGAACTCTAATAGCAAAGGCATCCCAGAAAACAAACAATATTCTTGCTTGCACCATCCATCACATCAAGAGATAAAGTATAAATCTCACCAAGTTTCTTGCTCATTTCAGTGTTGTAGACAGTGGCAGAAATAGGACTACTTTTACAAGGGCAATATATTTGGTTGAAGGAAATAAATGAAAGAAAGCACACATAAGGAATGGATAAGGACTGAAAATAAACTGAATGTCTTATTGAACAACTGAATAATATGCCCCTTTTCCAGAAAGACTAAAATTCTGCAAAAGAAAACTTAGCAAAGTCACTTTACAGACTAAAGGTCCAATTAGGAATAAATTCCTGGACCAGGGAACAGCAAACTTTCTTTGGGAGAGCACAGAGAGAATGTTGCAGGATATTTAAGCTCCAAGTTATTTGTGCCAATGGATCATTTTTATCAATCTTATCTTGAAAAGACACAGATACATAAACCTACAGATACATACGGTCTGCCCACAAAAGTTTGTTTGCAAAAAGAATATGTTGTTGACAATTCGGGTTACTTTTTATAGTTTGCTGGACTCTGGTCTAGATTATTATGCAAACATAAAGGTCTGTAAAATGGTAAAAAATTTAGAATGAATGCCACGGAGGCATCTTATGATTCATATAGTTCTAAAAGTTGGAGGTAGAGGTATCAGGGAGTCTTATCTTAATGGAGAAATCAATTGTACATTCTCTTTGTAAATTT
Organism: Rhizomys pruinosus; assembly: GCA_009823505.1. Taxonomy (NCBI): domain Eukaryota; kingdom Metazoa; phylum Chordata; class Mammalia; order Rodentia; family Spalacidae; genus Rhizomys; species Rhizomys pruinosus. Next base: position 287,481 of record VZQC01012165.1, read on the forward strand.
CCTTGTGATAGTCTCTAAAGGTAGAAGATGAGCCCCTAGCATCAAAGAAATGGAAAAATCCTTTAAAAAGAAGCTAAAGCATTTTAGATGTGTTGATAAACTGCAATGATTTTTATTCTAATGTATTTTATCACAGCATAAAGCAGATAATATATAGTCTGGTGCTGAAGAGATGGGATGCATTATATTTTAAAATATTGGAAAATTTTAAATTTGAAAGGTAGATCATAAAATTTAAGATTTTGGTCATTATGATCAATAATTTTAATAATACTTAGTAAAATAACTCACAGGCTATTTTCTCTGTGGGTCTCCTTATTTTTAATTGGCTAAAATGTTGAATGAGACATTCCCCTTCTAAAGAAAAGTCCTAACTCAACAAAGGACATGCCTAAAACATACATTGCCCAGGGTTCTGCAAATAATCAACATTATAACTAGGATAATTCCTAGGAGAACAGTAGTCAGTGACTACCACAGACTCAACACTGCAGGACTAATTATGGAATCTTACATTTTTGTGTAAAAAGGTAGAGTGTGCTGTCTTTTTAATTTTTAATTTTATTTTATGTGTATGAGTGTATTGCATACATGTAGGCAGGTGTACCCAGTGTCATGCACTGCCTATGGAGGTCAGAAGAGGGTGTTGGATCCCAGGAACTGGAGTTATGAATGGTTCTTAGCCACCATGTGGGTGCTGGGACTCAAACGTGGGTTCTCTGTAAGAGCATCCAGTGCTTAAATACTGAGCCATCTCTCCAGCCCATGATGTCTTTTTAAAACTGCAGACATTGGGCTGGAGAGATAGCCTAGCGGTTAAGAGCACCGACTGCTCTTGCAGAGGATCCGGGTTTGATCCCCAGCACCCACGTGGCGGCTAAGAACCATCTGTAACTCCAATTCCAGGAGAACTCCAGTTCCAGGGGAATCCGAGACCCTCTTCTGACCTCCGCAGCATTGCACGACACGGGTGCACAGACCTACATATAGACAGTACATTCATACACATACAAAATAAATAAATAAATAAATTGCAGACATTAATTATACAAAACCACGGTTTCATTACATGTATTGAGTACAACAGGATCATATTCACCTCCCTTACTGCACTTGTTTGTCCTTTTCTCCCCTTTCTCTTCCCTTTCCAAAGTCTTATGAGCCTTCTTTTAATCAACCTTTTTATTTTTGCATTACTATGAGCCAAGACTTCAAACTGTGAAGTGTTCTCCATCTGTGACTTTCTATTTAATTCTAAATACCAAGTCCATAAGAAGCCTGCAGTTTTCCATACTGAATTTCTCAATGTCTTAATTCTTTGGTATAGCTTATTACTCTACACTCTTTTGAATTAACTTGGTATACAGAAGGAAATAAGAACCAAATTGAAAGTATATACTACAATAGACAACTCAGATTCCTTAGATCATGTGTGGAGTAACAGCTAGCTTTAACATTTTCTGATGCTGATTTTACTTCCAATGTTTTTCTTCAACATTCTCAGTTATTCATTGCAGTGATTTTATAATCGCTCTCTGATGTTCCAAGTAATAAATGTCACATGAGTTTGACAGAACTGATGTGGATATAATTAAGTCTTAATAAGTTGTATCTCTCCACCCACTGCAGTGTTTATTCAAGTGTTTAAGTGCCTCATCAAATTTTCATTGTCTCTTTACATAGGTTCCACATAATGCGTTAGGCAGTGACTCTTATCTTTTTCTGCTTTCATTTGGATGCTTTTTAAATTTATTTATTTATTCATTATTTATTTTTGTTTGTGTATGAATGTACTATCTGCATGTAGATTTGTGCACCCATGTCGTGCAATGCCACGGAGGTCAGAAGAGGGTGTCAGATTCCCCTGGAACTGGAGTTAAAGACGGTTCTCAGCCACCATGTGGGAGCTGGGGATCGAACCCGGGTCCTCTGCAAGAGCAGTAGGTGCTCTTAACTGCTAGGCCATCTGTCCAGCCCCTCATTTGGATGCTTTTATCACTATATTATTCTGATGGGTTATTTCTGATACACAAAGCTCTTGATTTGTGTAATTCTTTTGTAACCAATCTTTTATTACGGATGATAACAAATTATAAAATTATTATGTAGTTTATATCTCGTTTATGTGTTTTTCTTCTATGCATTAATTAGAAATTCCACACAACAGTGGATATCATTTTTCTTTATCCCCCATTTTAATGAGAATGCCTTTGGCTGCACTTGTATATGTTATGCTATGAAATAACATTTATTAATGCATCACATCAGTATTCTATCTCAACCGAGTAACATTTTTATTTGAAAAAAATGTATTTTTAATAAATTCTCTCCCCCAAAATAAAATAAATTCTCCCTATCTGTCAAAATATCAAATGATCTTTAGTAGCAGAGTTGTGAATTTCATCGATGTTTTTTTTTTTTCTTTTCTTCTTTGGAAACAGAATTTTGCCTCTGTAGCCCACGCTAGCTTTAAAGTTGTGATCATCCTGCCTCAGCCTTGTTATGATTACAGGAATGAGTAGATTTGTTCAAATTAAATGATATCTATATTACCATGATAAATTTATTATTTGATTATGTTTCATTTTATTTTTTAGTTGGATTTCGATTTTAACCTTGGAGGATTGGAAATTCTCTACTCATAAATAAGTGAACTAACCATGGCTAACACACATTATCAGTAAAGCTGGATCTTACTGCAAAACGCAAGGCAGAATGGCCTCCTTATCCCCCTAATCAACATAGAAGAATATCAGTATGAAGTGCTGAAGAGAAAACAGAATTCAAGAAATTCAATATAAGACAGAACGGCCACCTTCTCCCCCAATCGACATAGAAGAGTAGCAGTATGAAGTGGCGAAAAGAAAACAGAATTCAAGAATGTCAATATTTAGAATAGTCCAATCAGTGATTGCTTATGCCGGGTGATCTTTATATGAATGCAAAGTCAAACAAGTGAGTTTACAGCTGGATTACGTGACAAAACAAGCCCACTCTACCAGACTATAGAGCAATCACTGAACAGTTACAACTCACAATAACCCTCATCATAGACACAAAATAATATTTGTTATGTTGTTGGAAAGTTAAAAAACCAGTGAGTCAACTGATACTAATATAAATTTAGGGTTGGGAAGATGGTTCAGTCAATAAAGCGCCTGCCTCATAAGTGTTCTTACCTGGGTTTCAGTTTGATTCTGAGAACTCATATGAGAAGCTGGGTGTGGTGGTTATAATCTCAGTGATGATGAGAGAGGAAGTAGAGGTGACTGGATCCCTGGAGATCACTGGCAGCTAGTCTAGTCCACCTGCCAATGTTCCAGGCCAGTGAGAGATTTTTGTCTCAAACAAAACACTTGTGATGTGATTGTCCCGTCTTCTACATGCATGTGGATACACATGCACCTACACAATCCTATATGCATAAACATAAACACACACACACACACACACACACACACACACCACAGTCAGAAATAACCCTACACATCTGTTAAGGTTAAATATGCAGAGATAGATGAAAGTGCTTTTTACCTAGAGTATGAATTGGAAGTTACTGTACTAAGCAGATAAAATTTGCATGCATTCTCATTTTTAAAGGACAATGATTAGTACCTAATCATTGGTACCAAGGAAACCAAGCATTTATGGTCAAAGAGCAATGGTCAATACAGTTAGCTCCAGAAAGGACCAGCTCTAGGGTCTACAAGAGGGTATTTGTTAGAACTTAGATGACAACAACCAAGGACAACATTTTAAGGGGAACTTTTATTGGCATTCTATAAACCCCTTTCCAAATCGTTGCCTTTAGCTTCTGGTGCCCTTTGGTTGCTTGCCTTCTGCTCTAAGCACCACTCAAGCCTATTCTCACCTTCTTTTCCAGCACCCAAGTTGATCCCATGGGGATCAACAAAGCATCCGTTGCCCTATTCTAATCTTTACTCCAGATCACAGCACTTAGCTGTAGGGAAGAAGATTCATTATTCAAAAGGAATTTTATAACTAGAGATTTAATAGTTATATAGTTCCTAGTGAACTGAAACAGAATTTCAGTTCACTAGGAACTATTAACATGTTAAGTCAAGCTTGCTATTCTGATATTATGTAGGAAATGTCTGATAACTGATCCATAATATGGCTTTTTGAAGTAATCACAGTCTGGGTATCTATGTATGTCTCTATGTCTCTATGTATCTATGTATCTATCTATCTAACTTAGATTCCTATTTATGAAATATTTTAATTCCCTATTTATGAAATATTCTCAAATATTTTCATTTTTTAAAACTCATAGCATTTCAAGAGTAAATGGTAATTAGAGACCAAAAATGGTTACTGAGAAAGATTAAGAACAGAGATGTTTTGTTTCTTCATGCTGTATACACATAAATAAAAGGTTGCATATTTATTTGCATGCATGTGTGCTCTGTGAATGTATATGAGGCTGTATGTTCATGCATGTGAGCATGAGCACAGTCAGAGGACAATGTTGGGTGCTTACCCTCTGGATGTGTCTCTCTTGTTTTCTGAGTCAGGGATGCTCTCTATCCTGGAGCAGCCTCGCGGGTTAGGGTGGGGGATCAGCAAGGCCTGTGGATCCCCCGTCTCTGCCTCTCCAGCACTAGGATTCCAAGCATATGCCACCACGTCCAGCATTTTCATGTGCATTTGGGAGACTAAATTCAGGCACTCATACTTCCCAGAAAGCTCTTTACTGACTGAACTCTTTCCCCATCATAAATGCTACATATTTTTTATTTTAGAAAAGGAAGATTACAGTCATTATTTTATTATATCTAAGAGTAAGAGTAATCATTTCTATAGCTTTAAGGATTTATGATTGTAAAAGGATTCATTTAAAAATGTTACTTTTTCCTATGTAACTACATGCACAGCATCTATAGCCCTGCCTGGAGGTAGCCCACTAGCATGCCTGAGATAAAAGGTGCAATGCATCACTTTAGGAAAATCTTTCCACCTTGGATGGTTGACTCCTTTTTCCAAGTTCAAGGCACTAAAATCAATTTGAATTAACAAGCCCTGAATTAATAATTAACAATTTGATTAATCATTTTTAAACACACATTTAGGGGAAAAATACTGCCTCATTTTGTATGACTAGCACGGGACAGGAAATGGAGACAGCAAGTTACTGATTCTTTGAACAGTGTTAAAAAGCTGACTTGAACTCCACTCAGCAACTGCTAGCTATAGAATTCCTTCAGATTGGAAATATTCCTCACTGTGATTCCCATCTGACTATTTAAACACCTCAAGGCTAAACTACTGAATTGAAGGCCTGGACTTTTTTTTTTTTTAATTTATTTTTATTGATGCTTTGTGTATTTCATACATCATTTTCCAATTCAGTTCAGGCATATATCCCCTTCCCTTCCCCCCCACCCCACGCCTACCCATCGCAGATCGTGCATTCTGCCGTAAGTTTTCTGCATCTTTCTCTGCTTTTTTGTTTTGTTTTGTTTTCATTTTTTTTTTAACAATAGGTGATAATTTGTGAGTACAAGCCTGGACTTTTTTAAACTTGTGCCCATGAACCTGAGGTCAGTTTGGGGTCTGCCATCTATGGTGTTCTATGGAAGTCAATATGGGAATGGAGCTTCCGTGACAACACTGACTGTAAAATAGCCTTTGCTGGTTTTGCCGAGGAGCAAAGGAGATAATACAGCTGATGAACAGCTTCAGTGCTTTCCGTAGTAGGTTTACAATAAACATGCTATTTGATACTTTTTATCCTCCTTAAAATGTGCCTATTGAAAACAGATTCTGTAACCTGATCCATAAAGGAAATAAATCCACATTATGCAATCCAGGTCCTCACTAAGACACTAGCTTTTTTTTTTTTTTTTTCAGGAGAACAGCCTGAGTGAGGGAAGAGCAAGAAACCCTCACTTTTAAATGAACAAATTCTTTTGGAACCTAAAACTTTCTTGTTAGTATCCAGCTTTGTTACCTTGGTGGAGTAGAAATAAGGGTTGAGTCTTTAAGGAAAGAAGGATGAAAGGGAAAAAAGTTCCCACCCCCCCCCACACACCCCCACCCCCCGGTTGAGGGCCACTGAACTGAGTAACCATGACTACTGCTAGACCTTTCAGGATTCCAGTTTCTGCCAACCAACACCTTCAGTCTGCCAAGAGACCAAAGTTGGACTCTGGCAATGAATGTAAGATCACTTTGCAGACGAATTTCTTATTAAAGCAAGGTTTTATCCTAATTCATTACTATATTCTACACAAGTCTTAGAATTTCCCTTGGAATCTTGAGATTGACAGAGAAATGGATAAAGATGTGATTTCCAGTTTCTCGGAACTCTAACCAGAACTTGAATCCCTTTTTTTTTGGTCTTTTCGAGACAGGTTCTCCCTGTAGCCCCAGCTGTCCTGGAACTCATTCTGTAGACCAGGCTGGCCTTGAACTCACAAAGATCCGCCTGCCTCTGCCTCCCAAGTGCTAGGATTGAATCCCATTTTTAAACATAAACCTTGGATGGGGCTGGAGAGATGGCCTAGCAGTTAAGATCACCGGCTGCTCTTGCAGAGGACCCAGGTTCAATCCCCAGCACCCACATGGTGGCTGAGAACCATCCGTAACTCCAATTCCAGGAGAACTCCAGTTCCAGGGGAATCTGACACCCTCTTCTGACCTCTGTGGCATTGCACAACATGGGTGCACAGACTTACATGCAGACATTCATACACTAAATAAATAAATAAATAAATAAATAAATTAATTAATTAATTAATTAAATTAAAAAAAAACAAAAAAAACATAAACCTTGGAGAAAGGACTATTTGGAAATACCAGAGTCTGTTACTATTGCCCCATTTCTTCAGGAATATGAAATAATGAACTACTCCACTAAATAGATATCACTATATCCCTGGACCTCTCGATGGCCTGTAAAAATAAGAGTGTTTGGGCTGGAGAGATAGCCTAGCGGTTAAGAGTGCCAACTGCTCTTACAGAGGACCCGGGTTTGATCCCCAGCACCCACATGGCGGCCGAGAACCGTCTCAAACTCCAATTCCAAGAGAACTCCAGTTCCAGGGGAATCTGACACCCTCTTCTGACCTCCGCGGCATTGCATGACACGGGTGCACAGACCTGCATGCAGACAGTACATTCCTACACATACAGAAATAAATAAAATTAAAAAAAAAAAGAAAAAGAAAAGAAAAAAAAAATAAGAGTGTTCACCCCCAAGTTGACTTGGGGTCTCAGAAATGATCTGCACAAAGAATGAGTGGGTAGATTAGGAAGTTTATTACACATTAACCAGGAAACCATAGATGGAACACTGATGTTCATGCACTGCCAGACTTCAGGGAACAGTTTTGTTATGGTCTTCAGAATGTTCTAGGTAGTAAAACAGAACACGAAGGCTTGGCTCTGACCCACTCCCTGTCTCCACCAGGCTGTGCGAAGGCGATCTAATTTTGTCTGTTGTGTATTTGGAGCTTTACTTTTCAAAAATGTCCCTCTTATTTAAGAAGAAAAAGTTTGAAAATCATTTTATTAATTCCCTTTGGACTTTGTCCATTAACTAATTTGGACTTGTTATCATTATATTTTACAAAGTCATTAAATATTTCAGACAAGCTGTGTGAGCTAATTTGAAATACGATAATGTAACAGAGGCAGGAAACCACAAGAGAAAGCGCTGGTTTCCCACTCTTTGCCCCAAGAAGATATGTAAGGCAGTGTAATGACAGATAATAATAATGAAGTGAATCTTATAACCTTTAGGAAATACAAATTCTTGGGTTGACAAGATGGCTCAGTGAGTAAAGGCACTTGCTACTCAAGGGATCTTATGATGTGAGTTTGATCTCCAAAACTTGTGGTTGAAGGAGAGAATAGACTCCTCAATTATACAAGTACTCATGCATTAATGAATTAGTGAGTGCACACGTACACACTAATAATGGTGAAAACAACACAAAAAAAGAAAAACAAATTCTTTTCTTTTTGTCTTTTTGAGACAGGGTCTCCCCGTAGCTCTGGCTGTCCTCGGACTCGCTATGTAGATGAGGCTGGCCTTGAGCTCACAGACATCTGCCTGCCTTTGTCCCCAAATGCTAGGACCAAAGGTGTGTGCCACCATCCCAAAAAACAAATTCTTAAAAGACGCTTGTTAAAAGACTCCTCGAAACGCATTTTTACATGTTTTAAGTGATAACATGTTTGTGAGATAACTTTTCTAATATCTAGGTTAAGTTGAAATATTGTTTTATTCATATATGGTAGTCAACATTAGGTAACATTAATCATTCAACCTAAAAACATTCATTGTTCTATTTCTCTATTTTGATCACAGGACATTTTTTACCCATTCACATATGCAGTCCTATAGCCAAATTAATTTAATCTCAAAATTCTAAAGATAGATTATCCCAAATAGAAATAAATTTGCTGGAAACATTTTTCTAAGACTTAATAGAAAGTCTACAGTGTTACCAAGATTAGTCTTTTATCACTGAAAAGTGTCATGTTTCAGAAGTTGGAAGTTTCATAAATACATATATATTAATATTATGTATACATCAAATGCCTATATGTGTGAATGTAGAATTTATAGAATTCTCTTGAATTTTGAATTGTAAAATCAATGTTTAAAAAATAAAATGGGGGCTGGAGAGATTGCCTAGTGGTTAAGAGCACTGACTGCTCTTACAGAGGACCCAGGTTCGATCCCATCTCCCACATGGTGGCTAAGAACCGTCTGTAACTCCAATTCCAAGAGAACTCCAGTTCCAGGGGAATCCGAGACCCTCTTCTGACCTCCGCGGCATTGCATGACATGGGGGCACAAACCTACATGCAGACAGTACATTCATACACATACAAAAATAAATAAAAATTAAAAAAAAAAAAGTAAAATGGCAGGAACTGGGGTATCCTTCAATGGTAGAATACTTGCCTAGCATATTCAAGGTCCAGGGTTTGGAAGATGTATAATTTTTCTTTCTTTTTCTTATTTGTTTTGCATACATGTGTTTGTGTGGTATGCATGGGTGTGTGTATGCATGTTTGCATGTGCATGGAGCTGCATGTGTGCATATGTGTGGTACATATGGGTGTGTGTATACGCATGTTTGCATGTGCGTGGAGCTGCATGTGTGCACCTGAGTGTGGAGGAGGTCTGAGCTGATGCTGTGTGTCTTCTTTAATTGTTACCCACTTAACTTACTAAGGTAAGGTCTCTATCTGAACTGGGGCCTTCAATTTTGGCGAGTCTGACAATAGCTCACTTCAGGGAGGGCCTGACTCTGATTCTAGACCCTGGGAGCAGCCTCATCCCTGCAGGCTTTACATATGTTCTGGGGATCTGAACACTGGTTCTCACGCTCCATGACAAATGTTTTACCAATAGTCATTTCCCAAGTCACAGGATATACAATTTTGGTAGTGGTCTTTAGACTATAAAAAGTTTGGCTTTCTTTATGAAGTTTTCTTATTCTGTCTTAATTTTCCATCCATGGATTCATCTCGAAGGATTCTAAGACTCCACCAGTCCAAGTCTTTGATAGATAGATGGCCAGTCTTGCATTAGTAAATTAATTTCACTTAAAGGTGCCATTTTTTACGTAAAAGGGTATTTTCTTCCATATTCCTAACTTTATTCTACATCAGCTTTGTCAGGCATATACAGCATCGAATTACCAAATGCTAATGTTATTAGCATTTTATGCAGCTCATGTTTACCAATGTTCTATGTCTTATTAAAGATAGCAAAAAGAGAAGGATTTTAAGAATTTGAGTGTGAAGCAATTTTCTGCTTCATAAAATACAGTCAATGTCACCTTATGTTAACAGAAACATTCTTAGCAGAGTATTTTCCTCCAGATTTGCCTTTTTACTATTGTGTGAAGTTAGCACACGGAGTAATGAGTTTCATTACGGCATTCCATAAGTGTTCTTATTTGTTCTTTTCCCACGGATCCTTCCACTTCATCACCCTTCTGCTCTTTGCTGTTTGTTATGTTACATGGATTTCATCATCCCTTCTTTCCCCCACCCTCTTAAGATCTCTTTCTCCCCTCTGCTCTAGTTTCATTATTTCTGTTGCTAGGAAAAAACATCAGGACAAAAGGCAACACAGCAGAGAAAAGGTTCATTTTAGCTTGCTGTCGCTGTCCCAGGTTATGGTTCATCACTGTGAGGTAGCCAGTGCAGCAGGAAGGAGCCTGAGACAGCTGGTCTATCACATCATATCCACAGACAAGAGCCTGAAGAAATGATTGCTTAGCTCTCAGCTGGCCTGCTCTATTCTTAGGCAGTCCAGGGCCCTAAACCAGGAAATGTACTGCCCAGGTTGAAGCTGGAATCCCCCACACCAGTTAAGGCAATCAAGACAATCCCTCACTGAGACTCTCTTCCCAAGAGACTCTATTGTATCAAGCTGACAAACAGAACTAAACATCATATCCTCTCACAGGCCACCTTCTATTTTATGATATACATGCATGTGGGTACACACACGCAGACACACACACACACAGACACACACACATACACACATACACACATACACACATACACACACACAGGAGAGTAAATTTAGGCTCCATATAAGTGAAAATGTGTGGCTATTTGTGTTTCAGTCTGACTTAATTCTGCTTAATGTATTTAAACAAACCTCAGATTTGCTTTTAATGAAATCAAAATACCATTATTCTTTAATTTAAAATTTTTAAATTGTTTTTTTTTTTTTTTTTTTGGCAAGGACTCTCTATGCACCACCAGCTGGCCTAGAACTCACATCTTCCTCCTGAGAGATTGGGGATTAGAGTTATGCACCATCATGCCTGGCAGGATTCCTCTTTAAATAGCATAGAAAAAAATATTTACAGCAGAAGCTATGTATGGATATGTTGAATGCATGCCCAGATTTGAGTCTCCATACTTTCCTTTTCCTTGACATCACAGACTCCTCACATACATTCAGGAGTTTCTTTATTATTCTCTGCAAATATGGCTGCACCTCTGACCCGGTCCTTCATTTGCTACCTCTCTTTTCTCCAGATCACACCATTAGAATTGTTTTTCATGTAACATCACTGCACAGTTCACCAAGCCCATCAAAACCACAGTCATTATTTTCTCCAAATTTGATTGAAGTCAATACATATTTTACATTTTTATTCCATCAGTCAACTTGCTTATTATACATCCTTCATTTATTTGCATGTATGCAAGTGCACCGGTGTTGTGCAATGAGTGTGGAGGTCAGAAGAGGGTGTTGGATCTCCTAGAACTGGACATACAGCCTGTTATTATGGACCATGCGGGTGCTAAGAATCCAATCTAGGTCCTTTGCAAGAGCAGCCAGTGCTCCTAGCTACTGAGCTACCTCTCCAGATCTGTTTACTTTTTAAATTATATTTCTTACCCATGACTTGATGGAAAATAAATGCTTTATAATTTAGAAAAAAAAATCATAAGATGTGAAGTTTGCATCTGTGATGGTCAAGTCTAACTGTCAACATGATGTAAGCGAAAATTGCCTGAGGAGAGGGTCTCAAGGAGGGGCAAAAATCCATTCACTTTTCTCTATCTTTGACTGTGGATGTGATGTGACCCTCTGTTTCCAGCTTATGCTGCTCTGAATTCCCACGATGACAGCGTAAAACATGGAGTTATGAGCTGATATAAAGCCTTATTCCCCTAAGAGGGTTTTTGCCATCACAACAACAGAAATGATACTGTTCCTATTAAAGACTAAAGAATATGAAATTGTCGGGCTGGAGAGATGGCCTAGCGGTTAAGAGCGCCGACCGCTCTTGCAGAGGACCCGGGTTCGATCCCCAGCACCCACATGGCGGCTGAGAACCGTCTGAAACTCCAATTCCAGGAGAACTCCAGTTCCAGGGGAGTCCGACACCCTCTTCTGACCTCCGCGGCATTGCACGACACGGGTGCACAGACTTGCATGCAGACAGTACATTCATACACATACAGAAATAAATTAAAAAAATAAATAAATAAATAAATAAAATAAAAAAAAAGAATATGAAATTGTCATACTTTAATTTTTCTAAAGTATAAATTTTAGTTAAAGGTAGAAAATAAGGAATAATTTCAATGACTTTATAATTTTCTTACATAAGTATTGACAGAGTTGGCTTGAATATCTCCATGTTGTTGTTTTTTTTGTTTTTGTTTTTTGTTTTTTTCTTGGTCTTTTTGAGACAGTGTCTCCCTGTAGCCCCAGCTGGCCTGGAATTCAGTCTGTAGACCAGGCTGGCCTTGAACTCACAGAGATCCGCCTGCCTCTGCCTCCCAAGTGCTGGAATTACAGGCATGCACCACCACATCCGGCAATATCTCCATGTTATATTTTGAATGTCTATATTTTAACATCAGATTCTGAGCAAAACAAATACACTATTAAACTATTCTTACTACTCTTTTCATTAACCATCAGCTTTTTCAATATAAGACCATAAATCCAAGATTCCTACAGTACTCAATTCTCATGTCAGTTGTTTTAAACAAATGCCAAGTATGAACTTTGCTTTAAATAGTGTTTATTTGTCCTTTAAGAATTGCATTCTTTTGGGGCTGCTTCCAGGGCTGGGGGTGTGTTCTGAGCAGCTAAGGCAAAGATGGGAAGGGGAACTTAGTGGCCCACAAGAGCACTGGGAAGCATTGGAGGTGGTCAGAGGGCATTTGGATACTTAGTGACTACAATTTGGTTCTACAAACATCATCGAAGTTACCTGGAGACAACAGGGATAGCCTGGGTGTTGGCTGAGCCTTTCTTTTACTGAACCCAGGTACAGACCTTGGCACCTGGCCCTGGGGGGGATCAGTCGGTAGATTGATTACCCGTGGTGTATGGTGGTTCTGTAAGAACATCTCACCCAGTGGGTGATTGGGGTTCACCCCACTTAGATGTGGGGGACTCGAACTGCATTGCAGTGGAGTGCCTGGACCCCTAGGGGTGTGTGTTCCTCAGGCCTGGGGGTTCAGGCCAGCTTGGGTGTTCCATGGCCTAGCCCATTGGGTAAACTGCTGGTTGGCTGAAGGATATTGATGTGTACAGTGTTATGATAGAGTTGAGATTTTGGAGCCTAAAGTATCCACACCTGTACATCAATTAAAAAGTCAACAAAAACACCTGAACAATATATCAGTGTCAGCTCAATAAACACCTAAGCTTCACATTAGAACCACCAACAGAAGCTAGCCAAAGGCCTAAAGCTCAAAGAAAAAAAAATAATACAAAAGTCTCAAATCAACCTCTGCCAAATACCAATACTCCTATTCAAGTACCTTGTCATGAAGACTCTTTTTTTTTTTAATTTTTTTTAAATTTCTTTATTTATGTGTATGAATGTATTGTCTGCATGTAGGTCTGTGCACTCATGTCGTGCAATGCCACGGAGGTCAGAAGAGGGCGTCAGATTCCCCTGGAACTGGAGTTCTCCTGGAATTGGAGTTACAGACGGTTCTCAGCCGCCATGTGGGTGCTGGGGATCGAACCCGGGTCCTCTGCAAGAGCAGTTGGTGCTCTCAACTGCTAGGCCATCTCTCCAGCCCCTGAAGACTCTTTGGATATAACTCAGGATACAGATTTCAAAAGAAAAATTATGAGTATGATTAGAGAAAGTAAGGAGTTGAGGGAATTTAAGGAGCTTATAACAAGGAAGTCAGGGACCTAAAAGAAGAAAGGGATAAACTGAAAGAGGACAATAATAAATTGCAGAATGAAATGACAAAAGATATAGAAACACCGAAAAATTTCAAGTTGAAATGAAAAAAGAAATGCAACATTCCACCAACAACTTGGAAAGGATGGGAGAAACAATAATAGAATGGATGAAGTAGAAGATAGAATATCGATTTTGGAGAATGTTCCGTGGGGTGCTGAGTAGAAAGTGTATTCTCTGGTATTAGGATGGAATGTTCGGTAGAGGTCTATGAGGTCCATTTGGTGTATCATATTGTTCAGTTCGGATGTCTCTCTGTTTATTTTTTGTCTGGTTGATCTATCCAAAGGACTCAGTGGGGTATTGAAATCTCCCATTATGAGTGTGCTGGGGTTAGTGTGTGACTTGTGGTCCTGGAGAATTGTCTTTATAAAGTTTGGTGCACCAGAATTTGGGGCATATATATTCATAATTGTGAAATCTTC
>VZQC01012165.1:304151-337704 GCA_009823505.1 Rhizomys pruinosus
TATCTTTTAAAATATTCTGCAATTGTGAGTCACCAGGCTTCCTGTGGGAAGTCTTGGAGAGGCACTAACAGAACTCCTGCCAGTTTCCAGTCTATAAAGAGGAAGGTCAACATAGAGGAAAGTCACCACGTGCCCCAAAGGGAAGCCTGGTCTAGAAAGACCTGACCTTGTCCTCAGTAGATGGAACTGGTTAAGAATGGCCAGAAGGAGCCAGGTGATCCCCACCTCAAAAACCCGAGTGTCCTCTGAAGACCAGAACCTCAATTGACCTTGAGAAAACAAAGTTTGGTTAATCTGGGCTAATTGTGTGAACTTAAACACCCCAAAGTAAAGTATAACCAAAAGTCAATATATTTCTTTTAGAGCCTGAAAAATTGTGCCTCCAGATAGTGTTAAATAGGCACAAAACCTTTGATCTTGGCCTTGCTTAATAATATAGGGTCACTGCAGCCAAATGACAAGTCCACTATTGTTGTCAAATAATGCTCAATAATAAAATTTCTTCTTTCTTCCTAGAAAATATTTAAGTGGAAACTCCTATCTTGGCTATTAAAATACCTAGAAAGCAGATCCTGGGTCCAGACATCATGGCCAAATGAACAGAAGGAGAAACCCAATAAATGGATGTTTTGAAACCACTTGTCAAGGAATTTTAATGGACTTTTAAGTTGGATATTTGAATTCACCCTGTTCTTACTTCTCCTGGTCCCCTGCCTAGAAAATGTACCAAACTACTCCTGCCTTCACTTTTCTTTCACAGGTACTAGTCAAGAACTATTTTTACCCTCTATAGTTATGCTTTTGGGGGTCATTCAAATAGACCCTCTGAATTGGGGATACCCCAGTTGGCACCCCTAACGTCCCTTTTCAGCATGGGAGAAGTCAGAGCTGTTGGCATCCCGATTCTCTTCTGGTGACTGGGATGACCCTTTTCAGAGGGTAGCATAACTAAACAGGAACTAGAAATTGACTAGGCAGTTTAGGGATGAGACTCCCCCAAATTAACCAGACTCTTTCTCAGCTGAGAACTCAAGGCTCCGTGGACCAGACAGTAAACACATATCCTTCTGGTAGCCCCAAAAGAGTAAGAAAGGACAAAAAAAGGGAAAAGAAAAAAGAGAGTGAGAATAATTATATACCAAGTCCTGTAGATTGATTCTTTATTTCACCAGGAAAGAAATGGAAATTCCCCCTCCCCATTTTTTGTTTTGTCACTGTCATTTTGTATTGTTTTGGGGTTTTTGTGAAAAGAGAAAATTAAAAAAGAATTGTATTCTTTCTTCCCTTATTAATTTTGGACCTACTGTTTTTTTAAATTGAACATATGTAATTTCACTCTTAGACAATTAACTTTCAATTATTTCAGGGGAATTCACTATTCTATTAATGCCAGCAAGCTAACAGAATGGAGCTAAATTCAACATTAAAATAACCCATCGTTTAGATATGCCATATACCTTTGTTAGATTGAATTTACTAGAG
This sequence comes from Rhizomys pruinosus, assembly GCA_009823505.1. Taxonomy (NCBI): domain Eukaryota; kingdom Metazoa; phylum Chordata; class Mammalia; order Rodentia; family Spalacidae; genus Rhizomys; species Rhizomys pruinosus. The sequence continues at coordinate 305,634 of VZQC01012165.1, forward strand.
TATAAATTTCTCATTTAGTACCACATGAAATGCAGCTGCCACAGTCGGTTAACACACAAACAAAACTCTTGAATCATTGACGATCTTGAAACAGCTGTTATAAACACTTGCGTTGCTATATAATTGTCCAGATTTTATCCCTGGTTGCCAAATGGTACTCAGATGGAGAGTAAGCACAGCACTCACTGACTAGAAAATCAAAAACAACTTAAAAGAAAGCCTTAATATTTCAGGTGGGACTTGGGTATCAGGAGATGTGGCCCAAGCATCTATCTCTTTAGAGTCTGGAACAAAGAAAAGTTGCTTCTCCATATCCATGCCTTCCCTAGACTCTGACAGATGCCCAAGGACGAGAGGGAGACAGAAACAAAATGCAGAAGAATGATAGATAGAGAAAAACTTGAATGTTGCAACACAATCTTTTTCTATAAAGAAGAGAAAAGAATTTTCCTGCATTTTATGATAAAAAGCTAGCCAATATAGTCTTCCCATTCTGAGGAAAAACATGCAGATGATAATCCTCAGCTTAGGAAAACTTAACATTTGAATTTTTTGATCAAAGTATCAAAATTGTTCTAGTAGACTTTAGTATGTCTTTTCTTTGGTGATTATGCTATGTAGGCTTGCAGTAAAGGCTCAAACCTTCCAAAAGAAAATACAATGAAATGGATGGTGTTATACCAATGGACAACTCAGAGTCCTTTCCCCAAAGAGAAACCCTATTACTAGTATGTTACATATTGTTTCAATTATATCCTCTATTTTGGAAGATATTTCAAAGTACTGTCACATATGGATGAAATGACATCACACCCCATCACATTGCCTTATCAGTTTATAGTACACTTTGGTTAAAGCTACATTTAGAAGGTATGAAAGGATGAATAGAGACTTTCTACTCTTAAAAGATGATTTGGTGTATGTATGTCTCAGGCAAATAATTATTATTAGAAACCACCTGCTTCTCAGGCCATACTACCTGCAGCCCCTCTCCCTCTTTCACAGATAGTGTCAGGAACCCTAATGAGATATTGTCTACGATCGCCCAGGTAACAGACATCCCAGTGCTTGGATCTTAACATCAAAGGGTATCAGTGGCCATACATCCTGTTCTCTATGCTGTTCCCAGTCTGGGAATCAGAAAGCCTGGCTTCAGGCTTAGACTGTGAAACCTCTCCATCTTTAAGAAGGCATGAAGAAATCCCACTTCTGTCATGTGGGATGTGGTTGCTCTCTTCTGAACCCCCACCACGCCCTCAGCCTGGTTTGGGGGCGTGACGTCTCCCCTGCCATGATGTTGCCTCTCTTTCTATCCATGGTGTTAAAAGCTTTCTAACAAACATTATACTCCCCAGTAATCCACATCCCTGTCTCATCTCCGATGTTGTCTGTGACTCAGATGAAGCTCCACTGGAATGGAATACATTTAGTGGACTTCCTGTCATTCTCTTGTCACTGTCTACACTCAACACTTGCTCTGTCTTGGATGGTATTCCTGTAAAGACTTCAGGTCACCTGCCCATCTCAAGACCCAGTGATATCTAAGTGCTAAGTCTACCTCCAAAACCAACTCAGACCCTACAGCATTGAAGGATGCTCAATATTATCTTTAGTCTACCAGTTGTGACATTTGTTATATGGTCAGGAAGATTATAAATGGCACAAAACACAAAGCATGCTTATTGTCCATCTTGTTCTTTTCTACTTGCTTGGCCTACCAAACCTCATAATGGGTACTGCTCAGTTTCAATCAACAAGGACTTTGTCTTACATATCTTTTACATAGTCTCAAAATTATCTTGGGACGTAAACCAAGCCAAAGAGACAGGGAGATATGTATATATATATATATATATATATTTAACAGCATCTGATAGTAGTAAAAATTAGACAATGGCTTTTAATGACGTTAAAATGGTAGAGATCCCACTTCAAAATTCTTACAGTCTCAGAGAACCACATACAACCAAGCAGCAGATGGCAAGAGACTCTACATTAGAGCCCTTTTTTCTGCCTCTAAAGCTGTTTTTTTCTATGCAAGTTTTACACAGCATTTCAAGTTCTGCTGTTCCACAAACAGCTTTTCCATTTCTCTACTTTTCTGACCTCTCTCTCTCTATGCCAGTGTGACTTTCCACCTCCTTTGGTGACCCTGCCTATCCATTCTGTTTCCTATCTACAAGGGCTTTGTCTTAACATGTCTTTTATATAGTCTCAAAATTATCCTGGGACATAAATCAAGCCAAAGAGACATTGTGTCTCAGGATAATTTTGAGATTTATGTCCCAGGATAATTTTGAGACTATGTAAAAGATATGTAAGGCAAAGTCCTTGTTAATTGAAACTGTGTCCCTATTCAGAGGGGAGGCCTGCTGAGATCCACCCAGTCTTTCAAGTTCTCAGCATCTCCAAATTGGAGATCAATGCTCACAGTCCACTGCTTCATTTCTCTCCATAGCACAGGGCTTATCTGTAGAGCTTTCTCTGCCCCGGCCTGCACAGACCAGGCACCAAGGCCTCAGCTAAGGCACCTCCCACTACAGCAGAGCTCCTCAAGGAGTGCCCATGTGCCTATGCTTCTCTGTTTTCCCAAACCATCTCCTGAGTGGGGTTTCCCCACTCAAGCCTCTGTGTTCTGACATCATCCCTTCAGGGCTCCACACCCTGAAGCTGTGGCAAAATGCTAGCTGCCTTGTCAGGACCCACAAACATTTACTGCCAAAGTTTGAAACCATAACAGGTTTTTTTAGGGCGTTGTAGCCATGTAAATAACTTGTCTGCCTTTGATTGTCTTATGTCTGTGGATCAGCATTTGGCATGTAATTTATCTTGTCTTTTTATGCTTGATGTTTTGTTTAAGTTAATGTTTAAAAAGAGTTAATTTAGGGCAGGGCATGTTGGTGCACACCTTTAATCCCAGCACTCAGGAGGCAGAGGCAGGTGGATCTCTGTGAGTTCAAGGCCAGCCTGGTCTACATAGTCAGTTCTAGGACAGCTAGAGCTATGGAGAGTCTCTGTCTCAAAAAAAGACCCCCAAAATTAATTTAGATAATAAGACCTATGCTCATAAAACATGCCTAACTTTAAGATATACACATTCTGTGTATCAAAACTAACTTTTTAAGTTTTCAGTTACCTAATTTTAAGATGAATCTGTACATTGGATATTTCAGAACAGAATTTCAGAGTTTTCCTTTAAATTTTATGACTTTATTCACATGCAAAAAGTGTATTGTAAATTCCAAAAATAATCAACAATTACAGGGTCTCATAAAAGACTAGACAGATGTAAGAATGGGAATGTGTTTGAAATATTTCTATATGTTAACTTTGTCTTAAGTTAAAACAACTAAGAAAGGTCTTTTTGTTTTCTTTCTTGTTTTAAAGTCTAATTTATGAAGGACTGAGGAAATCATATCATGAAAGTAAAAGATAAAAATTAAAGATTATATGTAAAATGGTTTTGTTTGGGATATATATTGCATACATAGAAAACATACTGTATGTATAATATGTAAATTGTTTATATAATACATAACACACATGTTTTGCCCAGCCAAGCAAATTGCTATTCCTCTAATTTAAAATTCATTTACTATAATAGAGGATACCCAAAGATTTAAATTAGATCTTCTAGTTAAAATTAAAGTAACTGCCTCCTTCATCTGTTATCTTTGCTCCTTTAAAACATGCTATGTTTGAATTATTTTAATATTAACTATAATATTTCTGTTACATCAATATTATATTAGATATAAAGAACAAAAATTAATTAGTTAAACCTGAATGATAAGATGGCTAATAGATCCCATGATCCATAAATTTCTTCCTTAGTGGCTATTGTAATAATTTATTTTTTCTAAAGATCTGTAAAGATCTGTTTTCCTGATGCCTTGTCCTCATCAGATTCTAGCATAAGCTCCTAGTTGACCATGGGTGGTCATATACTGTAAGCTAAAGCTCCAAAAAGAAGCTACACCTATGTTGGAACCTCAACAGTCTGCATCTGCATTGGTACAACTCTAAGAAATAGACATCTTTAAGTGTGGAGAATTAAAATGTTACAGGTGCAAAGCCAAAGTTATATTGGATGACTTTAGCCTTGTTCGTGGGGAACTGTTTTCTCTTCCTTTGTATATGTCATTGCATTATTGTGTCTAATCCTCAAAAGCTACGTAGCCCAGACAGACCCCAACCTGACCTGTAGTCCAGATCATGCTCACATTTTCAAACATGAGGTTCCTCTTGCCTTAGCTTCCTAAACACTAGAAATACTGATGAACACCACTACATCTGATGTTCGAGTTTCATTTCTGTTGCTATGATTTGCAGCTCTCTTCACAATAGTGAAGAGCTGGAACCAACCCAAATGCCCCTCAACAGATGAGTGGATGACAAGAATGTGGTACATCTACACAATGGAGTACTATTCAGTGGTAAAGAAAGATGGCATTATGAACTTTGCAGGTAAATGGATGGAGTGCGAAGCCATTATGTTGAGTGAAGTAACACAGTCCCAGAAAGACAAACAGAGAATAGTTTCCCTCATTTGTGGATGCTAACACCAAATCCCCCAGATGAAAGGAAAGCTGAATGACATTATCCTTATATTTCTGTTTATCTGAAAGCAACTATGTTGTTATAATATGAATCTCTCAATGGGCTCTAGAATCCACCGACCAATTATTTTCAGACTCTGTAATTACTGTATATGGGTGGAGAGTATGTATCCATATTTTAGAGTAATATAAAATTAATAGAGGAAAATGTGAATCCCTAAGCTTAAAAAAAAGACTGAGAAAAAGCTGGGTGTGGTGGTGCACGGCTTTAATCCTAGCACTTGGGAGGCAGAGGCAGACAGATCTTTGTGAGTTCAAGGCCAGCCTGGTCTACAGAGTGAGTTCCAGGACAGCTGGGGCTACAGGGAGACCCCGTCTCGAAAAGAACCCCCCCCCCAAAAAAAAGAAGACCGAGAGAAAGATGCAGGACCGTTATAGCAGAGTGCATGATCTGGGATGGGATTGGGTGGGGCGGGGGGAAAGGAAAGGGGAATATGCCTGAACTGAATTGAAAAATGATGCATGAAATACACAAAATATTAATAAAAAAGAAAAAAAAACTAAAAATTAGAATAGCATGACAAAGAGCAATGTAGTTGAGAAAGGGGTTTAATTTAGCTCACAAACCTAAGTTACAGCTAAGTCAAGGTGGCAGGAACTTGAAGCATTGTGTTCACTGTCAAAAGCAGAGGAGAACTGAATTCATGTGTGCCTCTAGTGCTGAGTGTGCCCTCCATACTTTTGTACAGTCCAGGACCTTGAGCCCAGAGAATGGTGCTGTCCACAGTATGCTGGACCTTCAGCTATCAATTAATGTAATCAAGAGAATCCCTCACAGACATGCCACAGGACAACCTGATCTACCCAGTTGCTCATTGAGACTATCTCCACAAGTGATTCTAGATTATGTCAAGTTCATTGAAGCTAACTACCACACCTGTCTAATGACAAATCTTTTTATTTTCAGAATTGTTTCTGTAGTAAGTCGCCATTTCAAATTAAGCAGAACTGTTTCCACATAGCTTAGGCCAAACTATTGCCAGTTTGGAAGATTCTGTGTACAGACAAATCCCTGAAAAGGCAGAGTTCTGGAGACTATACCCTGGACTACTGAACATGAATCCCTCTGTGAGCTGCAGGGGGATTTGCATTTTAACAACTTTCTGTACCCAGTTTTATTTAGTACTAACATTTGAGAATGACTGACATTGGAGACACTTGTTTTTAAGGCATGCAAGATTCAAACATAATATAGGTGACATACGACTTTCACATTTCCAGATGGAGATTCAAAGAGCTTTCTTTCTTTGCCCAGCATTAATCAGCTAATTGGCTGTGGTACCAGGTACCCATTCAGACAGTCTAACTTCTAAAAGACCACATAACATAGCTGCCTTTCCAGCAGAAATATGAGTGTTTTTCATTCCTTTGAAGACCTCAGGAATGTCCTTTCAAGTCTGAGTAGCTCATGACACTTGGCTAGGTAGACAGTTAAGTACCTCCTGATATACTACAAACCCTAGTACACTTAATAGAGAACACACTAATGAGAAAGAGTATCAGTCTGGACTTTGTCTAGTATGAACTGTTCCAAACCTATGAATTTTTCCATTGTTAAGTGCATATCACTAAAGTTTTACATTTTTGTGATATCTTCAATCAGAAATAAAAACATTCCTCTCTTTTACTGCCTGTGATGACCAGGAAACAATTACATTAGATCACTGTGATTAGTTTTGCTTTAAATGATTTGTTCTACATGATATTTCAACAAAGACATAGCTCCTTCCAAAAGCAAAAAAAAAGTTATAAATTGATTCAATTTTATATCCTAAACCTTGTATACTCAATTTTTATATTGAAAATCATAAAATTTGGGGCTATCAAAATATTAGCACTCAGTGAATCTTGTTAGAAAATAGAAGTGATCTTAATTTGAAAGAAAAACAGCCTATTGGAGCTTGGATTATAAAGTTTGCTAAACTCTTCTATTTGAAATTAGTTGGGCTGGAGAGATGGCCTAGTGGTTAAGAGCACCTACTACTCTTGCAGAGGACCCGGGTTTGATCCCCAGCACCCACATGGCAGCTGAGAACCATCTTTAACTCTCGTTCCAGGTGAATCTAACACCCTCTTCTGGCCTCCGCAGCAGACAGTACACTCATACACATAAAAAAATAAATAGAATAAAAAAAATCAGTTGATTTTGTAAGTAGAACTTATATTGTTCAATCAATTAAAATAAGCATAGCATTATAATAAATTTGTTTTATGTATTAAATATATTTGCAAACCAGTGTGTTTCATCATGACATTTTCCTGCATTATATATATTATAGACTTAGATTATATTCAATGATAATAAATTTTGGGCTATGCTGCTGATTTCCAAAATCTTATCCATTCACTGGATTTGGACCTCACATTTAATCACAATGCTAAAGAGTTTTTCTGTGTGGATCATGTAAGTGTATAAATTGTGAGTACAATTTAAATATGAGCTCAGACTATTCAAAGGGTTCTAGGCTATGGCTTTGTCCAGGATATAAAAGGTACAATGGAGGGGTGGAAAAAGGGCTCAGTGGTTGAAAGTTCATTGTTCCCTGAGTTCAGTTCCCAGCACCCACATGGCGGCTAACAACCTCCCGTAACTTCAGTTCCCCAGAGATCTGAGACCATCTTCTGGCCTCCACAGGGAATTGGATTTATTTGCACATACCCACATACATAATTAAAAAATAAAATTAAACCTTTTTTTTTTTAAATGTACAACTGAGTAGAAAAATGCTGATTCTAATTACTGATTTGTTTAAACTTACAAATTTCACTCTTGGCTATTTCTGGTGACTGTATCCGGCTTGTTGTTCAACAATTGTGGGTTCTGAACCCCCCCCCCTTAAATCTTAAAATCTTAGACTAAATTAAACTTATGGCTAAATTACCTTGTCATCCTCCAAAGGATGATATTAGACTGTCTATTTCCCAGAGGACTACAGCCTAAGAAGAACAAAAACATAAAAACCAGATTTAAAGTATACCAAGAATTTATCTAGCACCTCTCAGGAGCTGGACACATTGCCTTTTAACAAGCCCAGCTCTTCTTGCAATGTCAGGAAGATAGATGTTGGCTTACTTAGAGCCACATGATACATAAAGTCTCAGAAAGTCACACTCAGTGATGAAATAATACATAGTAAGAGATGATATGGGCTGGAGGAGAGATTGCTCAGTGGTTAGGAACATTGGCTGCTCTTAGAGGATCCAGGTTCAATTCCCAGCACCCACATGGCAGCTAACAACCATCCATAACTTCAGTTCCAGGGGATCCAACACCTTCTTCTGACATCTGCAGGCAATTAACACAGGTGCACTTACACACATCCAAGAAGTGAACTCAAACACATAAAAAAATAATAAATATAAAAGAAGAGGTAATACTATGATACCTGGATACTCTCACTTAGAAGAACAAGATTTCTAACTAGAGAAAGTTTGGACTGACCACACTATTTACATGAGTTCTCTGCATCTCTCTCTTCCTAAGCTATTGTAGGTTAAATTCAAAAGATAAAATAAGTATATTCAGCCTTCAAAATTAGCTGTGCTTGTGTAAAAGGGCTTTCCCTCTTAATTTTTATGGATAATGCATTTCATACTATTAAGGAAATATTGTCTAGTTTCTTATTTTACATGTTTCAAAAATTTTGAAATACCCAAGCTTCTTTTTGTTCCTCTTTTTGTTGCTTCAAAGGAATTTAATACATTAAAAAAGTAATGGTATGTAATAAACTCAGGGAAATGCAGTAAAGATGAAAAGGTCAGACACGGTGGCACATGCCTTTGACCCCAGCAATTGGGAGGCAGAGACAGGGGGATCTCTGTGAGTTCAAGACCAGTCTGGTCTACATAGTGAGTTCCAGGCTAGCTAGAGCTACAAGGAGATCCTGTTTCAAAAAGACCAAAAGAAATAACAAAAAAGAAAAGTTGCTAAGAAAGAGCCTTTTCTACCATCTCTCATTACTTAAATATTTTATACTTCTATTCTATAAACACAGGTCTGTAACATTTATAAGGATATTTTATTCTATTTACTCTTTGAATGAATAGAGTTATAGAATTAATTATTCTATGTGCCTTATTAGCAGTGACTTTATAACTTTGATGAGATTTAAGAAAAGGCAAAGTGGAGAGAGCAAGATGGTGGCTCCTGGGAGTGTGTTCTGAGCAGCTAAAACAAGGCTGGGGAGGGGGACTTAGGGGCCCCTAAGAGGGTTAGGAAGGGCTGGAGATGGTCTGAGGGCACCTCGATCCTTAATGACTGCAATTCATTGCTACAGGCGTTGCCGGAGGGCATCAGGAGATAGCAGGGATATCTCTGATGTCAACTGAGTGTCCCTCCGACTGGACCCAGGTACAGACCTTGACAGCTAGCCCAGGGGGACTGGTGGGTAGACCACAGGTGGTGTGAGGTGGTTCTCTGAGATCATCTCATGGGTGGGTAATTGGGGCTCACCCCATTTTGGCATGGGGGACTCCACTGCATAGCAGCAGAGGTGCTGAGAACTTCCAGCCCACAAGACCAGGAGTGCCTGGGTCCTCAGGGTGCAGGTTCAGCAGGCCTGGGGGGGTTATGGCCGGCTTGGGTGTTGGGAGGCTTCAGCCATTGGGTGAGCTATGTAATGGTTGGATGAGGGGTGCTGGTCCGTACAGTGTTAACATATGTTACCATTGTTAATATATATGGTCCTATATCATAGCAGATCGCTCTAATCTAATCTCTATAATCTCCTATATACTCTTTTCTTTTTTTTTTTTGGTCTTGTTGATCCAGCGGGTTTCCCATTTAATCCAACCCCAATCTGTCCGTCACTCACTTTGTAGACCGGGCTGCCTTGAACTCACAAAGACCGCCTTCCTTCGGAGCTTAAACTATCCACACATGTACACTAGTTAAGAAGCCAACAAAAACACCGTTAATAATATAACCAAAAGGATCAAGTCTTAGAGTTAGCTCAACAGAGAAACACCTAAGCTTCACATAAGAACCACTCCCAACAGAAGCTACCCAAATGCCTAAAGCTCAAAGAAAAAAATAACATAAAAAACCCTAATGAACCCCCAACAAATACTAGTAACCCTATTAAAGAACCCTATAGTGAAGATTCCTTAGATGTAACTCAGGATAAAGATCTTAAACGAACAGTTATAAAATTAAAGAAATTAAAAGGAGTGAAGTAACTTAAAAAGCACATAGTAAAGAAGTCAGTGGACTTAAGAAGATAAGGGTAAAAATTTAAAAGAGGGACAACATAAACTGCAGAATGAAATTACAAAGATATAGAAACAGCTGAAAAAAATTCAAGGTTGAAATGAAAAAGGCAACCAGTCCACAAAAGCACGATGGAAAGGATGGGAGGAAACTCTCAATAAAAGAATGAATGAAAGAGAAAACAGAATATCAAAATTAGAAGACAAGATGGAAGAACTGTATAGTAAAGATTATGGATAACCAGGAACTCGGGGACACTATAATCCGGAAAGTCACCACCTTTGCCCATCATCATAGGCTATAAGCGTACATTTTATCATCCTACTTGCTTATCATACCCTTCATAGGATACGGTTCCTGCCCAATGTTTTCACTCCCCGCCTTTTCGCGGCAATTTTCCAACCCAAAGAAAGAGCTACCTGTCAATGAGCATATAAACCACCAAGTATACAACGCCCAGCAAAGAAAGTTTCCCACTCCCTACAATAGTTATACACTAGATAATTTAAAGCAAATTGCAGATACTGAGGAGCGAGGACAAAAGAAAAGCAAACAAAGTTACTTAATGGAAAACCTGTTTAGAATGACAGCTGATTATCATTGCAAAACAAAGAAAGTCAGAAAAGTTTGGTTTAAAATATTCCCAGTTCTAAAGACTATAGAACACAGAATAACTATACCCCCAGCAAAAATGTCGATTAAAATTTAAGGAGAGAGAAAATAGTTCCTGACATGCATAAAGTTACAGAATTCGTTGTCCAGGCGGAAAAAAAGGCATCCTTTTTCAGAGAATATTCAAAATCATCACAAGAGAGTCCCAAAGAGTAAGGGATGACGGAACAAAAAATCAAACCAAGCACCTAAAAATGAATGATACTAATACTATGGAAATATAAACATAAGACAAAAATAATAAAAGCAGAACCAGAATTCAAAAGAACTATGAGGCTAAAAAAATAGAAATATACATAATGGGGAGAGGTAAATCCTCTCGGGGGAAATGCGGAAATTACTCATCTAAAGATAAGTAATGTGGACAATGAGGTACAAGATGTGAGAGGAGTCGCTAATCAAGATCGACAGCCCGAGCGCATAGATAGAATCGGAATGAGGAAGAGAAGTGTGGAAAACCTTTCAAAAACTTTTCATTGGTTGGTGTTTCCATTGCAAATCAACATGTATGAATGCTGAAAAACGCGAGAGAATCTGAGGGACACATAGCCAGTAAGAGCAGCCTAGTGGTGAGGGGAAGGAAGCGTCGAAGGCGTATAAAGGTATTACAAAAAAAGGAAGCAATATAACCAAAGGAAAGTGATATGAACTAAGATCCTATAAAAAGTAGAATATGGATATACACGCCAAGTAATTCTAAGATGCACCGAAGCGCATATAATAGAATGCTATTGCGTGAGTAGGAACATTTTAAGGTCACAGATCTGGAGCTCTAGGCAACTCAATGCAGGAGGAGACTGTTAATACCCGCACGTTCATCACTGTATATGATGTAAGCATCATGGACAGAAAGTGGACAGAGAAACAATCAGTCAGCAGTACGAATACACCAGATGATGTGAAAAAAGCAACAAAGACACATACATCATCTCAATGCACTGCCAACCACGTAAGACCTCTCCCGACTTATGGTTACACCCTTTTGAAACATGAGACAAAGTTTTCAGTAAAGTAACATGCTCGCTGATGAATAAATGGCTATCTATAGAAATTGATAAATCACAATAGGGGTTCTTGATCCTCAAGGATTGCTGTTAACTCAAAGTAATGATTATTTCTGCCCCTGGGAATTACACATTTGGAATTTACCTATGTTTTATATGTAATCATTTTCCACTCCTGATTTGTACTGGAGTCCCAGTTAACAGCTTTAGATAAAGGGACAAAAATCTCTCTCTATTCTGTAAGAGATTTGACCACTAAGTAAAACACCTTTGGAGTGAACAGACAGGATTTTTCCCAAACCCATGTAAAAAATCTGAACATCTGGGAAGATTTGGTCATCTAGAACCTACCCCAAGACTTGCAAGGACATTTCAAAGTTTATACTTTAGAGTATTATATTCAAATAACTGTTCCATTCGTCTCTCTCTCTCTCTCTCGCGCTCTTTCTCTCTCTAGATATCGATCGAGAGATAAGTATTGAACATATCCCTAAATTAAAATCATCTAGGGGCAAATCTCTCAGGGCATGTTATTTAGTCTCATGGTATCAACTAATAGCATTCCCATGTTTTACAATGAATTAATGGCTATCGTCCCCCCAACTCTCCCTTCCTGATAGACAATAGCAAAAAGGCTAATTGATGATCAGGAAAATTGTTATTTTTCAATCCACTCCTGACTTGTGCTGAAGCCCAGCTATTAGATTAAAGGGACGCTTGTGTTTTTCGTGTTTACTTGCATTATACAAGTGATAATTCTGATATTACTTTTCTGTATAACAAGATAATTTTGCTCAGGAAAAGCTTGGTTACCTCCTTGAACCAGCAGTCCAGAGGGAGATATCATGAAGGGGCATGGTAAACCCCTTCAGTATTGGTTCCTGTTTATATGTATGTGATAGAACTCCTCCCTCTAGAAAAAATGTAAATGCATGATTAGGGGTCTAAAACAAGAGATCGCTCATAATTACTGACAATTTACAAAAATAAGGGGGAAGGAAATCACCTTCGCCCGGATGTAATGTTGTTCTCTTACAAATAAAAAAACTTCAGTGCCAGATTCTGGAGTGCCTTGCCAGTAGCTTTTAGCAATGGATTCTTAAAAGGACTCCAAAACAAATCTAATTTAGGCCTNTATATATTTTTTTTTTTTTGGTCTTTTTGAGACAGGGTTTCCCTGTAGCCCCAGCTGTCCTGGGACTCACTTTGTAGACCGGGCTGGCCTTGAACTCACAAAGATCCGCCTGCCTTCGGAGCTTAAACTATCCACACATGTACACTAGTTAAGAAGCCAACAAAAACACCTGAAGAATATAACCAAAGTCAGTCTTAGCTCAACAAAGAAACACCTAAGCTTCACATTAGAACCACACCCAACAAAAGCTACCCAAATGCCTAAAGCTCAAAGAAAAAAATAACATAAAAAACCCTAATGAACCCCTGACACATACTAGGAACCCTATTAAAGAAACCTATAGTGAAGACTCCTTAGATATAACTCAGGATAAAGATCTTAAAAGCACAGTTATAAACATGATTAAAGAAATTAAGGAGTTGAAGTAACTTAAAAAGCACATAAATAAAGAAGTCAGGGACTTAGAAGATAGGGTAAAATTTAAAAGAGGACAACAATAAACTGCAGAATGAAATTACAGAAGATATAGAAACACTGAAAAAATTCAAGTTGAAATGAAAAATGCAACAGTCCACAAAGCACTTGGAAAGGATGGGAGAAACTCTCAATAACAGAATGGATGGAGTAGAAAACAGAATATCAAAATTAGAAGACAGATGGAAGAACTGTATAGTAAAGATTATGGATAACCAGGAACTCGGGGACACTATAAGAAGACCAAATTTGCACATCATAGGGATATAAGAGGAATTTTATATCCTATGATATAAAATTCATAGGATACTGGTACTGCCCAGATTTTCAACAGAATTTTAGAGGAAAATTTTCCCAACTCAAAGAAAGAGCTACCTGTACAATGAGCATATAAAACACCAAGTAGACAGAGCCAGAAAAGAGGTTTCCCATGCCCTATCATAGTTAAGACACTAGATATTCAAAGCAAAGGGAAGATACTGAGGGCGGCAAAAGAAAAGCAACAAGTTACTTATAAGGGAAAACCTGTTAGAATGACAGCTGATTATTCATTGCAAACAAAGAAAGTCAGAAGAGCTTGGTGTAAAGTATTCCCATTTCTAAAGGACTATAGAACCCAGAATACTATACCCAGCAAAAATGTTATTATAATTGAAGGAGAGAGGAAAATGTTCCATGACATGAATAAGTTGAAAGAATTCTTGTCCAGGAAGGCATCCTTTCAGAGAATATTCAAAGCAATACAAAGAGTCCAAGGTAGGGATGACTGTAATCAACCAGCACCAGAAAATAAATGATACTAATACTATGGAAATATAAACATAGGACAAAAATGCACCAGAAATCAAAATGACTTGAACTAATATCATTCTCTCTAAATATTAATGGACTGAATTCTCCAATCAAGAGACAGACTGATAGAATGGATGAAGAAATAAAACCCATTTTTCCATTGTTGTTGTCTGCAAGAAACCCACCATGTTGAAGAAGCTCACTGAAGTATTATCAAAGGAACAATTAACCAAGTTGATATCATAATCCTTAATTTTATACACGCCAAGTTCAGATGCACCAAACATTATAAATGCAATTCTATAGGACTTTAAGGCACAGACTGACTCTAGCACACTCATAGCAGAGGACTTTAATACCCCACTTCATCCATTAGATAAGACAACTGGACAAAAAATGGACAGAGAAACATATCAAGTCAGCAGTACGATACACCAGATGATGGAATCACAAAGACACATCATCATCTCAATGCACTGCCAACCACGTAAGACCTCTCCCGACTTATGGTTACACCCTTTTGAAACATGAGACAAAGTTTTCAGTAAAGTAACATGCTCGCTGATGAATAAATGGCTATCTATACTAAGATTGATAAACCACAACAGGGTTCTTGATCCTCAAGGATTGCTGTTAACTCAAAGTAATGATTATTTCTGCCCCTGGGAATTACACATTTGGAATTTACCTATGTTTTATATGTAATCATTTTCCACTCCTGATTTGTACTGGAGTCCCAGTTACAGCTATTAGATTAAAGGGACAAAAATCTTCTCTCTATATATGTAAGAGATTTGACCACTAAGTAAAACACCTTTGGAGTGAACAGACAGGCTTTTTCCCAAACCCATGTAAAATATCTCTGATCATCTGGAGAGATTTGGTCATCTAGAACCTACCCCAAGACTTGCAAGGACATTTCAAAGTTTATACTTTAGAGTATTATATTCAAAATAACTGTTCCATCTCTCTCTCTCTCTCTCTCTCTCTCTCTCTCTAGATATAGATATAGATATAGATATAATTATTGAACATATCATAAATTATAATAACTAGGGGCAAATCTCTCAGGACATGTTATTTAGTCTCGTGGTATCAACTAATAGTTCCCTGTTTAAAATTAAAATTAATGGCTATCTCCTGAATAGAAAATAGCAACAAGGCTAATTGATGATACAGAATTGTTATTAAATTTCAACCAATCCCTGACTTGTGCTGAAGCCCAGCTATTAGATTAAAGGGACGCTTGTGTTTTTCGTGTTTACTTGCATTATACAAGTGATAATTCTGAATTTTTTATATAACTAGATAATTTGGCTCAGGAAAAGCTTGGTTCTACCTCCTTGAACCAGCAGTCCAGAGGGAGATATCATGAAGGGGCATGGTAAACCCCTTCAGTTTGGTTCCTGTTTATAGGTATGTGATAGAACTCCTCCCTTCTAGAAAAATGTAAATCATGATTTAGGGGTCTGGAAAACAAGAGAGGCTGCTCAGAGTACAGTGACAATTTACAAAAATAAAGGGGGAAGGAAATACACCTTCCCCAGGATGTAATTTTGCCTTACAAATAAAACTTCAGTGCCAGTTCTGGGCTGCCTTGCCAGGAGCTGTTGGCCAGGGAGGCTCTAAAAGCCTCCAAAACAAAGGCTATTTGCCTATAACTTCAGGTGCACATAAGAAATGGACAGTGAGGAAGGCCCTATTGCTGAAGATATGGCATGATATGAGCATGAAAAAAATATGTTGAGATCCTGCACTTCAAGTCCGCAGCTGATCTCCATGGTGTTAGAAAGCACTATCCAAACCGCCAGAAAGAAAAGGTCTCTGAAGCTTCACAATGGAATTTTCATGCTACACTTTTACATGCCAAAGAAGATGTAGTGCAATAGTGGCAGCCTGCTAAATGTGCACCTGGAAAGAAAAATTTAAAAATCCCAATTTGATCTATGGCCCACTCTCCGGCAGAGTATGACACACAACTGACACTGTAGCCTGGGTGCCTCATAATGTCAGGGACTCTATTTACCATATTGTAAAGCTATTAGTATCCCTTGGTCAAAGAGTTATAATGCTCCAACCAAGATATCTCCAAGCATATGTATCTGTACCCATAGGATAATTTGTTACAATTTGTTTTAATTCATGTTGCTATTTGTCTTTTATCACTAGAATGAAAAGAAGACTGCTAAATGACTCGCCAGTAAGTCCTAAACAGAAAATGGTCAATCCCAAGAATTTGACCTGTCACCTCAGAAAGGGAAAAAGGTTCCCCTTTTTCCAGGGAGGGGAAAGAAAAAAATACTGGATCTTCTACCTCTCATTCTCTCTCACCCTTCCCTCCAAAGTCCAGGGACTCTTGCGTAAGAGGTGGCCACATCAGATTGTAAGGGCCAAGGAGGGGGGTAAATTGTGAGGTTACAGCAAAAATAGACTGGATTTTATTTTTTGTGTAAGCAAACCTCTTCCATTGGGCTCGGGGACCCTGGGTTGTACAGAAAACTAAGGCTGATGGAATTGGGCTGATATGGACATCCCTCACGTTTGTTGCTCAAGTGTAATTAATGCTTAAATAAATAAAAAAAAAGAAAGTAAAAAAAAAAAGAAAAGGCAAAGTGGAAAAAAATTTTAAAATGAAATATTAAAAGATATAACAATAGCAAGAAAGCAAGTGTGTTACTCTAACTGTGAATGTTGACATGTGCCACACATCTGCTTAGTGACTGGGCTGAAATTGACAATCAATGGATGGTACCAGTCCAAAGGAGCACATGGGCATCTCAGGAAAACGGACATTTCTAGCCTCAATTATCTGCATAATTTAATCCAATCACATCTGCTTTGAATCTTTATATTGCACCAGAGGGTATGTGTGGTACTAGGGAGATGCTGAAATTACCATATCTTCACTGCCCCTTGAAGGAGCTTATTATGCTCCCTGACTTCTCACTGGATCCTCCTGCCCCCAAATCCAGGTAGCAAACAATTCGATGAGTCCAAAATAAAAGTTGCATACTCTCTAATGCCTCACCCTGTTCACTAGAGTTTCCTTGGAGTCAAATGTTATTGTTAGAAATCATCTCAGACATATTGTATGTGTGTGCATCTCTCTCTCTCTCTCTCTCTCTCTCTCTCTCTCTCTCTCTCTCTCTCTCTGTAGATGCATATGCATTTAAAAACCAGAGGCTCAGGCTCAGGCTTAGTGTCTTCCTAAATCACTCTCCAAGTTATATTTTGAGTTAAGCTTCTTCTCTGAGGCTATTTCATCGACTAGACCAGCTGGTAGGCAAGCTCCCAGGAGATACCTGTCATGGGCTTTTCAGTGTTGGGGATACAGGTGTGTATCGCACAATGTGACTTTGATTTTTTTTTTTATTTTTTTAAATTTATTTTTGTAAGTGTTTGAATGTACTGTCTGCATGTAGGTCTGTGCACCCGTGTCATGCAATGCTGTGGAGGTCAGAAGAGGGTGTCTGTCGGATTCCCCTGGAACTGGAGTTAAAGACGGTTCTCAGCCACCATGTGGGTGCTGGGGATCCAACCTGGGTCCTCTGCAAGAGTGGTCGGTGGCGCTCTTAACTGCTAGGCTATCTCTCCAGTCCCGACTTTGACTTTTTCAAATGTGTGCTAGAGAGCTGATCTTAGGTCCTCGAATGTGCACAGCAAGCATTTTCCTAATAAAGCCATTTCCCTGGTTCACAGATGTAATCTTTACCTATAAAACCAAGCATGTATGTACACTTCTAAAGTAATGTAAAGAACGTTAGAATTTAAACTCATTATGATATATAACAAGGCTAGTCTCTGGCTTCTTTTAAGCTATTTCAATTTATGCTTTTTATAGTTGATGTCATTCAGTCCAAAGAATTTAAACCCTTTCCAGGTCATAAAGACTCTCTAATACAAACCTTTACCAAGAACACTTTCCTGGGGTTTTTGGCTTATTTATCCTAATTTATCCGACATTTATCTACTAGAAGGACCTCAGGCTATGATCTGTTTCTTCAAATTCTAGTCACTGTTTCTTTAGTCACCTTGCTTGTCTCGATAAGCAAGTGCCAGGACCTATAGGATGCTGAGAAGCTTTGATGCTTATCTTCTGCCCTTCTTAACTTCCAATCCATTAGCAAATCATTTGTCTATTCTCTCGTTCTAAGACATAGCTTGCTCTGCCTGCTCTGCCAAGATCACCATGTTTATTATAGATGTCCGAGCTACTAGCAGCCCACCTGGAGATGATTATACAAGCACTCTCCTTTTCATCCTGGCTCAACTGCCCAAACAAACAAGTGGGCAAACATTTACCTTGTAGCTTCCAGAGGTAGCTGTATGTTTTAAATATAATAAAATCACATCTCTCCTCTTAAGTTCTAAAAACCAAAGGCCTCTTATTAGTCTGAGAATAAGGTCCTTCTTGGCTTACAGGCCGACCCTAGCCCACGCACGTGCCCCCCCCCCTTCTGGTCTCTTCTCATACCAGTTTTTCTTCAAGCCCAGCTCACAGCACCCCACATTCCCTGTGCTCCCTTCTATTCATCAGATCAAGTTTGAACACAGCACAGACTATCGTACTGTCATTTTCCATGTAACCTTGGCTTTCACACTGAGGCAGTTGGCTCCTGTCACTCAAAACTGTTTCATTGTCATCACATTCTTACAAATCTTTCCTGGCCAATGAGTCATTGCAGCTACCAGATTTTTTTTCAAATCTAACAGACCACTTATCACCAGCTGAGGCCCATTCAATTATTAATTTACTCATTTTTCCTTACTAAACTCCAAGCTCTATGAGAGCTGTGGCTTTGATTAATAATTGACTATTTTTCTAAGTACTCAGTGTTAAATCACTGCCTGGCATACATATGGCCATCGATATACTGTTAAATAAGCAGATATTTAGTAGTGGAAATATATTTTCAATTAAATATACTGGGTGATGATGGATGATCTTACCAATGGCTCCTCAGAAGAGTGAGGGGAAGGAAGAACAGGAGATAATTTTAGGGAAGGAAAGAGGAACAAGTATCAAATATTTGCTCTCATATTCAGAATCTAGTTTTAAAGCATATGTATGCATATCTATGAATATTAGTATATACAGATGTGGGAAGATCCAGCTTGAATTAGGGGCTAGCATCCCTCAGGGCACAATGTGGAAGTCATGGGGTTCCTCTGACCCTGCCCCAAGTGGGAGCAACTCGTGGTCCAGGAACATGACACTAGGCAGGGCAGCAGCACGCAGGGGCATGAGACTGGGGTCTGCGATTGGCTCTGAGAGATGATGTCATTTTGCTTATAAAAGTGACTAGCAGCATGCAATAAATTGAATTCTCCACTACCATCATCACACAGAATTCCCAGATCCGTTATTTTACATGTATACAAGCCTTAGTAGGCCTGGACTTTGAGTGTTGGTGGCTAGTGAGTTGGATGGGGTTCTATCAGATCAATGACCTCGTAAACTAGCTTGGGGCTGGATGGAGACTAACAAGGCACAACCTGTGGAGTGGATTACGAGTTGGGTGTAGGCCGAAGATCGGCCATCAGCTGGCAGCCTGAAACTCCTGTCCAGAGACCAGCAGTTTTGGGGCAGGTGGGATAGCACAGCCACGCTTCTCAGGCTAAGGACCTGGGTTGGAAGTACCTCTCAGGTCAGGTTATGAAAGTGACCTCTTCATTGAGGGGTCAGTTTCCCAGCAGTGACTGCAGGTGGCCACTGTTTCTCTTCCCTTAGCAGAACTGCACCATACCTGCTGGTAGCAAGAGAAGGCTCCTACATACAGAGATATGAATATGTGTATGACAGGAAAGGGGACCATCTATTTGGATCAGTAGGACTAGCAAGGTAGATAAGAGAAGGCAATGGTTATGAATTTGAGCAAAGGACAACCAATGATATATATATGTATGGAAGTTCATAATAAACCATTATATTATATGGTGATGTTTAAAACAATTCAAAATGAAATCATCAATTTATTTTTTATTCTTAAAACTTCTGTTTTGCAAAAAAAACAAACAAACAAACAAAAAAAACTTCTGTTTTGCTTTATAGCTTCTGACAGTGCCCTGTCCCTTCCTCTTGCTGCAACCCTCAACACTATAAATTCTGTGTATTTTACATATATATTTTTTTTAATTTATAGAACTCCATACAGAGTCATAAATGGTAACTTCAACAGAAACAGAATTTGCTCTTGAATGATCGAAGGTACATTATAGCCCTGAAAGTGGATTATTCAAGTCATCTCAATCCTCAGTGAGGAAATTAACACACTTCTGCTTAAAAATACAGGGTCATGTTTGTGTATTGCCTGCATGTATGTATGTGTACCCATGCATGTAAAGCAAATCTTAGATGTTGGGAAAGCCATAAAATGTCATTTTTCTTAGGGTTTGCTCCCTAAAAAACATGGACTTAAGGGCTGGAGAGATGGCTCAGCAGTTAAGAGCACCGGCTGCTCTTGCAGAGGACCTGAGTTCAATTCCCAGCACTCACAGGGAGGCTAGCAACTTCCTATAACTCCATTTCCAGGGCACCTGACACTAACTCTTCTGACTTCCACCAACACTGCACAACATGGGTGCACTTACATACATGCAGGCAATACACAAACACTTAAAAAATAATAATACATTTTTAAAAACATTGGAAATAAAGGGAATAAATAAGCCAATTAAGAAGATCTTATCTGGGGCTGTAGAGATGGCTTAGCTGTTAAGAATGCTGACTTATAGCTAAAAAATGAAAAAAAAAAACTGAGAGAAAGATGCAGGACAGTTATGGCAAAATGCATGATCTGAAATGGGGTGGGGGTAGGGGGGAAGGGAAAGGGAAATATGCCTGATCTGAATTGGAAAATGATGTATGAAATGTACAAAGCACCAATAAAAAAAAAAATGCTGACTGCTCTTGCAGAGGACCCGGGTTCAATTCCCAGCACCTACAAGGCAGCTAAGAACCATCTTTAAGCTGGCGTGGTGGCGCATGCCTTTAATCCTAGCACTCAGGAGGCAGAAGCAGGTGGATCTCTGTGAGTTCAAGGTCAGCCTGGTCTACTGAGTGACTTCCAGGCCAGCTGGGGATATAGGGAGACCCTGTCCAAAAAAAAAAAAGAATCTCATCTGAACCTGAGAGTTCAGTAAGTACTAGCTGCTGATTATCATGAAAGGATAACGAAGCAGAGACAAAGAACAGCAGGAGAAAGCAAACTGGAGTGGCACATTCTTGCAGTATTTAGGATAAGATAGCTCTTTTTTTTTTTTTTTAACTTTTTTGTTTTCCTAAAAGCACTAAAGTCTAGGGAAATAATACTGGGCAGCAGAGCAAAGTTGGGAAGCTTACATACCTAAGGAGAAATTCATAAAATACACTAGGGAAATGAAGTTAAACAAAAGTGCAATGAGCCATAGCTAAACCAATTAATTAAACAGATTTGGTATGTATATAATTGTGTTGCTCAAGAATTAAAACTAAATCCAATATTTTCTATTGGTGCTCAGTATTTAGGAGAAGAGACAGCAACATGTAAAAAATCACATGCTTATTTCAATAGTACCCAGTGACACAGTCCTATGGCAATACCTGTCTCCCATGAACTATGCTGTCAATAATATGAAAGATTCTCAGGCACATTCTGATTCTGCTCTATACTTTTGTCATGCCAATTTGAAAATCATGTAACTTTCTTGCAGCATCAATTGTTCAAAAGTTTCATGTTTCAGTAGCATGTCTACCATTTCCCAAAGATCAATGAAGAATAGATAACACCAGTCACCTGGCAAGCTCAAAGTACACCTGGTAAGCTAGCAAGACTCCAAACTGCAGGGTCTTGAACTTTGTACAGACTGAAGTCCAGTTACAGAGTTATTACTTAAGGAGTCTGAACTCCAAGGAAGTAACTTCTCCCTGAGTACCTGGGTTTCCTTTGATGAAAACATAATGTTAAACGTAATATTGAAAACTCCTTAGCACATTAACTGGCTGAGAATTCTCTCCGTAAAATTGAAATTCTAGCAATAGAAACAGATCTCAAGTAGTGGATATGTTTTGACTACCAAAATTACTCATTTAAAAGTTTGAAAACGTATTTCTACAGAAAGAATATTTCTATAGATGGTTAACCATAGGCTGGTTTCTAGATGAGTCTTCAAAACTTCCATTTACCTTAACATTATGTCAACCAAGAATCCTAATTATAACGCCTGTTATAACAGGATATTGGAAGCTTACAGAGTAAGATGCTATCTCAAATAACAAAACAAAACAAGACTATTATACTATTGCTAGGGTATGTGCTAGATTTCCACAGACATTTCTGGATTTAACACTGGGAGGTCATTTATCCTGGAACATCTTTTAGTATCAGAAAAATCTACTCATGATTCCTTCATTTGGGAAACTAATCATAATTTATTCATCCTCTGTTCTGCCTGTAAAACTCAGGTACACTCCTAGGCTATGAGCTACAAGTATAGACTATACACTGCCTTTCCTTTTAACAGTCCTGCAAAGGAGACAAACCAACAAAAAAGAACTCACAAGCCCTATCCTAAGATGGTGACAGAGGATTGCTCAGAATGGCAATTAAGAAACTCCATCTTGGGCTGGAGAGATGGCCTAGCGGTTAGGAGCACCGACCGCTCTTGCAGAGGACCCGGGTTCGATCCCCAGCACCCACATGGCAGCCGAGAACCATCTGAAACTCCAATTCCAGGAGAACTCCACTTCCAGGGGAATCCGACACCCTCTTCTGACCTCCGCGGCATTGCACGATACGGGTCCACAAACTTGCATGCAGACAATACATTCATACACATACCGAAATAAATAAAATAAAAAAAAATTTTCTTGGCTGGAGATTAGCCTAGCGTTAAGGGCGCACCGCCAGCTCTTGCAGCCAGGACCCGGTTTGTATCTCCAAGCACCCTGCGGAGTTGCTGGAGAACCATCTACTTTAGAGACCAGTTCCGGGGATCCGACAGACACCCTCTTCTACATTCATACGCATACAGAAATAAATAAAATTAATTAAAAAATTTAAAAAATCCTCCATCTTGAAGTAGTGTGAAGAGGGCTGGTCAGTGTCCTTCACTTAATTGGGGTAGGGGCATTTTTCATTCCACAGGTCAGTATTACTTCAGTATACATGAGAAAGTTCACCTCTATAGTCTCTTAAGTTATAAATAAATGGATTCTAAATGACTTCTTTTTCTTAAATTTTTATTGAATTTTGTGCATTTCCTACAGAACATTTCAATTGCTATTAATCAACTTTATATCCCTTCCCCACTGGTACTCCCCCATAGCCCCCCCCTTCACAAACACACAGACACTGGAATTCATACTTTCTGTCATTGTTTCAAGTTAATGTCCCTAGGTGGCCATACAAGTTCATCTATTGAGATCTGGTCAGCCTACCTAGAGTCCCTTGTTGACTTCTAATGTGTGTGGAAACTTTATGAAATTTTAGCAAAATAACTACCAACCCTTGATTTTATAGCAGTTCTGTCTACTCTAAATATATAAGTAAGTTAAAAAGATGCTTTGAAAAATGGTAACTGGTTGCTTTTGCATTATTCAAAATTTGTTTCCTAAAAGCAATTACTGGCACAACATGTTCAATTGAAAACAAATCTTAGGTTATCACAAGCAATATTGTTCTACACACAATGCTTCCATGGTTACTCCAGTTAAAAATATTTCCTACAGCTGGTTATGAAAGAATTGGCCTTCTATCTTTATTCTTTCAAAAACTTTTGGCATGAGCCTTGTGCATACTGTCACCATTGCTTTAAGTTTGTATGAGCAGAGTCCAGGAGCTATAAAACTACACAAACCTAATATATATGAAGAAATACATGAGGTCCTATGGGTGGGATATGGGGGATACAGACAAGAAAGGTGGCTAATTATGATTAAGATGTGTTTCATGAAATCCACAAAATTCAATAAAAAAATATATATTTAAAACAACAAAAATCTTTTAGCATGACTCTGAACATGCCTTTAGCATGGTGGAAATACTGTGAGAACATGAAAAGGATGAGCCCGTCTGTCTATGGAAGAGAGCTACCTAGGAACAGCATAATATTTTCCACCTGGAAAAACAGGATGACTCTTCTTAGATGCTGAAAGTGTGATGGGGCTTGTCCTCAGATAGACTGTAACCTCACTGGTGCAGGGGCTGTGTTCAACATTTTCATTGTTGTGTTTCAAGAACTTTGAACACAATTGACACATAGAGTGGGTGAACAAACAACACACATTGACAAATCTTTATCTTTTATTTATGACAGGATGAAAACATTAATATCTACTTAAGAGTCTTATCTAAATCTATTAAGGCTATGTTCCCATTGAGGGTTAATCTTAGTTGCTAGTCAACTTGACTGGATCTGGTATCAATTAAGAGCCATTCTCTTGGGCTGGTCTGTGGGGTGTTTCTAGGAATGATTATTTGAGTAGAGATGACCCTTCTTCACTCTGGCACTTACAGTGGCCCTAGGGGAGCAGTGTTGCTTGGAAGCTTGCTTTCTATTTTCTGCTGGTGAGTGTTTAGATGTCCTTATAACTGCTTCTGCCACCATCAAGACACAGCTTCTTTGGTCTTCCATTATGGACCAAAGAGGAGAAGCTCTAAAGTACCCAGCTTTGTGAGCTGAGTAGATGCCAGTCTTCCAGCCTCTCCAAGCATGTAGACAGCCACCTCTGGACTACCCAGACCTATGTTATGTAAGCCAATCTAATATATCCCCTTTACGATATATACTCATTCTATCAGTTCTTCTGGAGAACACTGACTAATACATTCTGCTTTCTCAGAACCAGGAGGTATTTAGGTAGTTGATTCCTCTTGAGTCAGCTCAGATTCCACTAATTTGGGGAAGTGTTTCATGGAAATATGTCCATCCATCCATCCATCCATCCATCATTTAGAAGAATAGCAATCTGTTTGCATGTGTTATCGATCACTCACATTGTCTGGGATTAAATAATCTTCTTTATTACTCAAAAAAAACAGTAAATATTTTTGACACTAGTAAGCTATGCAGTTCAAGTTTCTAAGTCAACAAAAACATGAGGCCAAAACCTATTCCAATTATGTGAAAATCAGATAGTGTCAACTTGAGTCACATCAGTAATCTTGACCTTTTGGATACTGGATAGGAATATTTTTAAGAATGTGCATGTGATTATTAAAGTCCATTCTTGGTGTAGAAAATATAGCTCATGCCACGCTGAAACCATCAATTTAAAGGTTCAGCACCTACAACATTATATATGTGAAGTCTTATAAGAGTGATAAAACTGTCATATCGTGGTCTTATTGAGTATGAAGTTCTTAGTCATTTTAGCATTCTGACAAAGGAATATATTAAAATCTCCTCTTCTGAGCATTTTGGTCTTGCTATATATATAGATACAGATATATAAAGAAGTATCTTTATACCTGTATATCTAAAACATATATAATCCACACACCTGACATACATATATAGATACAGATATATAAAGAAGTATCTTTATTATTTTTTTTTTTTTGTCTTTTCGAGACAGGGTCTCCATGTAGCCCCAGCTGGCCTGGAACTCACTCTGTAGACCAGGGTGGCCTTGAACTTACAAAGATCTGCCTGCCTCTGCCTCCCAAGTGCTAGGATCAAAGGTGTGCACCATCACGCTGGGCAAAGAAGTATCTTTATACTTGTATATCTAAAACATACATAATCCTCACACCTGACATACATATATACGTACAGATACATAAAGAAGTATCTTTATACTTGTATATCTAAAACATACATAATCCACACACCTGACATACATTTAAAATTCAGGGAGGACAGGCAATAAGTCTTTAAAAAAATCTACAATCTGTTTTTTTTTGTAAATTATTTCTTTTACCTTTGAAGTTTACTACACCAACTGCAATTGAAGCCAATCTGGGAGGACACACAGGTACCACAGCTGTTGAACTGGAGACACGCTGGGAAGCAGGAGAGAAATAGGCATCAAGACTGGTCAACATCACAGAGAGGAGAAAAGATGCTCAGTTAAAATAAGAACCATCACTCATCGTTATTGCATGTGTACCATGAATGACAGGCACAGTTATAATTACACACTGATCACAGTCATTATAAATAGACTTATTGAACAGATCACATTATCCAACTTGCAAATCATTTTTTCCCATACCACTATCTTCTCAAATGAACTTACTGGGTAGTGGAGTCATCTCCACAGCTGAAATATTGGTAATTTTTGACATCTGTAGCTCTACTCGGTGATATTCATAAATTGTTCTTCTTCGAACATCTATAAAAATAACAAAAGGAAATCAGAAGGCATTTCTACGGGTATAAAACAACAGCATTTAAAAATATGGACATAGAATTAAATACTTCTCCATATTGTCCATTGTCTAAATAAGGCTTCAACCAAACAAGAGACTGATAATTATAAAAAAAATAAACCTGAAACCTGCCCATGTATCCAGATGTCTTTTTATCAATGACATGGAAAGTGAAGATTAAGGTTTCAGATTTTTGCCCCAAGGTTAAATAGGCCTCCAACTTGCTGTAACTCAGAATGCTAGAGGCATGTTGAGAAATTTACATATTTTGAAGGATTTAATATGAAATCACAAAGATAACATGACATGTTTTCTCTAGACTAAAGTTAAAGTAAATTTTTCAGGAATGGGTAGTAACTGAAAAATGTCACTATATGAGACTACTGTAGGACAAAATATAATTGCTCTAAATATTAGGAAAAAATCTTTAATCAAAATAAACATCAGGGCTGGAGAGATGGCTCAGTGGTTAAGAGCACTGACTGCTCTTGCAGAGGACCCGGGTTCAATTCCCAGCACCCACATGGTGGCTAAGAACTGTCTTTAATTCCTGTTTCAAGGGAATCCAACACCCTCTTCTGTCCTCTGCAGCATTGCATGACAAGGGTGCACCTACCTATATGCAGACAATACACTCATACACATAAAATAATAAATAAAATAAAAAAACATATTTTAAAAAATTTAAAAAGCACTTTTACTCAGTCAGGATGATGGTTAAAAATAATACTGTGCCACATTGAAAATCTGGTGACAACATAAATTTTAAGTATTTTTTTTTAAATCTTGATTTATTTATTTATTTATTTATTTATTTATCAGTCATCAAGCTTGGCAGTGAGCATCTTTATCCAATGAGTATACTGAGTGCCCAATTTTAAGTATTCTCAATATACATATAGCTGCATGGATACATATAGATGCATGGATACATATAGATGCATGGATACATACAACATATTTTATTTGGCAAATGTGAGGAAAACAAAGAGCTCAAATCCTTTTAAGAATTGATACTTAGTGGGGCTGGAGAGGTGGCTCAGCTGATAAGACCACTCAGAGATTCCAAGTTTGATTTCCAGCAATGAGGTTGGCTAGTTCACAACTACTTGTAACTCCAGCTCCACAGGGATCTGACAGCTCAGCTCTGTGCTCTGTAGACACCTGCGTGTTACACACACACACACCACACACACACACCCATTCCTAGATAAGTAAAATAATAGAAACAAACCTTTAAAATTAGTACTGTTATGCTTTAGTATACAATGTAATCTATAGAAAGTTTCATTAACATATTAGTATATATTGAATGAAACACTTTAACTTCATCAGCAAATCCATCTAAATCTTTGAGGAAAATGCTATACAGAGTCATTGATAACAGTGAAAACAGATAAATATGAGCAAACAAATTTTACAATATAATCAAATTTCAATACATTAAAACTCCCATTATATCTCTTAGACTAATGAATTGCCTGGGTTTGAAAAATATATAAAGTTGTTGGGCATGGTGGCACAAGCCTTTAATCCTAGCACTTGGGAGGCAGAGGCAGGTGGATCTCTGTGAGTTCAAGGCCAGCCAAGTCTACATAGCAAGTTCCCGGACAGCTTGGCTTACAAGGAGACCCTGTCTCAAAAAGACAAAAAAAAAAAAAAAAAAAAAAGAAAAATATATAAAGTTGTCTTATTAGCATTTAATTTCATTAAAAAAGTTTTATAATGACAGGAATATGGTGTAGAACATAGTATATCTATCAGGAATTTTTTGTAAGGCTGTAAGTTATATCAAAATATCACAAAGATTACCCATCTGGGGAGGGAATATCATAATAGTTAAGAATATCTTCTTTGGGGACTGGAGAGATGGCTCAGCAGTTAAGAGCACCAACTGCTTTTGCAGAGGACCTGGCTTCAATTCCCAGCACCCACATGACGGCTAAGAACCGTCTTTAACTCCAGTTCCAGGGGAATCCGACACCCTCTTCTGACCTCCACAGCATTGCACAACATGGGTACATCAACCTGCATGCAGACAGTACATTCGTACACATAAGAAATAAAAAATAAAAAATAAAAAAGAATATCTTTTGAACAGCCTCTTGGGTTCAAACCCATGCTCTGCTACTTGGTATTTGTGCCTGTGGAATTTCTTGTTAGCTTTTCTGATCAATATGTCCTCATGTATAAAATAGGAACAATAGCATCAATATTACAAAGTTGTTCTGTGGATTAAAGTGAGTTAA
Source organism: Rhizomys pruinosus (assembly GCA_009823505.1). Taxonomy (NCBI): domain Eukaryota; kingdom Metazoa; phylum Chordata; class Mammalia; order Rodentia; family Spalacidae; genus Rhizomys; species Rhizomys pruinosus. The sequence goes on from VZQC01012165.1 coordinate 334,141, forward strand.
TATTGATTAGAATGTTCTTCTTCATACTTTAAATTCTAAGTAACTATTAGATACAATTTTGCCTATCTTCATTTATGGCAAGTAGAGTTCATACTGACTATGCACTGCACTAATGATCTGATTTCTATAGATCTTAATTTAACCAAACCACACTAAGACCTTAGGATGAAGTTTCCTTCAATCTGTCTCCAATCTTAATTTAGAGGAAATGGGATTTTTATTGAAGTCACCAGACCCACCTATGAGCTCCTATAAGAACAATAGTATGGTGGCCCACTGAAAAATGATTTTCCTTAAAAGCGTTTGGGGTTGAAGATGTAGCTCAGTTAATGGAAGGCTTGTCTAGCATTCAAAAAACCCTGGTACTTCATAAACTTGATATGGTGGTGCATGCCAATGAACCCATGATTTGAGAAATGGAGGCAAGAGAGTCACAAGCTCAAGATCATCTTGGCTACACAGTGAGTTTTTGGCCAGTTTGGAATTTATAAGAACCTCTCTAAAATGAGTGTTCTGGAAAGAGAGAGATATCTATACATATTATGAGATTCCATGAGATTGGAGAGGGAAGCCAGACAATTATGACCTAGAAATACATCTACTCTCCTTTCTTTACGTGCTGTTAACACACTTATAATCATTTAGGAGACACTACTTGAGAATAGGAGGGAGGAGGACTGATGAGTCACTCGCCAAAAACCTCTTCTGGCTTATCAGACTAGAAAAAAAATGTTTAAAAACACCAATCTATTGCCCAGCGTGGTAGCGTATGCCTTTAATCCCTGCATTCAGCAGGCAGAGGCAGGCAGATCTCTGTGAGTTCAAGGCCAACCTGGTCTACAGAGCAAGCTCCAGACCAGCTGTGACTAAAAGGGAGACCCTGACTCAAAAAGACAAAAACAAAACAAAACAAAAACCCCACCAATATAATTAATTGTTTTGTGCAATTGAAAGAAGCATATACATTTCTTACAAAGTCTATTCCTTCTCAGTAAACAGAGAAAATAATTTCTTAGTATAAGCTTCCTTGAGGTAATGAATCATGGTATCTTCTTTCAAGTGTTGAAGAAAATAATAATTGATCATCTTCTGCCTTTACTAAATAGAAAAGTTCTTAATATATTTTATTGCCATGTATTGTGCCTAAAAATTTAGTTCTTAAAAGTAAGTAAATAATAAGCTACTGGGCCTTCAGACCAAAGTTTGAAGGTGCTCGATGCATTAGCTCACGCTTAACATACTAGCATTCATTACATATTACACTTTGACAATCTCAACTACTGAAGATTGAGAAGCCCCCAAGAATTAATTATTGGCCAGGCTTATGGAGTAAAAGGAAAGAGGGACCCTGTTTCCATACTAGTTCTATAACCTGCCTAGAAATCTCCAACTCTTGGGAGGAGATGAGACAGGACCAATCAAAATTTATGAGAATAATTTTTGTTTGATGACAGCCTCTAAGTGGTCATTTCTGTCATTTCTGAGATGCTTCTGTTAAAAACAAATCATTAAGAATGTATGCACTGGCTGACTCTGCCAAGCTTAGAAACTTTCATTTTATTCCAGAAGTGTATTTCATTTGTGTCTTCAAAAAAAATAACTCAAAATATGTTAAAGCAAAAGCTCAATACTTCAACTCCTTTCTTACAACTTAAAAAAGCCAAGACTGACTATAATACTTTCCAATGAGGACCTTTTACTGAAGAGATAAGAGTTGATTCCAACCTTCTGGGCAAAGGTTAAGCATTCACTTTCCCCCAGGCTGAAGTCCACCAGATAGATCCCAGGCTTGGGAAACAGGTCTGGTCTGAACCTATAAAGAAAAATTCCCCTAGACCTGGTTCCTGTTCCTGTCCCAAGACTGTGTCTAAAGATAACCTTTGGTATGTGGGGGCAGGTGGGCTGACCTAACCATGAGCTGTAACTCTGCCATCATCCAATAAGGCTAGAAGTTACCCAAACCCCCTAAAATTCCCCTAGAACCTGTATAAAAGGCCTGCGAGGCAACTTAACAGGTCAGAGCCTTTTCCTTCCCTAGGTTAGCAAATAGCAACCCCTCCCTATGTCAGCAGATAACAGGAAACTACAGGCAGTTATAATTCCAGGAAGAACCACCCTGAGGGCCCTGGCTCCAAGCCACCTGCAGACCCAAGCATGCTGAGTATCCCCGCCTGTCACGCAGGAGACCAGGGTTTGATTCCTGCCCTGTTCTAAGTGTATAAAAACTGTATGCAGAGATAGCTCGCCCCATTGTACAGGTGAACCTGGATGCACCGGAAGAATAAACCTCTTGCTTTTGCATCGAGTCTTGTCTCCGCTTCTCTCACTCAGGGGTCTCTCAAGGGTAAGGCTTGATTTGGGTCTTATATTAAATTAAAGACAAACAAACATCAAGAGTAGCACATAGAGAAAGCATAGTTCAGGGGTTACAACATTCCAGAGATGTGACTCAATATGCAAATACTGAATTATAGGTTGGGGAAAGCTTGGTCACTGTCAGGCTGGGGACACGCAGTCACCCAGGGCCCCCAAGCATCCATTCCACTCCACACTTACCCTCAAGAGTCCAGGATCCCTTTGTTTGCTTGCCTGCCTTGAAAGCAAATATTCACTGAAAATACATGGATAATTTCCTATAATGCCCTACTCTCATAGTTAGTAAATATCTTAATACTTTGAATTGTCAAATCCATGTCTTGCTACCATTTTCTGAATTGTTGTTCATTCTGTAAAATTAAGAGCTACTCTAACTAGCTTCATTTTGGTTACAGCAGCCATTCTTAGGTATCCTTAATGTTGGAATTGACTCAGTTTAAAGGAATGCCTGGTCACTAGCTTCTCCCCCCAACCCCCCATCCCCACTGGAATGTATGGCTGGAGGTGTGCAAACCAATCACTAGGCACCAGCTACCCCAATCTCAGGAATGCCCAAAGAAGTCAGAAAGCCCCAGTGTCCAAAGTGACTGACCTCTCCCTCTAATGTATGTCAGGAAAGCTAGTCCAATTAGAAACTTCCCAGTGCACTAAACTCTGTTTAATGCAATGAATTTAAAAGTTAATAAGCCTCCCCTTGGGATTTTGTATAAGAACCTTATGCATTTGTGGGCCACTGCATGCAGGGCCCCAGAGCACCCTCTCAGGTCCCCTTTGTTCCCTGTTTCTCCCCTCCCCCTCTAAACCTTCTCTGCTTCCTCTGTTCCCCTTTCTTCTTTTCTCTCTAAACCTAAACCTTTTCTGCTTCCAATAAAATCGTTTTTGGATCTTCGTCAGTGTGTTGGTGTGGATTTTAGAACTTACAATTCTTAATGGCTGGCTCCAATGATTATATCTTACTGATTTCCAAGTTCAACCTGAACTCAGCTTAGCATATTTATCCAGTGCTCTTTAATGTAAACAGTAGGAACTGCACATTATAAAGTTTACTCTCTGCATGAAGACTCAGGAAAAGGAGGCCTGAGATTAAGAGAAAAAAGGATGAGCTCCCCACACACAAAGACAGTAAGAGAATTAGCTAGTTGGAGCTTAGAAGTTGAGTATCTAGAAAGTTTAAAAAAATGTATTAAC
>VZQC01012165.1:344922-390049 GCA_009823505.1 Rhizomys pruinosus
GATTAAAGGCATGTGCCACCATGCCTGGCTAAGTTTTACATTTTTTAGAACCATATAGCCTAAGCGGATTTTCTCACTTATATATTTATTTTTATTGATTAGCTATTATTTTGCAGGAAATGTATTCCTCATTAATCTAGGAGGGTGAAGAAGCAGTGAGGTTGGATGCAGAAGGTCAGCACCCCAGAGGTTAAAACTGAAATTCAAAATATTATATCAGAGGAGAGAGAAACAGATAAAGGCAAGTGGTCCTATGGAGTATTTTGTGTGTATCTAGGAATGCCTCTGTGTTCCGTGGAAAGGAATTGAAGGGACTTGCATGAAGCTGGCAAAGAATTGCTTAACTAAGCTAGCTGACAAAAACTATGGAAATGACAAGTGACCTTTGGATATATGGCACTATTAAAACTTTCTGGTCATCGAAAGACAAATAGAACAAAAATTAAATACCACATTCTTCTCATCCAATTTGTGAAGTTTAAAAGATTATGAAAGCATCATGAGATGGGAGTCTAGTCTAATGCTGATGGGAAAATAAAAGCTGGTAATGTTTATGGAAGGCAATCTGTCAAAATCCACAATGCAAGATGTGTCTAAAGGGTAAAACCAAGGATGTTCAACATCTTTTTGTAATAATGAATAAGAGAAACAACAGGAGCTAGCCCTGAAGCAAAAGTTGAAATGTGAAATAAAGAAATTTATTATAGCCATTGATGACCATGGCTTAATAAAGTAGTTAGCCATGCAGAAAAATAAATTCTGTATTTTAAATGGAAAGCATATCATTAAAATTTTATATCATAACATCAAATTTCATAGTATATGTTTGGATATATATTTACACTATAAATGAAAGATTGGATATAGATACCTAAAAATATTGACAGGTCTTTGTAGTAATTTATAGGTAATTCACATATTCTTCTTTAAGTTTTCTATTATTTTATAAGTTCATTTGAAATAGAATATAGTATATTCTAATCTTAATGAATATGTTTATACTCATATTTGTGAGATGTTTGAATATCCAAATAATTGTCTGTAGACCCCTTTTGATATCTGCATCTGTCGAAATTGGAACAGATGGTCTATGCAATTCTTTTTGCTCTCTAATGTTCTATTAAAGCCATTTTTTTGGAAAACAGAAAATGATTTAGAGTCACAAGTCCACACAAAGATACATCAAAGTATTGGGACTAGATGTTAAGAAACACACTGTCTGGTTAGGGAGAATAAGAATTCTGTAGACACTGCACCTTTATGTACTAGAAAATGATTATCATTTTAAAGGGTTAACTTAACTGTACCATAAACTCTTCTATTTGGGGAAAGCAAAGCACTGCCCCTTGTTTCCTCAGAACTATTTGTTAGCTTACTAACAATGTTTTGTTTTCTTTTGGTCTTTTAAGTCAGGGTCTCCTTGTAGCCCCAGATGTCCTGGAACTCACACTGTAGACCAGGTTGGCCTTGAACTCACAAAGATCCGCCTGCCTCTGCCTCCCGAGAGTGCTAGGAACAATGTTTTTAAAAACTTTTGATATTTAACCTCTTAAACCATCAGATTTTTCACATTTTGAAAGGAAAAAAGCTGCCTTTATGATGCTTCAAAGTTAACACTGAAAACGTGTTTTTGGAAATAGCTAAAAATTGTAAAATGACAGGTTTTGTTGATGCTATGAGGAATGAATCAAGAAAAACATTTTTTTTTTTTGGTCTTTTTGAGACAGGGTCTCTCTGGAGCCTCACTTGGCCTCAAACTCAAAGAGATTCATCTTCCTCTGCCCCCCCCCAACACTGGGATTAAAGGTGTGCGCTACCATACCAGGCTGAGGACAAATACTTTTTAAGATTTATTTTATTATTTATGGTACCTGTGTGTTTGGTGCATGTATATGCACATGCATTCAAGTGCCCACAGGGGTCAGCAGAGAGCCTCTTTGGGTGACCTGGAGCTGAAGTTAGCTGATTGTGAGCCGTGGGTGTATGCTGGATAACCAACTCTAGTTCTGTGTGACAACAGCAAGCACTCTTAATTGCTGAGCCATCTCTCTAGCTCTACAAAATCTTTTTCAATAAACTAAAAATTCCTTATGGCATTTTGAACGCCTGATCAAGCCTTCACCAAATCTGTTCAGAATAGTACCATAAAGGTAGTCCCATGGGAAAGAAGTCTCTTCTGGGCTATGGTTCCTATTTCCATGTTGTCATGGCTACTTTACACACCAAAGCCTGGGTTCTATGACCCATGTAACAAAAATGATTAAAAGAACGGGAAATTGACCTTATGAGAACAGGGCCCTTGGTTCACAGAAGAGATGCTATCACCCTATAACTTAGGATAATAATCAGTTGTTCTCTAAATCCACTCAGTAGACAAAAAGCAGTAACAAAAATAAAGGATTCATATTCCACACATGGATTACACTTAATAGTAAGCATTGGCAAGCTAATTCTGCAAGGGACTTAAATATTTATCTAAGTTTTGATAACACATATAAAATAACATACTGATCTCTAGGAATCATCTTGTTTCTAGAAAAAACAATTCAGTTTGTAACTTATATCAATCAAATCTTGGGATATCCTAATCTCTGGAATAAAATTATACTTTTCCCACCCCTTTCTTAGCACAGAGTTAAATGGAACCACATTTCTTTATGCAGGAGCTCATGATCACTGTATAACATGGGAACAGATTCTTAAGGAGATTAAACTTCTGTTCCTCAATGACTTTAAGGCAGAATGCATGAATTCCATTTTTCTTGCTTCAATATGTCCTCAACTAATATCAGGAAGGGGGAACTGGCAACTTCACTTCTTCGTTATTTTTCTCAGGATTGTATAATTAGGTCAACAGGAGCTATGAATGCCAATCTGAGCATGCAGCATGCCTGAGAATAGCTTGGCTCCCAAACTCCAAGTCTCAGTAATATTTGTAAAGTGAATGCTGAGTCCCCAGCATCAGAAATAATCTGGTCTCACGCTTCATATCAATTTTGCCAATTTATTTAATGAAATTTACATTTTAAAGAAAGCTTTCCCCCTAAAATTATCCTTTCAGGGCATAACCAGAGTTTCTAAATTGTATTTTAGAACTCTAAAGTCTAAGCACAATTGTATCACTGGGGAGACATGAACAAACTACTTACATATTAAAATACTTTTGTATGATATAAACAATTCTTTTCACTTTGATGGGTCTTGTTCCCTAAAAACATAATGTATGAGAACAGCAATATGGAATAAATGCTTTCTGAGAAGCCTGCACATGAAATTCTCCCCAGGGCTGGAGGGAAGCAACAAACGAGCCACAGCTTTCTTTTCCTTGTGCAACAACTGACTCAAGTCATGCTTGATTTAACTCTTCTGAAAAGAAGAATGTGAGAACAGGCCTCCTCAAACAGAAGCCGACCTTGACTCTCCCCAGGCTCTGCCTCTTATTTAAGAGTTCTTTCAGGAAGCCTTTATGCTGCTTACACACGCTAATATATCTTTGTTTTGTTCTTGGTAAGATTAAGTTTCTGGAAAATCTGCTTGATTTAACAATTCCCTTAAATATTACCTACCACAATTTCTCAGCTAACAAAGAGAAACTCAGTGGAGAGTCTACACGTTCCTCAACAACTAGAAGTGCCATCTATAAATGTCGTTCTATACTGAGATAAGCCTTAGATATTACCATCCGAACATTGCCCTGAAAGGTCTAGTTTCCACTCCATTTACTTCTTATAATTGAGAGATGACATAATTAAGTAGAACCAGTTATAGTGAATCCCAAACAGCATATACATGTGATAAATTAAGTCTACCCCTATAATGAAATAAAGGAAGAATCTGAACAAAGGGGAAAGTTTCACTCTCCAGATGAACTTTACTATTAGTCCTTGCTTTAAATAAATACATCTAAGAAGCAAACATGCACTCTCTGGATTAGTGCCGGAAGGATTCTTTGGGGTTACTTTGGAAATAAATGAGGTTTAACATTCAAAAACTTTCAGAAGGTAGCTAATTGCATGGTCTGAGAGCAGGGTGATATTCCTTCCTTTCCTCTCTTTTTCTTTTCCTTTGGTACTGGGATGAACCCAGGGTTTCTGTGAATGCTAAACACATGCTCTATTCTGAGTATATCCACAGAACATGTTAATTTGCTAAATTAATTAACAACTGTGCAAAGTAGTGACTATTTTCTTTACCTACAAAATATAAACTAAATCACCAAAAGTAACATAAGCAAAAAGGAAGAGATGTGTCTAAATTTCTCCTTCAATTTAACTTTACACCCTTTTTATTATTAAATATAAAGTGGTCGCCAGGTGTGGTGGTGCACACCTTTAATCCTAGCACTTGGGAGGCAGAGGAAGGCGGATGTCTGTGAGTTCAAGGCCAGCCTGGTCTACAGAGTGAGTTCCAGGACAGCCAGAGCTACAGGGAGACCCTGTCTTAAAAAGACCAAAATAATAATAATAATAATAATAATAATATAAAGTGGTACTGGGCTGGAGAGATGGCTCAGCAGTTAAGAGTGCTGACTGCTCTTGCAGAGGACCTGGATTTGATTCCTAGCACCCGCATGGCGGCTAAGAACTGCCTTTAACTCCAGTTCCAGGGGAATCTGACGGCCTCTTCTGACCTCCGAGGCACTGCACAGCACGGGTGCACCAACCTACATGCAGACAGTTCACTCATACACATAAAAAAAAAAAAGTGGTACAAAGATTCTCTCTCTCATAAAACTACTTAAAATAAGTAAATAAACATGGAGGGTATGAGGCATGTCAATTCAATAATCCATTTTTTTGTTTGTTTGATTTTTTGCTTTTTGTTTGTTGATTTTTTTTTACTTTTTTTTTTTTTTTTTTTTTTTTTTTCTTGTTTGGTTTTTGGTCACATTTTTTTTTTTTTTTGTCTTTTTTTTCGAGACAGGGTCTCTCTGTAGCCCCAGCTGTCCTGGAACTCACTCTGTAGACCAGGCTGGCCTTGAACTCACAAAGATCCGCCTGCCATTGCCTCCCCAAGTGCTAGGATTAAAGGCGTGCGCCACCATGCCCAGCTTGTTTGTTGATTTTTTTAAAGACATGGTATCTCTATGTAGCCCTGCCTGTCCTGAAACTGGCTATGTAGATGGAGCTGTCCTCGAACTTACAGAGATCTACCTATCTTTCTCTGCCTCCCAAGTGCTGGGTATAAGGCACGCACCACCACATCCATTACAGTTTTAACTTACTTTGTTCATAAAATAACTCTCTCTGCTCATCAAACAATCCAAGTATCCAAAAGATTCCAAAATTGTATGGTGCCAATTAGTCTTAGATGGATCATGTCACTTCTCCTTCCCTAAGTTTATTAATTCAGGAGTAATGAGATAGACAAACCCAACAGAATTTATTAATATAAACCACATATAGAATTAACAAGCATCACTTAGCTAGGGTGATCTTTCTTCACTTCACCTGTCTGAGGTCAGTGTGCTTAGAATTTACCCCCAGAGATTGCTCACACTTTCAGTAACCCTTCTTCTACCTACTAGGGATTTGTTGGATCCTGTGGACAACGACAAATGCATCAGACAGCCCGACTTTCACTGGATGATTGGTTGAACTTATCTGGGTGACCAAGACAGGGATCTGGAAAAGAAAAAGGAAATTGCTATGTGTTAGACTTCAGTGATGCTCAGGTGTGGGTTGTGATCACCTTGTTTAATGAACATGATTGGGTGATGGAGAAGAGAGATGGGAGGGAGGAATAGGGGTGTATTAGTCACTTTTCTGTTGCTGTGATAAAACACCATGACCAAAGGAACTTATAAAAGGAAGAGTTTATTTGAGCTTACAATTGACAGTTCCAGGGAATTAGAGTCCATTGTGGTGGGAGGCATGGCAGCTGGAGACTGGAGAGCAAACCAAGGGTCACATCTCGCAAAGAGCGCAGGAAGCAAAGAGAGCAACCGTAGACCACGAGGCTTGTTAAACTCACTAAGCCTGCCCCCAATAACGTACTTCCTCTAGCACGGCCACACCTTCTAAGACCTCCAGAAACAGTGCCACCAACTGGAGACAAATGTCTGAATACTTACAGCCTATGGGGGACACTCATTCAAACCACCACAAGGGGATACCACAGAAGAGGGCACAATAACTCAGAATTACATCCGCTTCATATTATCTATGAGACGAAGTGACAAAAGACCTCCTGTTGACTTGATATTGATAGAAATAGATGCTCGGAAAATATAATTGATGCTAGGAGCTACAAAATCATGACCCATATAGGAACAGCATGGATCATTGCTGGCTGTAATTTCTGTAATAGATGCTCTGTTCTTATTTATTTCCCTAAATGGCTTTTTATTTATATTTAATTTTATGGTGTCCTAAAGACTCATTTATAAATAGTCCTATAGTCACAACACCTAAAAAAAATTCAAGTTCATAGCATAATCTATATTTAATCACACCAACACAAACATTGTATTAATCCTGTAATAGATGACTGGTTGAGTGTGTGGTACATGCTGAGCTTGACTGTATTAATGGAAGCCCCCTAGGAAAAACTTACAAGATCTTTTGGGATGTCTCAAGGTCTCAAAGCCTAAATTTGAATCATTTTTTTCCATATGTTATTAAAAAGAAAAAAGAAACAAAAACAAATGGCATGGTCCTTTTCATGAGAGCTGTGACACAAACCTCAGGAAAGGAACATCAAAGAGGCCTTCTGGCTTGTGAGGTCTGTTCCTCTCCCTGACCCTCGCCTTTGCCCCCAACAAGAGAGATCAACTAAGCCCTGGGTCCTAAAATTTCAAACTTAGGAAATTAGGTCTGGATATGACACACACACTTCTAATCTCTGCAGCTAAGACCCAGGACAAATTCAGAATATATGATAAATGTTTTTCAATTACAAATGGGAAAATATTTTTGTGACTATTTTTGTGGATTTAGAAAATATCCAGGGAAAGAGAATTATTGTCTTTACTGCCAGTTTCATGTACTTAAAAAATGGAAGTGAGCCAGGCATGGCAGTGCATGATATTAATTCCAGTACATGTGAGGCAGATACAGACAGATGTTTGTGAGATCCAGACCAGTCTGGTTCTGCATGGTGAGCTCCAGGCCAGTTAACGCTACAGGGAGACCCTGTCTCAAAACAAAACAAAACAAAACAAAGCAAAGCAAAACAAAACAAAAGGAAATAGGACCATATTCAATTTAAAAAAGGGACAAGAAACGAAAAAGGGAAAGACTAATGTGCTAAATCTCTTTAGTTATAAAGAGATTATGGTCCATTTGTGGATGCATCATTAACCAATAAAGTTGGACAGGTGCAATAAAACTGGGATTTAGAAATTTTACACATGCAGTGACATGCACCTGTAATCCCAGCACTCCTGTATGGAGATGGGTGGAGACAAAAGAATTGGCCTGAAATAGGAGAGACCGTGTCATAAAACAAATGGAATGAGAGAACTGACTCATTAAAAGTTGTCCTCCAACCTCACACACACACATACACACACACACACACACACACACAGTTTTAAAATTTAAAGAATATCCTTGATATCACTATACTTGATATAACATTAGCATAGCAAACAGCATAGTAATAAAAAGGAAGCCAAGTTGGAGGAAATATAGAATAAACACAGCACAGATTTCTTGTTCTCATGACATTATTATATTGTAAAAGGCTATTTGCTGAACTTGACATTCTTATTATTTCTGAACTTTGTGGAACCATCTTGAAATCAATATAGAAAATGACATTTTCTTTGTATTATTCAGTCATATTCTACTATCTTGCCATTTATGGTAACCGTTACAAATCTTCTAACAGCATGCCCAGTTTATAGGCAACATTGAATCTGATATTCCATTTTGTTGTCTGGCTAATGAAAAATCAGTTTGGTCTAACAGGTGCTCTCAACCATTGCCATCTGGCATCCACACTGCCCAGAGCAATGAATCCATTTAATCCCAAATCAGAACCTCCCAAACTTAACTCATAGTTAAGTTGGTAGAGTGATTGTCTAACAGGCAAACAGCCCTTGAGTCAGTTTCTAGGAACACATGGTAGTGCATGTAACCTCAGCATTGGAGAGGTGGTAGCATGTGGATTAGAAGTGAATTTGAGGCCAGCCTGGGCTACATGAGAGCCTGTTTCAAATAAAAAAAAAAAAAAAAAAAACAACCAAAAACTTGAAACCCAAAATAATATAAAACTTCCAAAACTAACTAATTTTCTTTTTTTTTGGGGGGGGGTCCTTTTTGAGACAGGATCTACCTTTAATCCGCGCTGGCCTGGAGCTCACTATGTAGACCAGGCGGGCCTTGAACTCACAGAAATCTGCCTGCCTCTGCCTCCTGAGTGCTGGGATTAAAGACATGCGGCCCCATGCCAGGCTAACTAACTAATTTTCTTTACAAGTTAATCAGACTAGGTATTTTGTCATAGTAACAGAAAGTTGATTAACATAGGCATTGTAATGAAACCCAATCTTATATTCTAGGTCATCATGAAGAGGTAATACCATGCAATTTGTATTTAAAACAGACTTGCAAGTTAAAGAAGGAAAGGAAAATAGATGGAAAAGAATTTTAGAAAAGACAAAACTATATGTTGTTTTCCTAATTAAAGGAATCTAATTGTTAGAGTTTGGAAGTGTGAATGCTGTGTGCTGGTGTTGATCCCTTGTTTGTATTCTTCAGCATCGTGACTACACTTTTCCTTCACAGGTTGCAGGGTACTTTACCTATTAATTTTGTGGTGATTGACTGCATTCATTCTGACCTCATTCTCAGTATGGAACTTACATTACCATTAACTGAAAGATCTCACTACGTGGCTCTTTACACAGAGTGTTTCTAGTGGGCCTTGTTAGGTCCTGTGTCTTAGCTCCTGCATCACTCCAGTAATTTTCTCCTGTCTTCCATTTGTGCATTCCGGTTTTCTACCTCTTTGTTCTTAAATATTTTATTTCTTATTTTTATTTTATGTTTATGAGTATATTGTCTGCATGTGTATCAGTGTACCTATGTTGAACAATGCCCATAGAAGTCAGAAGAGAGCATTGAATATACTGAACCTATACTCATGGATGGTTGTTAGCTGCCATGTGGGTGCTGGGAATCAAACCCAGCTCCTCTGCAAGAGCAGCCAATGCCTTTAACCAATGAACCATCTCTCCAGCTACCCTCCCCCCATGTTTTAACTTTTTAAAATTTCCATCAATCAAGTGTTAAGGATGATCCAAAGAAAAATTATATGAGTGAACTATTCTACCTATATGTAACAAAGAAAGTGAAGAGGAATGATCATTTCAAATGACACATTTTAGCATGCTGCAAGTCTTTAAATTTTGTATAGTCATGTGCCAATGACCCCTGAGCACTTTGCCTGACAAACCACTCCTCTGTGTAGTATTTCAACTATGAGTCTTAAGACAAGTGCAGGGCTGGAGAGATGGCCTAGTGGTTAAGAGCGCTGACTGCTCTTGCAGAGGACCTGGGTTTGATCCCCAGCACCCACATTGTGGCTGAGAACCGTCTTTGACTCTAGTCCCAGGGGAATCCGACACCCTCTTCTGAACTCCATGGCATTACACGACACATGTGCACAGACCTACCTGCAGACAATACATTCATACACATAAAAAATAAATAAAATAAAAAAGACAAGTGCACAGAATAGAAAATTGATTTCTGAGAATGATATCTACTAAGCAGAAATTATTTACTCTAAAAGGTACATGGTATTTGATAAGGTGAGATTAAAAAAAATCATTTACTCATCAGATATGAACTAAACATATATTGTGTATCATCATGTTCACTAGAATCAGAGCAGAGGAGAAAGCAAAGCCCTGGCTGTTGTGGAGATTACAAGCCACAGAGTAAAGTCAGACATTAAAGCAAGGGAAGGTAATGGACACATTATGCTAGCTGCTGGTTAGTACTCAGGCCAAAACTTAAGGTGAAGAAAGAGGGACAGGGATCTCTATAAAGGGGAGAGTTGGAAAGGTGTCTCTTATAAGATGATTTCTCATTGGAAATGAAAATGAATTAATTCATGCCTATACAGGTATACAGGGAGCAGCTCCGGGTCGAGGGACCAACCAGCAGGTACAACCGGCCTGACAGGATAATATTTAGGAAACAAAGGGTTTTCCCTAAGGCTGTAGCCATCGTAAGCAAGGGGGTGGGAGGGGCAGATCACCAGGGAGGTGTATTCATTGAAAGCCATGGCTATGATGCTGGGCTATATTCCAAAAGGTACAAGAATATTTACCTCGGCATGGTGGGATATTCCCCAAATTCCAGCACTTGAGAGGTGAAGGCAGGAGGGTTTGGAGTTCAAGGTTACCTTGGACTGCCTAAAAAAGACCCCCCCCCAAATAAAACAATCAACAAAGTCTTCTTAATATCAAATACAAAAATTAAAGCACAGAAAAGATTTGGAGATATTTATGCAGAAAACTTTATATTTGAAAAATGAAAGGAAAAAAATCAAGGTGGCTGCTGAGGAATAAAGACTGTTCAGAGCAAAGGGAGACAAAGAGGCTCCTTAGGAAAGAGTCACAGTTGTCCAGGACAGATGGCTGGTTTACACTAGGATAGAGGCATAGGTGGGAAAGACGACCAGAGGTGAAGTCTGGATGAAAGTTGCATGTAGCACTATCAAGATGGGTTTGGAAGGAGACCAAGAGAAGATCAAGCAACTGCATCTGGTGCTCCTGACAAGCAGTTGTGCTTCATTGGGGTGCCATGTTGCCCAGCTTCTGGGGGCTCATCATGCTGTAGTGTATGAGGAGGGAGCCCTCTGGGCTTCCAGAGAATGCTGGCAGATCTGAGGAGCTGGACTGAAAGGAGAGGGGTGGAGAAACAGGAGAGGAAGGATGGAGAAGGAATAGCTGAAGGGGCACCGGTTCCTTGCACTGCTGCTGCCTCTGGGTCTTTCCTTTAAACTTTCATAGAGTTCATGAGGAAGACCCAGTCCTTAAATTACGATGCTTTGTTCTGATTAAATATTAAAATAAAAATGCACAAACTTTCAATTTTGTGAGTTTTCCTAGAAGCTACCCAAGCTTTTTAATAAACAATTACATCCCAGGTTTTGAAAAATTGCTTTTGCCTATTGAATAAAATACCTAATATCTTTCAGATTAATGAAAAAAAAAAAAGATGAATCTCTTGCCGGGCTTGGTGGCACATGCCTTTAATCCTAGCACTTGGGAAGCAGAGGCAGGTGGATCTCTGTGAGTTCAAGGCCCGTCTGATCTACAAAGTGAGCTCCAGGCCAGGTGGGACTAAAGGGAGACCGTGACTCAAAAAGAAAAAAAAGAAAGAAAAAAGATGAATCTCTGCAGCCCATCTCAGATGTTCCCTGTATTCCAGCACCCAGCTTCCCAGCATCCCCATTGCTTGCCTTCCTGCCTTCTGGAGGCACAATCTTTTTACTTCAAAATATCAAAGACAGCCAAGGAATATGGCTGAGCTCTCTGAGAGTAGCCTGTAGGCTTCCTTCTCAGTATAAAATTAGATCTTGGTGAACACTGAGATGTATGAGAGTGAGCTGGAGAGATGGTTAAGCGGACTGGCTGCTTTTGCAGAGGACCTAGGTTGGATTCCCAGCACCCACATCATGGCTGACAACCATCTGTAACTCCATTCCAGGGGATCCAGCGCCCTCTTCTGACCTCCACAGGCATTGCACGACATGGGCGGACTTACACACATGCAAGCAATACACTTTACACTTACACACATACGATATAAAAGAAAATTATAAAACATTATTAAAAAGATGCACGAAAAACAGAGACTGTTAAAAGCCACATTTAAAATGAGATACTTTTAGAGCCGGGTGTGGTGGCGCACGCCTTTAATCCTAGCACTTGGGAGGCAGAGGCAGGCGGATCTTTGTGAGTTCAAGGCCAGCCTGGTCTACAGAATGAGTTCCAGGACAGCTGGAGCTACAGGGAGACACTGTCTTGAAAAGACCAAAAAAAAAAAAAAAAAAAAGATACTTTTGCTGGACATCAATGAGGCAATCTGTGTTTGTATGTGCAGATGTTCTCTCTCTCTTTCTCTTTTTCTCTCATTCTTTATCTCTATAAGCAAACTATTTACAATTTTAGTCATTGTTTAGCAAAATTTGCACAAACATGTGTGTGTCTTACTGTCATGATTTACACTACACTCTACTCTTAAAATGATATGAAGCTATCAAGTCAGTAAATTTATGACAAAAGAAGATGCCGAAACTCCCGGACTCTTTACATCCTTATAGAAAGCTGCATTCTTAATATTTTTGACATATAAACCTATAATAGTCCTCAAAATTTCTCTTCAGTCAGTCAAATTGGTGATGGTAGCAAGAATGTAAAAAATAATAATACTGTGAAGTATAGGGCCTGGAGAGACAGCTCAGTGACTAAGAGCAGTGGTCGCTCCTGCAGAGGACCGCAGTTCAGTTCCCAGCACTCACATGGCAGATCACATCCACCCCTACCTTCGTTTTCAAAGGATCCAATGCTCTTTTCTGACTGGAAGGTGTTCATGCATAGGGTGTACTTATATACATGCAGACAAAACATTCACACACATAAAATAAAAATTAATTAATAACTGAAGTATTGAAGTTTTATTTTTCAAAAGAATTGCATCTTCATCATATTTGTCTAAAATAATTGCTATATAATGACTAGAGTAAACCAAATTTGAATTGGACCTTTGTGGGATCTGAATTGTAAACTGCTGAGAAATGGTTTCACTAGCACATTTGTTCCACAAGGTAGGAAGGGAACATTAATTTTAACCAAATATCTTTCCATTTGGCTCGCCCAAGCATTCACAAATCCTCTTTCTTTACAAAATATTTAAAATTTTGTTCCATTCCACTAGCTTCAAATAAGTTTATTATTTGGTATAATTTTCTTACAAATGATATTTGGGGGCAAATGAAGCATAAAAGCAGACATTGCTGTTGCTAGACAAAATTAAGGCAGGAAAAGATATTAAGAATAAACAATGCTGGGCAGAATACTCTGGCCTTTGGAAAATGATTCACAGAGAAAAGCTCTTCTGCTTTCCACATTATAGTGTCATTCTCCCCGACTCAGGGGCCTCATACAATCCTTACAACACAAGCATTTATGTCTGTGTCCATATCAGGATGATAAGATATCCTTCTGGAATTAAAGGTCATAGATTTATTTTCTTCCCTTCCCTACTCTGCCCTGCAAACCTTGCCAAAATATTCATTTGTTCCCATTATGGACTCTGCTGTCTGTCTGATGGGCAGCACAGCAATCTCAGCAAGAAATTGAAGAGCTTGATTGTAGACTGTGTGTTCCAAAGGCTGAACGGTATGGCAGCAGAGTGAAATGGGAAAGAATTACTCTAAACTCAGTTTTGTTCATTTGTTAATCAGCGACATAATGTCTAGTTGCTTAATATTAGAAAAAGAAAGGAGAAAAGAGCACACAAGTAATTGGTTTTCCATTTTCCATTCTTGGAAGTGTAACTTCCCACCTGATCTTCTTAAATGCCAGATCAGGTGCCTGAGTTACTCAGTATGGAATCCAACGAATAAAAGACTCAAACTCTTCCTTGCTAGTCACAAAATACATGAACCATAAGCCATCAATGTCTTGTCACTTGAATCTATTTTTCAGTAGAAGAGGTTCATAGCATTAATAGTTCTACTGACTTCCTGAATATTGTTAATGATCTACACACCTATTTTATTTCATTTTCACATATTCATTCAGCTTTTCCATGCAAGAAGCTTGATCATATGACAGCAAAGGCAAGTGATAATTTAAAAATGAATTTATTTAATACAGGGTCTCTCTATAGCCCAAGCTGGCCTGGAATTCACTCTGTAGACCAGGTTGGCCTTGAACTCACAGAGATCCACCTGCCTCCACCTCCCAAGTGCTAGGATTAAAGGCATGTGCCACCAGGCCCAGCTTTAAAAATGAATGTGTAACATACTATGGTGGCACATAGCTGTAATATCAGCATAGGGAGAATGGGATAGGAAGATCAGGAGTTTGAAGGCAGCCTGAGCTGTAGAGAGAGACCTTGTCTCAAAATGAGTAAATAAACATTCAAAAAGGAACAAAAACCAAGTACCATCACCATTGTTTCAGATCCATGGCTATGGCCATGTTCTGTAGAAAAATATGAAAGGAAATAAGTAGCAGTGGAAGTTGACAAGTCAAATCATCGCCCGTATTTATTCATAGTGGGTCCTTGGACTTCATTCCTAAGTGAGCAAATGTAGACCTCGAAGGAGACATGTGCTGTGCACATTTTCCCTACTTTGTGATGCGAATATCAAAAACAAGCCCTTCCACAGCTTCCGCTGTTTTAGGAAAATCACCTGTATATTTTAACATGAAACTTCTAATATTTAAATGTTGGTAACGCATTCAGTCAGTGTAATCAACCTTTGATGTAAAAGACGTTCACTACGGAACTGGTAAATCAATGTTTAACCTTCATGCAGAAGATGATGAGGAAGTCAGTGCCCCCATCACAAAAACCTGCTCAGGCTGACTCAGGACTTCATGCATGTGCTGCTGGCAGTTAACATCGGGGATAGCCAGACAAGGGAGTTTGCTGAAACATGGGCTGAGAAGAAGTCACTGAGAATAAAGATTAAGGAAATAGTACACCTTGCCCTTGGAAGAGGCGGTGGGAAGGTCTCAGAGCTTTAAAACTCCAAGGAAGGGCTGGAGAGATGGCCTAGCGGTTAAGAGCGCCGACCGCTCTTACAGAGGACCCGGGTTCGATCCCCACCACCCACATGGAGGCCAAGAACCATCTGAAACTCCAATTCCAGGGGAATCCGACACCCTCTTCTGACCTCCGCGGCATTGCACGACACGGGTGCGCAAACCTGCATGCAGACAATACATTAATACACATACAGAAATAAATAAAATTTAAAAAAAATAAATAAACCTCCAAGGAAACAGAAGCTGTTTGGTTATGGAATATCCAGGAGGGAGATTGGATATGGACTGATAAGGGGCAAAAGTGCCCACGTAGGAAGTCACAACACACACACACACACACACACACACACACACACACACACACAGCACTAGCAGGCACACACAAATTCCCAGAGAACAGAAGCAGCTTGGTAGGGTGAGGCCAATGCCAGGATTGCCCGTTGCTAGAATGATTTTCTCCACAGTAGTGATTTCGTTTTCTACTTTGCTGTTGTATTTACTAAATTATTATGCTCCCAATATCTCTGATTAGAATAAAATCATTCAGTTTGGCATTTTATTACATTTGAAGAGTAAGCAGAAAGATAAAACATCAGGAGCTTTTCTATGTGTAGAAGAAAAAAGCATACAAATATGTGAGTGAATGAGATCCTAACAAAGCCATGTAAAGTTTTCACACTTCACATATTTAAAATACAGGAAAGTGTTATGATACAACTGATCAGTTTCTACTTTTTTTGTTGTTTGTTTTTTTGAGTTGAGGTTTCCCTATAGCCCCAGCTGTCCTGGAATCTGCTCTGTAGGGATGTAGAACAAGGTGGCCTCAAACTTAGAAGAGATCTGTGTCTGCCTCTGTCTCCACCTACAGAGTGCTGAGATTAAAAGTGTGTGCCACCACATCCGGTCCTAGGTGTGTTTCTTTCTTAAACTATTTAATCTATTATTTTTATGTGCCTGTAAGTGCACCTGTGTCATGCAATGCCTGTGGAGGTCAGAAGAGGGGATCAGAACCTCGGAACTGGAGTTACACACAGTCATTTACCACTGTTGGACCCTTGTTGAACCCAAAGCAACCAATGCTCTTAACCACTGAGCCCTCTCTCCAGGCCCCAGATCTTGATGCATTTCTTTTCTATTTTCTATAATGCTGCATATCTTGGTTTTATTCAAAACAGTGCATATTTTTAAGCATTTTATGGTGGGACGTTACACTTGTCATTTACAAAAATTACAAGGTTCTGCTTAAAGTCTTTAAAAATTTTCTAAAAATTCAGCCCACGTGTAGGACAAGAATACATTATACACACTACATTATGCAAACTGCTTATCAAAGGAGATACAAAAGTCTGGCTTATAGTTTTAGACAATATGAGAAGCTTCAAACAAGACACAAAGGGTTAATGGTAATTCTCAAATGTAAGTCTGTGCTTTTGTGTTGAATTTCTCTGGGGTGTAAATACCAAATTCTTAAGAGATTTTAAATTTTCCGTCTCAAGAAAACCTAACAAATTTCCAATAAACAAATTCGTCTCCATTTGCTCACTCCTTTAACCAGTTTGCCTTGTGTCATTTTCTGCTCACATGGCTCTGAGGAAGACCCTGACAGGCACCTCTTCTGCTGTAACTGCTAAGGAGCCACTCATGGATCAGAAGGGTTCTGCCACATTTGGTTTAGAACTACTTAATCCCTAGGAACCTTCTGTCTTACAGCTTGTAACCGACTACCTAGTCTACAGTTGACCAAACTGCCATCAATGTAGTTTGTGTAGGTGACAAATTGGAGTCCTGAAGAATCAAGTTGTCTGCAACTCAAACTTCTTCTAAATAGAACATAGCTACTCATTGAGTGAGGTACCTTATTGATCTGTGTACATTGATATTCTTGGTTAGCATATTGGAGGCAATATTTGACATTTTCTAAAGGAGTATAAAGAGCAATAAGCAGAGGGGTTTTATGCCCTTTTAAGAGATACTGCTTTTCTAGTATTGGTATGGATTGTTCTCTGACCATGTTCTGATATCTAAATCTATGTATAATATATATGCATAATTAAAGAACCTCCCATCTTTTGCTTAGTCAGTTTACAGCCAACTCCTGATTATCTATGAGAAACAATGACATATACTAACATACAATTTCATTCTGAAGATTTTTTACACAATTCCACATTTTTGTACACCTTATATGGACTATGAAGACCAATTCACAATGAAAATATTACTCATTTCTATTGATCACAGTAGGCGGGTGTAAGGAAGAATGATGTTCTGTTAGGGCTCTGGGCTGAGCCTAATGGGGACATGGGGGCAAGATCAAAGTCTGAGGATGAGCAGAGAAGAATTTCACATTCCTCCTTATCATGCTTGCCCATGCCTTCTTTATTTTACAAGGTCATGGTTATTACAAAATTGACCACCAGAGGCACAGTCACTAATCTGTACAGATAACAGAGAGTTGGCTGTAATCATGTTTCTTGCTTATCTATAACTTTAGCCTTTTCACATAAAAAGCCTAATGAAAGCAGAGTATGATAAAAAAAGATTTAAAAATGCTATATGAAACTTAGTATTTATTTTATACAAATGTTATATATCATTATGCATACAGAAAGAGTGTACACATTATCTATGCTGAGCAATACCAAGGAGCATAATAATATTGATGCAAAATTGTGTGTATAATAAAGAAAAAGGAAGCCCAGATTATCAAAGAAGACTGCTTCTTTCCCAAGAGCACAATGGTGAAGTTGATAACATCCTAAACTTCTCAAATTTTCCTTAAAAAGCTGCTAACGTGACCTACTTAAAAATGTTTTACATCAATGAAAATAATTTATTTACATCAATAACAAAAATTAGATGAATTTCTTAAAGAGCTTTTGATCAGCATTTTATTTCTTCTAGGCTTTCCCAGCACTGTAAAGCGCGCATGCGCGCGCGCACACACACACACACACACACACACACACACACATAACACACACACACACACACACACACCATATATGTGTAATATAGATCATATTCATATATAGTTTACATGAAATTCATGCACATGTTTTCTTTTTTAAATTTTTTCGAGACAGGGTCTCCCTGTAGCCCCAGCTGACTTGGAACTCACTCCGTAGACCAGGCTGGCCTTGAATTCACAGAGATCCATCAGCCTGTGCCTCCCGAGTGCTAGGATCAAAGGTGTGTGCCACCATGCCCAGGTTGAAGAAGGTTCTTAGCTGGCATATGGGTGCTGGGAATTGAGCCTGGGTCCTCTGCAAGAGCAATCAGTACTCTTAACTGCTGGGCCATCTCTCTAGCCCTGCACACATTTCCTTACACAGTTATAAAGTTTGTTTATATATACATGTATATAACAATATTTAGACATATCAAGCATTCTCACTTATATGGCAGTCAATATAGAAAACAAATTTCTTGGGGCTGGAGTCATGGGCCATTCTTCCAGAGGATGTGGGTTTGGCTCCCATCACCCATAGCAGATAACACCTGTTCTCCACAGATACCAGGCATGAACTTCTTGCACTTACATACATACACACAGTCATACACATAAAATAAAACATTTTATTGTTTTTAAAAGAGCCAGGTATGGTTATGACCCCTTTATTCCTAGCATTCTGGAGGCAGAGGCAGGTGGATCTCTGTGGGATAGAGGCCATCAGGTCTCCTATCTAACATAGCAAGTTCCAGGCCAGCTTAAGTTACAGAGACCTTGTCTCGAAACAAAAACAAAAATAAAAAGAACAGATTTCTTTATATATCATTGCTAATGGTCTCACCACTGAGGTCTTTTTGCATCTCTAATTTATCTTGAATTATCTTTTCCTCAGAAATTCTCCAAGTTTAGAAAGTGTTCATCTTTAATGTTTTCAGGTTGATAACCATGCATGAAGGGTTATTGTAGCTTAAATAACAAAAATCATCCTCAAACTAAAATTTTATTTTATTTTATTTTATTTATTTTTGTATGTGTATGAGTGTACTGTCTGCTTGTAAGTTTGTGCACCCGTGTCGTGCAATGCCGTGGAGGTCAGAAGAGGGTCTCGGATTCCCCTGGAACTGGAGTTCTCCTAGAATTGGAGTTACAGATGGTTCTTAGCTGCCATGTGGGTGCTGGGGATTGAACCTGGGTCCTCTGCAAGAGCAGTCGGTACTCTTAACTGCTAGGCTATCTCTCCAGCCCCCTCAAACTAAATTTTTAAAAATGCATTGAAGGGGGCTTGTGGTGGTGGTGCATGCCTTTAATCCCAACACTTGGGAGGCAGAAGCAGGAAGATCTCTATCAGTTTGAGGACAGCCTGGTGTACATAGTGAGCTCTAAGAAAATTGGGGCTACAGGGAGATCCTGTCTCAAAATAAAAGCACTAAGTGACTCATTGAAACCTACCACAACTAAACTGGCATTAGTGATTTATTAACTATATAGTCTACCAAAGAAATAGTAAATGCCAAGCTGAAGAACCTTAATTTTAAATACCTCAGTGGTAGAATAGTGATTTTACATTTTAAATTATTTTTAAATCTTATGTGTATAAGTGTATTGCCTGCATATGTGTAAGTGCACAAGGAGGTCAGAAGAGGGTGTTGGATCCCTTGGAACTGGAGTTATGAACAGTTGTTAGCTGCCATGGGGGTGCTGGGAACTGAACCCCGGTCCTGGGCAAGAGCAGCCAGTGCTCTTAATCGCTAAACTATCTCTCCATTCCCTAGAATAGTGATTTACTTAATAAATAGTAAAATGTCTCCATATTGATCTTATCTATGATTTGTTGTTGAAGAAAATTGGTGAAATAATCTGATTGCTGGTTGCATGTGTACATATCCCCTATATTACCCCTTTAAGATTACATGAATTTTAAATGAATTCTAATAACATAATGATCACCATTGTTCCTCACATGAATTTCCCAAATAGAAATAAAAAAAATTCATGATCCACAGAAAAAAAATCACATCCTTTCCTAATTTGTAACTGGAGTGATAGTAAATTCACATTTCACATAAAGAGAGAAGAAGGAAATCAGAGAATGTGCAATTTCTAAAATAAAGTGGTGTGCAGACACAACCAGCAGCAAAGAGTGAGGTGTACAGATTCACAACTTTATATTTGAGAATGTATAATTTTTAGAAAAAGTCATTTGCTTAATAAATTCCAAATTTCAGTCCATGTCAGTTGTGATCAGGCAGTCATTACTATTCAGTGGCTATTTAGAGTAACGTAAAAATTATGGGATTCAGGGTCACAGCTAGTTAGGATCAGAACAGGAAACAGATACATGGTTTTAAAATTCAACTCATCTAAGAAAGGACGAAACCACTCTCAGATATCATCTCACTCCAGTACGGCTAGCTAAGATCAAGAAAACAAAAGACAACAGATGCTGGAGGGGTTGTGGGGAAAGGGGAACACTCATCCACTGCTGGTGGGAATGTAAACTTGTACAACCACTATGGAAAGCAGTGTGGAGAACCCTTAAAAGACTCAGAATGAGTTTACCACCTGACCCAATCATACCACTCCTGGGTATATATCCCAAAGACTCCTCCTACTGCAAAGATATATGCACATCCATGTTTATTGCAGCTCTCTTCACAGTAGTGAAGAGTGAGGTGACACAGTCCCAGAAAGACAGAGAATGGTTTCACTCATTTGTGGATGCTAACACCAAATCCCCCAGACAAAAGGCAAGCTGAACGACAGTATGGTTATATTTTTATTTATCTGAAAGCAACTATGTTGTTATAATGTGAATCTCTCAATGGGCTCTAGAATCCACCCACCAATTATTTTCAGACTCTGTAATAACTGTATATGGGTGGAGAGTAAGTATCCATATTTTAGAATAATATGAAATTAACGGAGGAAAATGTGAATTCCTAAGCATAAAAAACAGACTGAGAGAAGGAAGCAGGACAGTTATGGCAGAATGTATGATCTGGGATGGGATGGGGTGGGGTGGGGGTAAGGGATAGGGGAATATGCCTGAACTTAAATGAAAAATGATGTATGAAATACATAATACATCAATAAAAAATGTAAAAAAAGAAAGGATATAGTTAATTTTCATACATATTCTTTTCACTGAAAAGGTAATTAATACAATAATAAACGGTGTGGAAAGACAAACTCCCCTTATTTATTTGCCCAGGTTGGTAATGCTGTAATAATGATCAAACAGGGTTGAAGATAAGAACCCGCGTGAACCAGTCACACTGAGAAGGGGGTTTGGAAGGATGCTGGCTAGCATGGGGGTAAGACCTATGCTCTTGGGAGTTACATTTCCTATGTTAAATATTTGTTCTACAATTTTGGGAGTTACTTAATCTATCTAGGAATTTGAGTTTCCTGTTGCATAAAAAACAAACAGCTATCTCCGGTTTCTCTGAGAGATATGAGATCACTTTAAAGGAGTTAAGCAAATGCCTGGTATATATAAACTGCTTAAAATAAGCTAGGGTTGGGGCTGGAGAGATGGCCTAGCAGTTAAGAGTGCTGACCGCTCTTGCAGAGGACCTGGGTTCAATCCCCAGCACCCACATGGTGGCTGAAAACCTTCTTTGATTCCAGTTCCAGGGGAATCCGACACCCTTTTCTGACCTCCAAGGCATTGCACGTCACGGGTGCACCAACCTACATGCAGATACAGATAGTACATTCATACACATACATAAATAAATAAAAATTAAAAAAAATAAGCTAGGGTTCCATTAAGCTTTGAAGGTGTTGTTAAAAGTGAATGAGACTTCCACTTCTGGATTTGGGAAACAAATGTCTACTATCATTTCTATTACTAAGACGAAGCAAGAGAAGTAAATCAAATGTGAACAAGTGAAAAGGCTTGAAGCAGCTACTGAAGAGCAATGCCTTGAAAAGCCAAGAGCCTGGAGGGGGAACATCACAAAAGCAAAGTCAATACCACTTACTCCTGAACACATTTTCCAATTTATAGTGAAGACTTGGAGTCTGAGAGGATGAATAGAAGAACATCAGCATGTACCTCCAACTCAGGAAAAGTGTCTTGCCCCACCAAGGCAAACAAAACAAAACACAAACAACCAAGCTTCTGGTGGAGAACCCCTAAAAAAATCTATGATTTTAGAGTCAGGCATAAAACAGTATACCACCCTTAATTTTGAGTAAGCTTACCCCTTCAAAGGTTTAGGTTATCTGTCTAATCTTAAATGCCAAACAAATAAGGTAAATCTTCTTAAAGAAAGAAACTTTACAGCCTTAAACATATCTCTTTAGAATCTTGGAAACAGCACTTATCATCTGATGAGGCATTACCTAGCATGCATGCAAGGAGACATCACTAATGAATGAAAGCCAACAGAAAAATAAAGAGGGAGGGAGAACAGACAGAGATCCATATGAAATCCATATATTGGCCTGAGCTACAAATTATGAAAGGGATGTTTTAAATATGTTCAAAGAAATAAATGATCTATTAACAAAATGGTTAATTCATCAGGTAATTAAATCTGCAATTGGTAAATGAAAAAACAGCACTACTATAAGTTTGAAAGCTGTAATATAGCAGCAGTTGATAATTTTAGGGATGATTTTTAAAAAGCTCTACCTTCCTATTATGACTTTATCAGAAGTAAACCATGTTTGAAGTCAACTGAAATAAACAATCATACAGCAATATGAGCAGTAGTGTAAGACAGAACTTCAAACCTTTGGTTGAATAATATGGAGCTACAACCTCAGAAGAACAATTTTCTAAGGAAATCTGCACCACCCCTGTCACTCTCAAGACAGCTGTAGAGACAGGTGAACATTGGTACAGAAGGAGAGTGTTCTGAGCAGATCCACGCCTGCTCTTATTTTAGGTAGCAGGCATAATCCCATCAGAAGCAAAAACGCTATGGGAAGTGAAAGTGGATTTTATAATTTATTGATTATTCTTTATCTCCTCTGTATCATGAAATTAATGCTTTTGGAAAAATATATTGGGAGGTTGACAGGAATAGAGGTCATTTGAATGCTTGGTATGGGCTATCGGATGCTAATGGTCACTATGAGAAACATAAATACTGGATTTAATCATGTGAAGGCAATGAAAGTGAAATTTATTGAACTAAATTTATGTAATGTATTATTAGTTTTAACTTAACATTCAACTAAATCCTTTATTGGTGGGTTTTCTGTAAGAATTTTTTCTCAGTCAAAAAAAAAAAAGAATTTTTTCTCAGTCACATAAAACATAATAAAATTAAACAAAAGTGCCATGAGCTGGTAAGAAGGAATTTATGGTGGAATTGTGCTTATTTTTCCCTTTATGATTCCAAGTCTATACGTTAATTCTAAAAAGGAATACCAAGTTTTACCATTTGCATGGTACATTGTTTCAATCAGGTTGCCATTACAAGTTAACCAGGAATACCTCTCTTGATTATGCTGTAATCATATGATATGGTAAAGTCTACTTAGACAGGATTATTATTAAACAGCAAACATTAACGATAATTTATTAAGAGCAAATGAGGGCTGGAGAGATGGCCTAGTGGTTAGGAGCACCGACTGCTCTTGCAGAGGACCCGGGTTCGATCCCCAGCACCCAAGAACCGTCTGAAACTCCAATTCCAGGAGAACTCCAGTTCCAGGGGAATCCGACACCCTCTTCTGATCTCTGCGGCATTGTAGGACACGGGTGCACAAACCTGCATGCAGACAGTACATTGATACACATACAGAAATAAATAAAATAAAAAAAAGAGCAAATGAAAAGTAGATTTGTGATCTATTATACATAGTCTCCTTGAGGAACCTAGAATCATTAAATAAGGAGTTTTGGTATGGGATTTGTTTCTGGCTTAATTGTGTTTTCTAAGCAGGTGATTTAATCTCTTTGGTTCAGTTTGCTATACATTACCTAGCTCCATAATGAACCCACAGATATTTATGGAACTCACTCTATGCTCCAGTGCTCTTATGGAGTATTAACATTATTAAGGACCCAGGGATCCCAGAACTCTTGGACGTTACATGATGTGCAAGTACTTTGTGAAGGATGACAGGCAATGCAGAGCACGAATTTTGGCTGCATGCCACAATATATCTTTTTTATAAAGTTCTAAGAATTTCTGATTGTTACCTCAAATGCAAGGAGACTTTACATGTATGTGCAGGTACATATGCGGGCACATGTGTGTGATGGCCGATGGCCAGAGTACAACCTCCACTGTCATTCCTCAGGAGCCATCCCTCTTGAGTTTCAGGCAATGTCTCTGGCTGGAGCCCTCCAAGCTGACTAGGCTGGCTGGCCAATGAGTCCCAGGACTTCATCTCCATCTGTCTCCCCAGTGTTAGGGTTACAAGGCCACTCCACTTTATCTGGTTTGTTTACAACATGTACTCTGAGGGATAGAACTCAGATACTCATGCTTGCATAACAAGCACTTTACCACCTGAGCACTTTAACAACGGAGAAACAGACTCTTATTTTGGAAAAACTTTACAATGAGAAGTTTAAGAACAATTTTCCCTTGTAGTCCTGGGGATCAAACTCAGGGCTTTGGTTATGCTAAGCAAACGCTTTAGCCCTGAAATACTACAAACAGAAACTTAATAAAGCAAAATATATGGCAGTTAGCAAGAAAAAAAGAAAGGAAAGAAACTGCCTTCTGATAAAAGGGATAGAAAAGGAGATAACAAAGTACAAAGGAACCCTATGAACCCAGAGGACTGAGTGCAGATCTGTAACCACAGTCAGGCAACAGCAAACTGCCTGTCAGCTTAATAGTCCCCATGACAAAACAAGAAAACCATAATGGGAATTGTCTTCGATTAAAATAAAAAAAAGAATTGAAAAACATTTTAAAATGCCAACTCAGAACAAAGGGAGAATAGAAGAATCAGTTCTTACTCTGGAATGTGAGATACTCATTGAGCACAGTCTAAATAAAGATGTAATTTTGATAGTAAAGACTAGAGAGTGAGGCCACCATAACAACGCAAACCTCTGTTTTGACAGTGTCTACTGTGGGTGAGATCTAAGACACCAGACTTACTGACTCTGATATTTCCAGAATCAATTCTAACCACTGTTGGTTAAAACTGCAGAAAACTTGAAAAGAAAATGTGTACAGTGATATTCCAGCAATACACCAGGCTACATTGAAGACTAGGAATAAATGAAGACCCCGAGCACAGACCTCTCAGCTCCAGAGAAGGTGATGTGAGAATGTATAGTGTGAAGTGATAACCAAGCATAGCTTGAATAAAACAATTAGGGCAGGACACAGCCACATCACTCTCCATTGAGAGTATCCCAAGTACATGAAGTTTCGCATGGAAAACCTCTTTCAAAGAATAGAAACAACTAGCACAGTCGCTAGGCTTTTAGAAGTTGTTCTATTTAGGTGAAATTTAATAGCACTTAGCTTTATGACATAGATGAATTTCAAAAGAATTGAGCACAGTGAATCCTTTATTGTCAACAACCTTTTGACAATCAGGGATTCATTTTCAAACAAAAAAGCACCCCTTCAACTGAAAGAAGACACAAAAATACTCATTAACCTATGGATTAATCATGTCCATTAATAATTTACATCGTCAGTACTTTTCTTATAACTACCAACTGCCTAAAAATTATAACTGCAGTTCTTGCTACTTTATCCAAATATTCTTGGTCTAGTAGACTTCTACACTGTGAGGAAAGTTTGAAATCAAATGCACTGTTACTCTAGTCTAAACATCCTGTAAACTTAAACCTACAATTTAGTAACTTTTCATTCTTTGTCAATTTGTTAACTTGAAAAAAAGATATAATTTAAGGTCTCTTACAGGTTTGGGCACTTAGGGTTATAACTATCCTGCATGATTACAATGGACATTGAACAGAAGAATTGTAGGCATAACTGCCATGGAACCCCTAGTATTGGGTCACCCATTTTTTATTTTCACTATTATTTGGGGAATCTGAATAAAAAAGAAGTCAACAAGGCAACCCACCTAAAACCTGGAGTATAAATACCTATATAGGGAAGAAAAAATCCTTACAAATAAGAATTTTTTTCTTAGTGATATTTTTAATAATTCTATTATAAGATAGATAATCAATAATTTTATAAATTCATGGGTCATAATGTCAATGATATCAGAAAACAAAACCAAGCCTCCAATATCAATTGTCATTGCTTGGTAACCGAGATTAAATTAAAGATTTCCGGGCTGGAGAGATGGCCTAGTGGTTAAGAGCGCTGACTGCTCTTGCAGAGGACCCAGGTTCGATCCCCAGCACCCACATGGAGGCTGAGAACTGTCTTTGACTCCAGTCCCAGGGGAAATTGATGCCCTCTTCTGACTTTGTGGCATTGCATGACACGGGTGCACAGACTTACATGCAGACAGTACATTCATACACATAAAAAAAAAACCAAAAATTTTTTAAAAAGCTAAAAAAATAAAGATTTCTTTATTAAAAACCAACAAGAAAATGATTTGAAGTTTATGAATAAAATACCCATTTCTTAAAACTTGAAGGAAAGAAAGGGTCATGGTCAAGGTCAAAGCACCCCATCACTTACTTCTTTGTATCCAAAGATGATGCGTCCATCCATGAGGAGAGTTGCCTGGAAGGTGAAGCTTCCCAAGTTGTAATTGTCCTGCAGGTGGACGTGGTCCCACTGGACAACAAGTGCTGTGCCTACAAGCCCAGAAGAAAGAAGAAACCAGTGAGAAGAATGAATCTCAGTCCTAGGAGTGCATTCACAGATGTCTATTTAGTGTAGAATCTGGTATTGGTGCTATTTCAATTTTATGTGGGTAATTAGAATTCTGATGCTGGAATGACATTTGGGAATGTTTTTAAAGAATTGAGTATTCTTTAAATATTCTTTAAAGATCTAAGCTCATTATGGAGGTTAATATGGATCCTGCCAAGCTTGGGGGATTTTGCCTTAGGAATGTCATTAATGTTAATGGGCACTATCTGCTTAAACTTACCTGAGTCACTTCCTAAACAGTACAGTGTACTGAATGAATTCAAAATACTTTGTCAAATGCCGAGCAAGAACACATTCAAATGAGCTAGTCTTGCTTATAAAGGATTTGAAAGTACATTTGGAACTTAGAATCCTAGCATTCTACTGAAGAAGTTCCTATAATATGAATGTGGATTTTCCTCTTTGATTAACTATACCTCCATTTCTGTTTTTACTGCATTGGTTCCAGGAGCCTGAAAAGCTCTTTAAAGGGCTGATCACTGAACTTCCCTTGAAGGACATGAGGGGAAGCTGATCAGCTGAACATTATATTCTGATGGCTCAATCTGCTACTCTTCACAATGAAACCACTGACGTGCAAAGTCAGTTGAAATATCCTTCGATATTCAAGACACCAATGAGAATCCTGTGTGGTTTAACTGACATTGTGTACTCTACTTCCAATACACAGTGGATAGCTACAATTTTTGCTTAGGTTGAAATGTTGGTTTTAATCCTTGTGCCATAAAATGATTTATCAGAAATTAAGCAAAACTAAAAAAATAAAATTTATCTCCTGACAATAATTTAGCTTTGAAAATTATTGCTCCGTGGTAAAATTAACATTCAACAACCAGTTTGGGCATTAGTTATGATTCTTGAGGTAGCTGAAAATTTTAGACTTTAAGCATTTTGATTGCCTGGGCATAAATCGAAAGAGCATGTTAATATATAGAAAAATATTTCCTTTGAGATAAAATTTTAGATATAGCTGGGCATGGTGGGTCACACCTTTAATCCCAGAACTCCAGAAGCAGGGGCAGAAGCAGAGGCAGAGGCAGAAGCAGGCAGATCATGTGACCTTGGCTAGCCTGGTATACAAAGAGAGATCAGGCCAGCTGGAGCTACAAGGCTGGAGCTATCCTAGCTCAAAACACACCAAACCAACTAACCAACCAAACAAAAAGAAAACAAAAACCAACTTTAGAAATAACAAAATGTTGGTGAACTTGATCATGGAACTTTTTTTTTTTCTTTTATTTATTCTTTTTTTTTTTTTTTTTCTTTTTGGTATTTTTCAGACAGGGTCTCCCTTTAGTCCCAGCAGGCCTGGAGCTCACTCTATAGACCAGGCTGGCCTTGAACTCACAGAGATCCGCCTGCCTCTGCCTTCCAAGTGCTAGGATTAAAGGCGTGCGCCACCACGCCCGGCTAATTTTATTTATTCTTTATGTGTATGAATGCACTGTCTTGCATGCAGGTCTGTGCTAGAAGACTCCTGTGCGAGACGTTTCTTGGCTATAGTTTCCCAGTCCTTTAAAAAATTATGCCATAGATGCTGTGAAGGAGAGCCTGGTCTCACCTATGATAGTGTTGGATGTTTCTTAAGTTTAAAAGTTCCATGATCAAGGGGCTGGAGAGATGGCCTGGTGGTTGAGGGCGCCGACTGCTCTTGCGGAGGACCGGGTTCGATCCCCAGCCCCACATGGCGGCTGAGAGCCGTCTTTGTCTCCGGTTCCGGGGAATCCGATGCCCTCTTCTGAACCCCGCAGCATGCACAGACATGGGTGCACAAACTNCCAGCTGGCCTGGAGCTCACTCTATAGACCAGGCTGGCCTTGAACTCACAGAGATCCGCCTGCCTCTGCCTCCCAAGTGCTAGGATTAAAGGCGTGCGCCACCACGCCCGGCTAATTTTATTTATTCTTTATGTGTATGAATGCACTGTCTTGCATGCAGGTCTGTGCACCCATGTCGTGCAATGCTGCGGAGGTCAGAAGAGGGCATCGGATTTCCCTGGAACCGGAGACAAAGACGGCTCTCAGCCGCCATGTGGGTGCTGGGGATCGAACCCGGGTCCTCCGCAAGAGCAGTCGGCGCCCTCAACCACCAGGCCATCTCTCCAGCCCCTTGATCATGGAACTTTTAAACTTAAGAAACATCCAACACTATCATAGGTGAGACCAGGCTCTCCTTCACAGCATCTATGGCATAATTTTTTAAAGACTGGGAAACTATAGCCAAGAAACGTCTCGCACAGGAGTCTTCTACTCGCGCCCCCAAAGTCTATATCATTCAAGTCTTTATTGTCTAACTTCTACCATACCCTGTTAACTACTCCTGCAAATTTTCTTTCTAAGCTCAGACAGAATTCATCAGCATGCAGTTGTTTCTTGTCCTTTAACATAGGAAGGATGATTAATGGCTTCAAAGGGATTTCAATATTTAATATAAGAAACTACAATGGCTTTAAATTTTTTTGTGAAAATTAGAGGTGAACATAAACCAAGATTCCAGTGTATATTCTAGTGAAGCTTTTTCTAACACACTGCCAGCAGTAGGTATTCAAATGAACCCTGCATGTCCATGCTAGCTTTTCATTGTGGAGTGGAGCAGTGACCTAGCATTTACTTATTTCTGTGCTTCAGCACAATAGTAATAGACATATTTTTTGAGTATCAATGTTTTCATTAACTTTTGAAATTTGCTAAGAAATTTCATTTTTGTTTATCATTATTTCAAGTTTTATTATTTTTTATTCAAGTTTTATTATTTATTATTTCATCTTTTATTAAATATGGCTAAAATCAAACATTCAGTGACAGCCAGGTGAGGGGGGATGGCTTTTATCCTGATTTGGTTTTAACTTATAACATTGGAAAACTGTGCTGTAGAGTAAAAGAAAACTATCAGCTAAAGAACTCATATTTACAGAGCTCTAAGAGGTGATCCACCTGCACTGCTTCTCTGAAGTGATTTAAGCCTGCACACCAGACCATCCAGGTTTCTATCCCTGCCTAGGTATTATTGGAACTAAGCTTCTCGAATTATAATTACCTGATCAGTAATGGATGTCAACAGTTTGTCTTCAAAATAATGGCAGAACTAGAATACAGTACTGCTATGGAAGGGCAGTATCAACTTTATTTCTGATTCTATACTTGATCAGGATGATAATTTCTGATGTTCTATTTATGAATCATCAAATTAATTTTTTAATAAAATATCATTTTTATAACCTTTCCCTTTGTGTATTAGCATTTTGTGACTCATACAGACTGCAATTACACTTTGGGCTAGCTAAAAGAGTTGGAAGAATTAACTCAATTTTTAAATCTAGTCCTTTCTTTTTTAATTTTTCATTGACATTTTGTATATTTCATGCATCATTTTCCATTCCAATTTGGATACCTTCCCCTCTCCCTGCCCCTCACCCCACCCCAGTTTATGCATTCTGCCATACATGTCTTGCATCTTTCCAAGGATTTTTTTTCTGCAGAGGCTTGTTGTTTTGAGCAGAATTTAATTGTATCAGTCAGTTCTTTGACCCAGCCCTTATGTTGTTGTTGTTCCCTCCCATTTGTATTACTCCAAATTATGCCTAGAGCTTTCTTTTTTTAATCTTTTATTGAAGTTTTGTGTATTTCCTACATCCCTTCTCAGTTCAATCCAGAATCATTTCCCCCTCCCTGCCCCCCGCCCCTCCCAAGTTCATGCAGTCTACCATACATGTCCTGTTTCCCCTTCTGAGTCTTTCCAAAGTTTTTCAAAGCAGATTATTTTTTGGGGGGGGGGGAACTCTACTGCTTCAGTCAGTTCCCTGTGCCAGTTCTTTTGTCGTTGTTGTTTCCTCCAATCCGTATTGTTTCAACATATGCATTTATATATGTCACACATGTACTAAAATCATGTCATCTGAAAATAAATTGTATGTTATTTCTGAATCATTCTTATTGAAGTTTTCTCTTAGAACAAATGTTGGGGCCTGCCACTGTGCCCTCTAGACGTGGTTGCTTCCTTAAAATGCTGATTCTAATTTTAAAGTGGATGCCATTGACCCTAACCAATCCAAGTCAAGAGTATTTCAACAAGTTGTTATGATATTGAGAGCCTTACAATAAATTGCTTCATCTGTTAATATATAACATAGGAGTGACTCAACCTGCTTTAGGAACTTGGTATCCCATGTTCAGCACACAGAAACTACTGCAACGAGGAAAATACATTAACTCTCAAGTCACCATAAATCCAAACTTCTCAGATTAATACTTAAACATTTGTTTTTCATTTATTCATCCATCAAATAATGATTTTGACACAGTGCCATCTAAGAACCTATTACTATGTAGATGTCTGAATATATAGTGATAATTTTTATTTGTGAAGAATTTAGAGGCCATTTGGATGAGTAGATATTAATTTATAAAGCAATTATAAAAAATCACACACTAGGGGGCTGGAGAGATGGCCTAGCGGTTAAGAGCGCCGACCGCTCTTACAGAGGACCCAGGTTCGATCCCCAGCACCCACATGGCAGCTGAGAACCGTTTGAAACTCCAATTCCAGGAGAACTCCAGTTCCAGGGGAATCCGAGACCGTCTTCTGACCTCCGCGGCATTGCACGACACGGGTGCACAAACCTACATGCAGACAGTACATTCACACACATATAGAAATAAAATTAATTAAAAAAATTAAAAAAATCACACACTAACAGACTATCTGAGAACATGTGGGAAGTGAGAATTACTTAATATATTTTATCATTTTGATGTGATACTATGAAAACCTAAACAACCTGTTCTCATAAACCAATGTCCTTAACAGCATGTACTAAGTAATAAGGTTTGGAAAAGTATCAGCTTTCAAGAAATGGGTTCTTGGGTTCATAGAACAAATCCCTATGATGGACAAAGCTTAGGAGAAGTTTCTGGTTGTAGTTCTGCCTCTCTCTATATATAGTTATATATTTATATTTACATGTTACTTGAACACATTAGGCATTATCAGCTCATGAGTTTGAACCAAACAAGTTGGGAAATAGAATAAATCAGTTCTTAAAGTAATAAGGAAAAATAGTTACTATGGGTGACATTTAGAGTTAATTAGCATTATACCACACTTTGGTGTTATTTAAAATGTTGAAGATATATTTGCTGAAGGGTATGTTTAACTGTGCTTAGTGACTTCCATCCTTTGCTATGATGACCTGTGAAATGGCTGTTTTCACACTAGCTAGCTATAAAATGACTTTTATAATGAAATGTTAATTTTTCCCCAAGGGTACCCTCATTTTTAAGTCCACAGAACTTACTAGAAAATTTAAACTTTACCCTTGACCATTAGAACTCCTTCAGTACCTTAAATTATTCCCACTTTTATTCAGAGATGAAATTGTCATTTTAGCAAATAAACATTATTTGGGATTATGAACAGTTTATTAAATACTTTTAAATTAATTATTTGACTGCAAGCTATTCTTCTATGCCTCTAATTTATTCCCTTTACCAAAGTCACACCTTCCAATAAGATATAAAGGTCAATATTTATTTATGGATCCAAGCACTTGAGTCTTCTATTTAAATTTTAATGGTATTTAATGATACATTATAGGTTTTATCAATTATTTTCTATGCCCTCCAAAGATTACTGTCAGTATACTTGATAAATCTTTATTTTTTTGTCTTTTTGAGACAGGTTCTCCCTGTAGCTCCAGCTGTTCTGGAACTCAATATATATACCAGGCTGGCCTCGAACTCACAGAGATCCACTTGCCTCTGCCTCCCGAGTACTGGGATTAAAGGTGCGCATCACTACCCCTGGCTACTTGGTAAATCTTAACATGACCTATTTCATATCTTAAAATTGGGAACATTATATCTATTAGGTAAAATTTAAGTATCTATGACTTTATATTTTTGAAAGGGTATGTTCAGCTTACCATGACAAAGGAATCATAAATTGTAAAAAATTAATGTCAATGTAGTATGTGAAATGCCTCTACTTAAAGATCATACTTAACTAGATCTTTGAAATAGAGAAGACTTATTGAAATAGAATAAAATATATGTGTTTGTTTTGTTTGAGCTGCTGTTGACAGCAACTCATTTATTTTACTATGTAAGAGTTGTAAAAAATTATTGTTAAAAGAAGAAATTAGTGAATGAATGAATGAATGAATGAATGGAGAGCCATTTGATCGTGTATTTTACCACATTTAAGACTTTGACATTTATTGTTTCAAAGCATTTCCATCAAGCAGCTTAAGAACATGATCTAAATGTGAACAAAGATTGATAAGAATCTTATGCTTATTGTTTAAAGATAAGCATATAATACAGAAAGACTAATTAATACTTACCATTATCAAAGTACCTGACTGTTGAATTTCTGGATACACTGGGGTCGAAATTTGCCATTAGAGGGGCTATGTACTGTGTGGCTGTTAGCATTCGATGTACAACTTCTCCAGTGTATATGAAACCTGAAATGAGGAAAACAGGAAATATTTTTTAAAAAGACTCCCAGATAAAGTTATAAGTAAAATAGCTCAACTCAATTGCAGTCACATTTTGTACTTACAATGGAACAAGGAACACTTCATATCTGATTAACAATGCTTGGTCTGGATAAAGTGAAAATCCTCATATAATTTGGGAATACCTTGCAGTATTTATTATCTGCATCTATAACACATATACTTGTAATTGTGGGAAGAGTGGCCATTATCTGGTAGAGATTATGAGTTTAAAA
Organism: Rhizomys pruinosus; assembly: GCA_009823505.1. Lineage (NCBI taxonomy): Eukaryota > Metazoa > Chordata > Mammalia > Rodentia > Spalacidae > Rhizomys > Rhizomys pruinosus. The sequence continues at coordinate 378,149 of VZQC01012165.1, forward strand.
ATTTCAATACTCTTCTATAGTGCATCAAATAGTCCTTTTTCTTAATCCCATTATTTTCACACTAACCTAACTAACATGCAAGCTCTTTTTTACAGGTGGGTTTCTTTTCATTACATTTATTCTAATTTGTATTTTTGGGCACAGAGATTAAATCCAGCAGTTTATACACAAGCTAAACATGCATTCTACCAGTGAGCTAAACTACACTATAATCTCTGCATTAAAAGACCCTACATGGGAAGTGGCAAAAAAGTTTCTACACTTTTAATATTTTTATAGGTTATTTTTCTGGTCCTATCTATTCGGTGTTCTGTGTGCTACTTATATTTGTAAGGGTGTGTCTTTCCTTAATTTTGGGAAACTTTCTTCTACCATCCTGTTGAGAACCTGGTCAATACCATTATCCTGATATTATTCTCTTTCCTCTATTCCTATGATGTGGAAGTTTTGTCTTTTTGTGGTGTACACATTTCAAGAATATTCCATTCCTGTGTTTGTTTGTTTTTTTAAATCATGATCTTTGCTTGAGCAGTCCAATTCTTCAACTTTGTTGTCCAGTCTTGATAATCTGTTTTCTACTACATTCATTCTGTGCTGAGACTTTCTTCTGTCGTTTCCAGGTGGCTTATTGAGTGTTTCACTTCCTTCTTCATTTCAGCCTGAGTTTTCTTCAGTATTTCTATCTCTTTTGTGAATTCAGTCAGAAGTTTTCCCTATCTTCTTTTAGTTCTTTGATTTTTTTTTTTTGTATATTCTTTAAATCCTTGAATTCTTTGATCAAGTTTATGATTGGTCTTTTAAATTCTGTGTTCTGAGTTATGTCTGGGGCGGGGGTGCTCATTGTAGAACTTTTCTATAGGACTGGTATTGTTTAGTGTAGACATATAATTTTGGTTTTTCATGTTATTATTTTTCATTGTAATTTTGGCATGTGGATTTCTTTTGTTGTTTGTGATTCTGATATGAAACTCACATCTTCGTTTGTTGAGTTGAAGACTGACGTCATTTATATTCTTGATGTGTCTTGGTCATTTTCTTATTAGGTATGAAAGGCTTGTTAGTCTAGGCTTCAAGTTCTCTCTTCTGATTTTTGTATTGGAGGGACCAGCTGGTTCTCATCCAGCTTGTCAGGAGCTTCCCCAGATGTTCAAATCAAGGATAAATCAGATATTTTCAGGCTTCCTTCTAAGGTGTTGGCTACTACAAGCCGGCAGGCACAGAACAGGTTGGGAAGTTTGCTGGGAATGCTTGTCAGGTGCTCTTGGGCAGTCTGCAAAGGTCTGGAACCCTACTAAAACACAGGGGAGTCTGTAGTAGGTTGGGTATGGTGCAAATAGGGAAGTTCACCACCAGATGAGGCCTCCTTCAGGCTCTCAGGCAGGCTGGAAATGTCTGGATCTGTGTCCACAGGCAGAGGGGATACTTCCATGACAAAGCCTTTAAATTTGTCTGAATACTATAGCCTTTATAAGTCTAGAGCCCCATCAAAAGCTAAGGTCTATAATGGTTTGCAGATAAAATGGAAAAATATTGTCGACCCACAAACGTCTTTCTAGAGTGTTCTCAGCTCCAGCCTATTTCAGTCATTGCAGTGAGAGACATTTACATAGTGAGAGACATAGTGAGGACCTTAGCTCTGAATTAACTTTCAATAGCTCCTGTGTTAAAACTGGAACGCATTTTCAATTATTCACACCAGGTTTATTTACTTTGTGAATTATCCATGACAAATTGTTAATCTCACACTGGCTTTTTGCCTCCAAGGTCCTTATCTGCCTAAAAGAAAAGTCAGTTCAGGGAATACTTGCTAATTTTAACATTAATCTAAAAAACACAAGCATAAATATGACATTTAATTTAATACAAATTAAAATTAAAAGCAAATTACTCGTGACAATATAATATAAATTTTAGGTGATTATGACTTGACTAAAGACAGAGACTCTTATAGATCAATTTTTCTACAAGAAAATGAAAACATGATTTTTTAAAAAAGAGTATAGCTGTTAAGCCTCCAAAAGTGTTAAATTTTGTTATCTCATGATCTGAATAAAGATTTCATTGGCATATTGTGGCCTTTAGTGTTTCAAATTGTAAATTGTGATTTTTATATATAAGTCATTGAAAAATTAAATCTGTGGGTATTAATATATTTGATAATTACTTATTACTTATAATGACAAATAATAAAAGAAATGATGCCGATAAGATCATGGCACTTATATTTCTATATATATTTTCAGTTATTTCCTTGTGTGTACTTCCTCAGACTGGTAAACATAAAGAGTAACTGTTTTTCAGAACCCATAATTAATTATTTTCTTGTCCTCACCATTATTCATTTATCATTTTATCATTAAAATGAAAAAAAAATTCTGTAGATGAAACCTTGAAAGAAAAAGTTTAAATTAGGTCCTGAAGGAGTTCTTTCTGAGTTAGCTACAGATAACTGCTCTGCATATCTACTTCCCAGCCTAAGCAGTAATAGAAACAGCTGCTTAGCTCCCAGTGCAGAGTAAAAGAAGATAATCTTAAATTACTACAATTTCCATTGACTAAAGCAACAATGTAAACAAAACAAAACAAAATACAGAAGCAATTCCTAAAAAAAGAGTCACAAAATACAAGAATACTGCTATTTTCAAATACTTCTCTTTTCTTTAAAAACTTTAAAATTTATTTTCATTTTATGTGTATGAGTGTAGCTTGCATGGATGCAATTGCATCTGTGTGTAATGCTCATGAAGGCCAGAAGAGGGCGTCACACACTCTGCAACTGGCATTAGTGACTGTTGTTAGCCACCACATGGGTGCTTGGAATCCAATCCAGGTCCTGTGCAAGAACAGTCAGCGCTCTTAGCCTCTGACTCATCTCTCCAGCCTTATTTTTCTTTTTGTCATTTTTATTGACATATAACGTTTGTCTCTATTTCTGAGACACAATGCAATGGTTTGATTCATGTATGTATTGGACAGGAATCAAGCTCAGGTAATTAGTATATTCATCACCTTCAGTTTGATTATTGATTCCTAGTATATTCAAAGTCTCTCTAACTGTGCTATGTTTAGATAACTCAGTACTGTTAGCTTTATTCATTATGCTGTGGCAGACCTTCAGGATTTATTCCTGTTAACTGTGACACTGATGTGTGGCCATTCTCCTTACTCTGTTGCCTCTTCTCTTTCTAGTAGCTGCATTCAGCTTCCAATATCTACCAGACCAACTGGTTTAGATTCTACATATCTAAGCATCATTACCCACATTCAAAATTTGTAAGATATATGCATGTTCCTCTAAGTACTTCTACATAGATTGGCAAGAAATTATTCTTTTTCAGCCTTCTTTGACCATCAGGAAAGCTTTCCAGGCCAAAAATTTTCTATGTTACAAAGAAATTCAAATTGTTCCCCAAAGAATAAACACATGGAAGGATATCTACAATAGGTAGCAATGAAGGTATAGTTCTAGTTCTCCAGCCTTGCATTATGTTAGCACTAAAATGAATTATAAGGGCTGGCAAAATGGTTCAGTGGGTATAGGTGCGTGCTGCCAACCCCGAGGACCTGAGTTCAATCCCTAGGACCCACTGGTGGGGAAAGAGAAGCAACTCCTTCCCACAAGCTGTCCTATGACCTCAACACATACACACATACACACACACACACACAATAAATGTAATAAATAATAATAATAATAATAATAAATAAGTAATTTGAAAATATAAAAAAATGAATTATACTCTCTCTCTCTCTCTCTCTTTCTCTCTCCCTCTCTCTCTCTCTCCAGGGTCTCCCTGTCAGTAGCTCTGGCTGGCGTGGAACTCACTATGTAGACAGGCTGGCCTCAATCTCACAGAGATCTGCTTGTCAGTGCCTTTTGATTGCTGGGCTTAAAAGGCATGCACCTCCATGCCTGGCTATGAATTATAATTTCTCTTATGAGTGGTCTATGGTTGCTGCCACTTCATTGCTTGGGAGACAGATATCATCACTACTAATGTGAATAAACCCTAGCCGCCTGGAGATAAAGGACCTAATACGCAAAACAAAAAACAAACAAAAAAAAAACCAACAAACAAAAAAAACAACAAACAAACAACCCCCCCTCCCTGAATTTTGCTAATCCAGGGAATACTTTTGGGTTTTTCTCGAATATACTAAAACTTAATTTCTTTCAATATTCCAACTTAGTCATAAATGAACAAGAATCAAAATGTTTGATTCTAGCAAAGGTGTCTACTGACAGATTAAAAAAAAAACATTTAAGCAGTGGTTAAGGAATGAAGAGAAATCTATAGGCTGAAAAAAGGGAAATCATTAGATTTCTCTGTTCAATATGAGATTGAAGCATAAATAGTAGTCATTTTTTGTGGTCATGAGATTCAAGGAAAAGTTACCATACAGGGGATTCAGAACTGAGGGAAACTTTTTCACTAAAAAGAATCAAATAAAAGAAGCAAGCATGTTTTGCTCTTTGAATCTTAAATACCAGCATGATTCTTCCCTTTGGTCCTAACCACAGTAAGCCTAGAGTGAAGTTATGAGCTTGAATTATGCTTTGTTCATGGGTAAAGTCTCTCCTATGGGTGGTCTTTAGTTGTGGATAATTTGATTTCAAATATGTAAACGTCACATTCAAGTGATTCTGGGATTGTCAAGATACATCTTGACATGAATAAATCCTATTCAGTCATTATGTATTTACATTTTAAAAATAATGAAATCAGTCAGTGTCAATCAATAGAATGTGTATAATTACGTTATGTTCAGATATTTCACTTCATCACTGTAATAACTTGGAAAAATGATGACATCTTTATTTTCATTTATTTAATGAAATATTTAATAAGGATGGATAATTTGCCCAATACCACACAGCTTTAATGGGTCTTGTGATTCCAAATTTCATGAGTGCTTCAGGGCGTTTTCAGAAATGAAGTGAGTCCATCCTTACATCAGGTCCTGCAGAAGCCAGGAAGGTAAATGGCATTTGTGTTTACTTTTTCTGAGGTCATTTCTAAGACAACTACTCTGCAGAAAGTTTAAAATGCCACAAAAGGAGAATTTCTAGAGCTCCAAACTCTCCTTCTCTGGGTTTTATAAGCAATTTGAAGAGGAAAAGGTCTTTTTTTTCTCTGACAGTTCCAGCATCTATGCTGTAGAGCAGAGTTGGAATTTCCATGTCACCAAAGCCTCTGCTTTTTTTTTTTTTTTTTGTCTTTCTGAGACGGGGTCTCCCTTTAGTCCCAGCTGGCCTGGAGCTCACTCTATAGACCAGGTGGGCCTTGAACTCACAAAGATCCACCTGCCTCTGCCTCCCGAGTGCTGGGATTAAAGGCATATGCCACCACCGGCTCAAAGCCTCTGCCTTTTAATTGGACAATTTTATAAACCTTTTTTATTCCTCTATGACAATTCACCAAATGAGACTAATATCAATCAACAATGGTAAGAGAGTTACACACAATCTGAAAATTTATTTCATGCGAGAATCAAATGGTTTCTTAGTGGGGTTTCCAAATGACTTAACCCTTCTGAGCCTTAGTTTACTGATATTTATTAAATGGGAAGGAAATTTGATTGGGAGATAGCATTGCACATTTGAAAATGGGGCTAGAGATGCAGTTCAGTGGTAGAGTGCGGCATAGCATGGTGTGTCCACTCTACCACCTAACTGCCATTAACTGTCACACAAACACATACACACCTAACACTCTGGCTGTCATTAACTATAACACACACGTACACACATGCACCATGGATGGACACACAAATACACACCACACAAACCACACACACCACAGACACCACACACCACACACATACATAAACATACACACACACACATACCCCACACACACTTGCTGAAAACCAACCAATCTCCTTTTCTCTATTGCCCACCATTTGAGATATTTTCTAATATACACTAGTAGATTGTAAACTTATAATAGGATGCTTATATGACTTTAAACTGTGGTTCAGACCTAAACGTGTTTATATGTGTTGTTCCTACTTGGGTTGGGGTCCACTGTTGAATTTAACTACAAGGAAAGGTAATAAAATTCCTTAATGCCCATGGTTTTAGTGTCATATATCTTTCCTTCCGCTCTGAGGAAGGAGAACCTTGTGAAAACATCGGCCTCCTGTGGGCTGCAAATGGCTGTTTCATTTCCTTTTCGGCAGTGCCATTGTAATAAAGGAGGCAGAGGATTCTATAGTAGTGAAACTTCTGCAAAATTTTAATGTGCAAAGGCTATGTAAAGTATTTTATTTTATCATCTTTCTGTTGATATTTTTTGACCCCGGAGGCAATATTGGCGTCAATCCATATGCCTGTAGGGCACTTACCACGTAGTTAAATGATGTCTTCCCAGTATAGTTGACAATAGCCTATGTAAGGCCTGTGTCATCTTTATTAAGGTGTCTTTCCCCATTAATCAAATGGATATGAAGCTTATGGATGAGGATTTATAGAACAAGTTCCTCATTGTAATTTCTCCCTAAACTCATATGGGGCATATTGTTGTGCTCATGAAAACCTGAGTTGATGAACTGGGTGTTGTCTGTAGTCGTTTTGTTAATCAGACAGTGCTCATGGGAGCAAAACAATAAAGCCTGAGCAAATTTTACTTTAGTTTTCTTATTTCATTTTATTAATGAATGGACTTTCACACATTATAAACTACCCCTTTTAAGACAAATACTCATGTATAATTGAATTTTAAATAAAACCATATGTGACTTCATTTGTGGTTAATTATCTGGCAAAGTGACTGTCTGCTAGCAACAACTGTACAATGATGGGTGTCCTGTAACAGGCTTCCTCCAAACAAAATTGGTGCTTGTAGACACTGTGCTTCACGAGGGCAATATTGGTTTATACACACAACCTAGACAGCTAATAAATATATTCTGAAATTCAGAAGAGATTACTAACCACTGTTGTCCTAGGAAGAAACCTATGATAATGTCAACAAATTTCCATTTATAGTTTCAATTGGGTATCAAGTTAAAGGACAGGAAGGATATATAATGTGCTAAAATATAGCCAATGGTTTTTCTCTGATCACCTATAATATTGCCAATAAACAAATATTTCCCTTTAAGTTTCCAACAACTGTTGTCAAAGTAAAATATATCAAACATATTTCATAACATACATTTGAAATATATCTGTTAAAACACATTTCATAGCATAGGCTGTTTCATTGCCCTGGCTTAAGATACCACTGGGTATAACCTTAAAAAGCCATTTCCTTTGGGAAGGGATACACAAGGCAACCTGATTGCGTGCTATAAATTGTGTTCATGATATAACCATTATAAGTATGTTGAATATATAAAGCAACTCTCCCTAATTTGAGAAGAATGGGAGCTAAATCTACAAAGAAAAGATAGAAAAATAACAACAATGATAATACCCTCATCCATTTTCATTTAGAACTAATAACAAGATTGGTGACTTCAATTTCTTTCTTCTTTGATCTCATCTATTAATAAAATCAACATAGCTTTCTCAAACTTAATTTCCATTAATTTCTCATGGTCAAAGTCAATGGCTCCTTCTTCCACCCTCTCAAATGCTTCTGATTTCTATGATTTCTCCTCATGAGCTTGCTTATACGGCAGACAGTGTGCATTAAGTCCCCAAAGTTGCATGGTATATAAAGCATTTGGCTCCTGGTACAGGCACTGAACTGATCTTTTTTAATATTGAAAATCAAGTTTATCTCTCTTCTTCAGATAATAATTCTCTTCTTCAGGTAATAATTCAAAAGCTATAGTGATATAGGAAGAGTGGTAACAGCAATGCAGAACAAAGCTTGCAATACTCATCCATTCTCACAAACAGTCATTGGGAGAAAAAGTATATTCCTTCATGGGGTATGAAATCCAGGTGAGATATTACAGCCAATGGGCAAACATAGAACTAAGAAAGACACAGGAGGGTAGCATCATGTGTTCCAGCCACTCCTTCATCAAGCCCACACAACCCAGAATGGAGACAAGTGCTCTACATGTTGGAATAAAAGCAAAGTGAGCACTCAGTTTTGAGAGAAAACCCCCTTTAGTTTCACCTTGTGATCAGCACTCAGCTTTCCCATCGACCTCTTCCTCGGGCTCACCTTGAGATCATCATTCAGATTTAACACAAATCTCACTATCAGCACCACCCTGTGATTAGCACTAAAATTTCACATAGACCCCTCCATCACTCTAACATGGGATCAACACTAAGCTTTGCCATTGACCCCAACAACAGGCGCACCCTGTGATTAAGACTCATCTTTGACAGACGCCACTGTCAAACAAGGCCATGGTGAGCACTCAGTTGTGACACAGACTGTACCATGAGGCTCACCTCATGAGCCATCACTCAAGGCTGGCCCATTTCAATACAGATTCTAGGATGGCCTGCAAATGCCAAGTTCAAGTCTATTCCATGTGGTTCCAAGGATTCTTGTGTCAGCACCAGTTTGGCTTCTCTTTCCCACACTTCGGGATGTTTGCCCCACTGAGCCATGTTTCAAGCTCACTCCTGTGGTCCCAACCCTCAGGCATCTAGGATGTAGACCTTGATTCATAATCTCAGGGTCCATGACTGTGCCTCTGGACTCCAGAACAAGGTCTACACAGTATCCACAGTTTCAAATACCAGATTAGCCTATGAAGACTCAGACATTGGGTCCACCCATAATTCCTCAGCCACCGGCAGCCAGCCTGCCTGCCCAGTCTCTATTGGCTATCTCTCCAGAATTTCTGGATTGAAAGTGATTCTTTACTATTTATTCTGTCAAGACTGGAAAAAGTCCCCATTCTTCATCTGCATAGACAAAAAGTCAAGATAACAAAGAGCACAACGTATCAAGGAAACAGGACAAGTAAAATACCCATAGATGCCGGGCATGGTGGCGCATGCCTTTAATCCTAGCACTTGGGAGGCAGAAGCAGGTGGATCTTTGTGAGTTCAAGGCCAGCCTGGTCTACAGAGTGAGTTCCAGGACAGCTGGGACTACAGGGAGACCCTGTCTCAAAAAAAAATACCCATAGACATTCCCAAAGAATTGGAGATCCCCAAATTGCCTGACAAAGACAACAGAACCCACAGAAAGGACTCAGTGACATCAGGAAAATAAGAAAAAACTCAATTTGAAATGGACATCGAACCCATCAAAAGTAACCAAATGAAAATTCTAGAGTTAAAGAATACCACTGTGAATTTTCTGACTTGAAGATTCCATTGTGAGTTTCAAAGCAGGATCATGTAGAAGTTAGCACCACTGAGCACAGGCTATTTAAAATTACTATATTAAATAGATTGAACAGAATGAGGAAAAACTTCAGGGCTGATGGGAAGTCATGAAATAAATGAATATACAAATATGAGAGTGCTGAAAGGAACAGTGAAAGAAAGCTGTCCAAATTGGAAGAGATGACTGAACACTGAGATTCACAAAGATTTTAAACCAATTATCAATAAGATATATGAGCAAATTCTCAAAGTTCAAAAGCAAAATATTGGAACTGGTAAGAGGAAAGCTGCATATCACATACTAGGATGTATTCCTCAGGCTATCAATGGCTTTTTCAGCAGAAAGATTGTCAGGCAGAAGACAGCAAGAGACAGGCAAGATGATCTATTCTAAAGCTTGCAGAGCAATGCTTCCAACCAGGAATGCACTCGGAAAGGCTGATCTGCACATGGGAGTCCTATCTTGATCTTTCTGTACTGGTCTCCATGATACAGCCTGGGCAGTCCAACAATGGCAGTCTGTTTCAGTTTCAGCCTCTAACAAGGCTGAAATCCCAGTAGCTTTGTCTAACTTCCATACATTTTAAAATGTGTGCTTAAATTTTCATTTTTTTCTTAAGATGTTTCTTGGCGCTTTTTAAAATTTGTGAATCTCAGTGTTCAGTCTGAGGGAAATTCTCCAGACAAACAAAAGCTAAGGAATTCATTGCCATTATAACTACCTTAGGAGAAAAGGGAATTCTTCAAGTTTTAAGAATCCTAACTAATACCAAGAATACATAGGGAAATATAAAAGTTGCAGTGAAGGGCAGCATGCAATTAAACTCAGATACCCTCAGCAATGGTGGCATTTAATCACTTTCAACTCTAGGGTTAAAATTAAAAGAAAAATATCATAAATAGAGTAATTTAAACCAATCAGAGTAATTTATCAGTGACACACAGTATCAAACACAATCTGAAAATCATGACATCTGTTACATAAAATTTGAGAAGAAAGTTAAGGAGCACAGTTTTTAGATGCGATTGAATTTAAGTTATTATTTAAAATTTACTATTTTTCTTTGTGAGTTCGAGGCCAGCCTGGTCTACAGAGTGAGTTCCAGGCCAGCTGGGGCTACAGGGAGACCCTGTCTCGAAAAAGACCAAAAAAATAAATAAATAAAATAGACTATTTTGACCTGAACATGTTTTATAGAGGTCTCCGGGTAACCATAAGGAAAAAAAAAATCATTGGTATAAATGTACATGATAAACAGAAAGCAGAATCCTACATTACATAACAAAGGAAAACAGCAAAGAAGAAAGGAAGAAAGAACCACAGGAAATTTAGAAAACAGCGACAAAACCAGTAATAGTCCTTCCTATGGATGATGACTTTAAATGTGTAGATTAAATTATCCTAACAAATTGTGGCCAAATGAATAAAAATCCAAAGTCCAACTTAATGCATAAAAAAAAAAAAAAAGATTCTGCTTACCTATAGCATCAACCAGAGGCTAAGAGTGAAAGGCTAGGAAAAGCTATGCTATGCAAATGATGCCCAAAAGGAATAGAAACATATCAGCTAAGCAAACTTACATTTTATGAGATATGTTTTAAGTCAACAGATGTCAACAGAAGCAAGGAAATTAATCATATAATAGCAAAGGGGACAATGGATCAAAAGGATATTATAATATGCATAATCTTAACCTTGAGTACCTATGTATGCAAAATAGTAATGGAACTGGAGGAAGAAATAACTAACTAAATAAATAATTAACTAACTAACTAACTAACTAACTAAATAAATAAATAAATGAGTATGACAATACTATAATAATGAAAAGGCAATACCTATATTTAAACAATGACAACTACCCAGACAGGAAATCCACATGGAAACAGAGGATATGAGCAGAACTATGGATTGTCAGACCTAACAGACAACAAAGAGCTCACCATCCATTACCAGTAGTGTATAGACTCTTCTCAAGTGTGGGTGCAGCATTCTCTAAGATGGATCATATGCAGTTAAAGAAGAATGGGCTTACTAAGAACTAGAGTTGTATCTGGAGTTGTTTCCGAACACAAAGACATAAAATTTAACACTAATGACAAGAGAACTGGAAAATATACATAAGTTAACATTCTTTTTTTTTTTTTTTTTTTTTTTTGAGACAGGGACTCCCTGTAACCCCAGCTGTCCTGGAATTTGCTCTGTAGACCAGGCTGGCCTTGAACTCACAAAGATCCACCTGCCTCTGCCTCCCAAGTGCTAGGATTAAAGGCGTGTGCCAAGTTAACATTCTTAAAACTGGAATTCATCAAGAACAAATTTTAAAAAGCACCAAGAAACATCTTAAGAAAAAATGAAAATTTAAACACACATTTTAAAACGTATGGAAGTTATATGACAGCAAAATTATAGAGAACATTTGTTTATGCCAATCCCAAAGTAATTGTTATACAGTTTTTAATTAAAGCTAATGTGGACAACAGAAATTTATATCACCAATTAACTCAGATGCATTACTTAAGAATAAATAAATAAATAAAAATATACCTGTTAGAATTGCTTTGTCTAACATAACATTTTTTTATTTTTTATTGTTATTAAACTTTTCATACATTATAATCAATTTCCATCGAATTTAGAGTCACTT
>VZQC01012165.1:391425-412642 GCA_009823505.1 Rhizomys pruinosus
TTTTTTTTATTTATTTCTGTATGTGTATGAATGTACTGTCTGCATGCAAGTGTGTGCACCCATGTCGTGCAGTGCCGCGGAGGTCAGAAGAGGGTGTCAGATTCCCTTGGAACTGGAGTTCTCCTGGAATTGGAGTTTCAGACAGTTCTCGGCCACCATGTGGGTACTGGGGATCGAACCCGGGTCCTCTTCAAGAGCAGTCAGCACTCTTAAACACTAGGCCATCTCTCCAGCCCCCTAACAGGATATTTTATAGTAACAGATGTCTACTTGCAGAAAAGAGACCTCAAAAATGCAAATAAATATGACTCAGAGAACTAGGGAAACTAAGCTTAGTATTTTCACATAGAAGAAAATAGAGATCAGAGTAGAAATAAAGGAAACGTGTTACATACTAGTCATAATATAAAAGTGCTATGAATGACAGAGTATAGATTTTGAAAAGACAAGGTTTAAGAAACTTTTGCCAGAGTAAGAAAAATTATTGAAGACTCAATATAACTACTCATGAAAGAAGAGGCATTATATTTGATGCAATACAACAGAAAAACAGTGGTTAAGAAACCACTATGAAAAATTATATGCCAATAATTTCCATTAACTAGAAGATGTGGATAACACCTCAGAAAGTACAAGTTGCAATTTGTAATCAATGGAAATGGTCAATCTGAACAGTCTAGAAATAACTGAGTAGACTCAATCAATAATTCCAAGATTCTCAAACAGACAACAAATACACTAAAGATCAGAATAAAGTGACAGCTTAGAGAAAAAGGGAAAATATTTGGAAACTGTATGTCCTTAATGAATGAATATTTGAAATATATAAGAAGCTAAATAACTCAATGGGAAGAAAACAAATTCAACAAAGGACCAGAATAGCCTTTCTCAACAAGAAGACATAAATGGCCAGTAAGTAAAGGAAAAATCACTAAAACTCAATCATGGGGCTGGAGAGGTGACTTACTGTTTAACAGCACCTACTGTGGAGGACTGATCTTTGGTTCCAGGAACTGACAAGGCAGATTACAACCATTTGTAATTCCACATCCAGTGGATGCAATGCCCTATTCTAGCCTCCACAGGCAAAGAACACAGGCAGTGCACATACATACATTCAGGGAAGAATCATACACATAAAATAAAAATAAATACATCTTTTTAAATGCTAAATAATTAGGAAAACACAAATTAAAACCAGAATGTGGGGGCTGGAGAGAAAGCCTAGCGGTTAAGAGCACCGACTGCTCTTGCAGAAGACCCGGGTTCGATCCCCAGCACCCACATGGTGGCTGAGAACCGTCTGTAAATCCAATTCCAGGAGAACTCCAGTTCCAGGGGAATCCAATGCCCTCTTCTCACCTCTGTGGCATTGCACGACATGGGTGCACAGGCCTACATGCAGACAGTACATTCATACACATAAAAAATTAATAAAAAATAATAGCTAATATAAGACTAGCAAAAGTGCCCATCAATGGCTAAAAAGACAGAAAACATGACTTCTATATGCAATGGAAACTTGTCAGCCTTATAAAGGAAGCAAATTCTCTCCATTGTGACTATATGGAGGGGCCTGGAGGAAACTGAAATAAATCAGGCAAAACAAACCACCCCAAATCATGAAACAATCCCCCCCAAAAAATACAAATACTGCAAAACTCCATTCATATGTGAACTCTATAAAAGTTAAACTTCTATGAGGAGAATAGAATTGTGGTTGCCAGAGGGAAAATTGTGAAGAAATCGATCAAAGTTTCAATTACTCAAGGTGAATAAGTTGTAGGGATCCAATGTATAGAACAAAAGACGATCACTTACAATAGCACATTTGATACTTGGAAACTGCTTAGAATAGATTTTGAATGCTTTCTTTCAAAGAAAAAAAGTTGTATGAAGTGATGGACATATTAATTAGATTTATAGTGGCAATCAGTTCACAATGTGTATGTATAGAAAAGTACTACACTGTATGTCTGAAATACATCTAATGTATTTTCTAATTATCTCAGTAAAAATTGAAGAAAATGCCATCAATCAGAGTAATAAACAAGTCTTACCCAGTTCTACATGAAAGACATGAAAATGGGCTGCTTTCAGATATTCATCCTCCTAGACACAGTAAATCCACACCCCACACCCATCTCCTCCCTTGTTATCGCATGATTTACTCCTAATGGTGTAGTTAAGTTCCTCATGGGAGTTGATCCCCAATACCTTGCATCAGCTTGGTTTTTAGATGTCTCTATTTGTGTTTGCAAAGGCTTTCTCCTGAGTCTACTCACTGTGGTCTCTTCTGATTCCTATGGGAAGGCTCCTGGAGAACTACTCACTGTGGTCTCTTCTGATTCCTTTGGGAAGGATCCTGGAGAACTAACTACTCCTAGGAGTTCTGATTTGTGAGAAGTTTCATAGAGAATTTGCTCATGTTTTCTGAGACCTATAGTGTTCCTTCTGGACAGAACAGCTCTGTTAATTATCTGTTCTGTTTCCATCCAGGCTCTGCCCTACTCCATGGAGGGGAGCCTGTGTAATGTTCAGCCCTTGGGTCTATCCCTGCTGCTCTCCATCAGACACAAACCAGGAGCAAACATAACTATCTTTTGTTTATCTTTCTAAGGGCAAGCAGCAAAGTTCCCTGTAGCCACTAGGTGACCCCCCCACCCAAATGGCATGTCTTCTTCCTCATAAAGTAGTAAAAACTATCATGTGAAATCTATTAGAAAATAGAAACCGCCTAGTAAATAGGACAGTCAACAAAGAAGATACTTAAACATAAAGAGAGATCATCATTCTAGCTACATCATTAAACCTTGCAGGTGTTGAATAGTCTATTTACTGCATATTTAAAGGACAGGGAATTTAAAAAAGAATATGTGACATAGCAGAAGAACTATCTTTTTCAGGTTCTTGTAGAATTATAATTACAAAATAATTACTGTATAGTTAAAAAGTACAGTTTTCCAACTTAATTCTTCAGAATTATTATTATTATTATTATTATTTTTTTGCCTTGAGCATTGAGCTATTACAGGTGGCGATTTCTTCAACAGCAGAATTTGTTCAAGTCAGGTCAGGATCTTTCCAGAGGGTATGACAGTCTTTGCATTGTGGTTCTCAAGGAAAGAAGCCTGCTATGGTTTCTCAAGTCAGTAATCTGTATTATACCACTAGTTACAAATCAAACATGAGCTCATTATCTTTTTTTCCAAAGTAACTCAAATTACTAAGTATTTTCGCATATGCTGTGAATTTTGATTGCTTTGCCAATTATAGTTCCAAGTCACTATTATATATACTATTAAATATGTGTGCATATATATCTCTATATATACATATATAAATACACTTAACACACAGAGAGCAGAAGTTTGAGTTTATGTATAGTAACAATAAAATATGTTATTTTTAGTTATATATATATAGCTTTATGCATGTGCACACATAATAAGTGTAAGCACAAATCTATTTCTCTCCATCAGGAAGCAAGACTCATATTTAAATTCTTTTAGTCTCATTCAAATTCTTACATCATCACTTCCTCTAATTGAGTTGCAAATTGTTATGTAAAATTAGACTGGAATTAACCTCCTTCAACACACACTATTGTGTGCAAACATCAGTATAAAAATAAAGCAATACACATTCAGCTATAATCCTACCATTCAGCACAAATATATCAAACGTCTGCACCATTCTTTGACATGTTTTCAAAATCTGAGCTCCAGAGAGGCACTTTCCAAAGTTTCATTGATTCCTCTTTGTGTTCCCTTGATCTTACAGTCCTAAGGTTAAGCTCAGACCTCTGTGATATTTGCAAACTTCTTGAGCCATTTGCCCTTTACAATCTCAAAGTTTTCATCGTGACTACATTTTCTTAGATGTCTCAATAGCTTGGTCCTGAAAGGTGATAGTATAATGATCTCTGTATTTTTTTTCCTTCAACCAAGATTCCAAACATGTTGGCTTTATTTTAAACGTTCTATTGTTTGTACATTATCAGTGGGTGTTTAGTTAGGATCTGGTCCAAAGGATTTCTTAAATTCTTTCTTAAGGTCTTCCTTTTACTTCGTTAAGGAAGCTATCAAACAGTTAAGTCAAGATTCCTTTGGATTCCTACTGGAAGTCAATTGTACCACTTTGCTAACACCCCTTTCCAGTAGGAGATACTGAGACACATGGTTTAGGGAGATGAAATGTCACAGTGTTAGAGGGAACCACTGGGATACAATCTTCAGAATCAGCTGAAAAATGAATTCATATTCTTATAAAATGAAGAATTATTATTTCCAAATGCCAGCTTCAACAGTGGCCATCAATTATTGATCTTTGCATTGTTTTTCCAAGGTATACAGGGACCTTTCCTTCTTTTTAAAGGCAAACCTTACTGTATCATTCTGCCCCTTAGGCTCACCCAAGGATCTCTCCTACATTCGCTCTTTGTTGCTCTGTTTCTAACTGCTCTTTTACACAGCTCTACTCTTCAGATTCTGGTTGTCTCTTACAAATATTTATTATGATTATTTTTAAATATTTTGTTATTTTAATTTTATGTGTTTGAATACAGTGCTTGCATGTGTGTAAGTGGACCTATGCCGTGCAATGCCCTAAGAGGTCAGAAGAGGGCATTGGAGCCCCTGGAACTGGAGTTATGGGTAGTTGTTAGCTGTCGTACATGTGCTAAGAATTGAACTTGGGTCTTCTTCAAGAGCAGCCAGTGCTGTTAACCACTGAGCCATCTCTCCAGCCCACATATATTTATTATTGATGCACACTCCTAAGTCAAATCTGCCCCAGATTCATTTAGCTTTTGGCAATATTTTTCAAGGAATTTCTATCAGGAGTAATAGAGGAAAGGATTTTGTTTTAGAAATAAAAAAAATAGATGTAAATCGTGGACAGCTATTCAATAATTGAATAGTCATGAATAAATTACTTAAATGATATTTGTTTTTTTCCCAAGCTTCAAATGGAAATAGTAATAGCTTTTCAATATGAGTGCTTTAAGGATTATCTGAGATCAATAAAGAAATCTAATCTAGTCCTCTTCCTGGAATAAGATAGTTTCTCAGCAAATATTAAAGTTTTTCTTTCCCTTTGCCATGTTCTCCTCATCTAAAGTTTCTGTAATTTCCTTGAAATTGCTTCGTATCTTAAGGATAAGCTGACCGTGACCCAATACTCTGAGTTTCCTAGGGCTGGAAATGGATTAAAGAAAACCTACCCATTGATGAGCACTGCCATTTCTGATGAGTAGAATTCTTATTATCCCTTTGGTTCTGGTAAGGGTATGGTGTTTAGGATTAAGTCTACCCTTTGAAATGATAACTGGGTACTTAAGAATTACTGATTTCATTTTATTTTATATGTATAAGAGTTTACCTGCACGCATGTAGTGCATGCAGTCCATGTAGTAGGTAAGAAAGCCAGAGGCGGGGGGGAGATCCCTGAAACTGGACTTAGAGATGCTGATGAGCTGCCGTATGACTGTGGAACTAAACTCTGGCCCTCTGCATGAGCAGCGAGTGGTCTTAGCTGCTGAGTCTTTTCTCCAGTCCCCAGGAAGACGGTGCTCTGTGACCAGTGCATAATCTGCCCTACCCAGCCAGTGTGCTGCATTCATTCCCCTTCCTCTCCTCTCAATAGGGACAAATGCCTTGACTTAATGGTAATAGAAGGTACAAAGTAGCAGTAACAAAGAACACCACCTCAGCTATGTATGCATACTACAGTATATAATTTGTACTTCCAATATGTCCTACAACTGGACTCACAAAATGTTAAACGCAGAAAGGAAAACTTGGAAAAAAAAAAAGAAACGAATTCATGCCACACATGGCTTTATACTACATGATCACCCATATGTGTAGATACACATACCCAATGACCTATTATATACCCATGTACATGTACATGCATATACAAAGAGAGAGAAGGGATAGGAGATGGCTCAGTTGGCAAAAGTGAATTCCTGATACCCGAAGGTCAATCCCTAGAGCACATACAAAAAGCTGCATGCGGTGGAGTACATCTGTAGTCCCAACGATTCAATGGGTACATGGAAGATAGTGGCAGGAGAACTGGCCAGAAGTTTTCAGGAGTTACAGGTGGTGATGAGCTACCATGTAGCCCAGAGTATGGCGTGCAATGTCAAAGACATTGAAGACCAAGCCTGAACAAGGCAGAGAGCTAAAACCAACTCCTCAAAGTTGTCCTAATATGTCTGCCTGGCACATCTGCAGAGAGAGAGAGAGAGAGAGAGAGAGAGAGAGAGAGAGAGAGAGATTACATTTTAACATTTATATATTTTATGAACCAATGCAAAACATTTATTGAGTATCTTAAAATCCAAAGCACAATAAAATCCAGGTGCCGTACTTCCTCTAAAAGTATTTTAGCCAAGGATTGCTTTTTATTTATTTATTTTTTCATTTTGCTGACCCAGATGCACAGACCCAACAGTATCTTCAAAATCTCAGTACATAACAACTTGACTGAGCTGTTCTAAACTGCATTTCTTTTCAGATATAATAAATTCTCCACAAAATGCATCCACTCTATTTTAAGAAGCAGTGTCATTACTGAGGGCAGTGAAAGACTAAAAGGAATCCTCATCCTTTCTTCCACATCACACTTTATAATTCTCTGCTCTTCCTTTTTCAGTTCTAAGCAAAACAATAAAGAAACGGAAATTAAGTTTATCCAGTCATCTCTTTGTAGTGTTGGCTCCAGGAGAGATTTACTGGAATGTGCATTCTTACCTATATTTATTTGGGAAAAGGTCACTAAAGCCAAAAAAGTAAATTTTGAGTAGTGTTACTGTGTATCTCACAAGTTATATCTTATTCTGTTAGATAATCTACTTCTTATAATCTAACCAAAAAGGAACTTGGCCTAAATATACTTATTTTGATCCAAACACCATTAAACATTTTCCCTTACCTTGGGAATTGCTGGAAAGGTTCTTTAGGTTCTGTGGTGTTTTCCATGAGAATGTGCCCTGTAGGCGCCAAGTGTCCAGGCACTTGGTCCCCAGTCGTTGACACCTTTTGCAAGGGTTCCTGGAACCTTTGGGAGGTATGGCCTTCCTGGAGGAAGCACATCATTGGGAGACAGCTTGAGCTGTGCCACATTTCCAGTTTTGCTCTCCTTTCTGTGCCTGTATGAAGAGGTGAGCTTTCCGCTCTGGAGACCTCCTGCCATACCTCCCAACCATGATCCCTCCGGGACCATAAGCCAAATAAACTCTTCCTTCTGTAGGTTACCATGATCTTGATTTTTACCACAGCAACATAAAAGGAACTAATATAGATTCTCAAGTTCTTGCAACATCGTTTGTGATATTCAAACATGCAAACATTGCAACATAGTTTGTGATATTCAAGTAATTTGCCTTTTGAAAAGTGGTTAAATAATACAAAAATGTGGTTAAATTATACAAAAATACTTTGAAGGATAAAAGTCATAATGTACACACAGAGTTTGTGTGTACATTATGACTTTGCTTATAAAGATGTAACTGAGGAGATGATGAACATTTGTATGTTTTTATCTACCCTTCTAGATATGGATATGTATATATATTTGAAAGGAAAATAACATAGCCATTAAAATGCATTGTTTCAGGAGACTAGTCACATTCACACAGTCTGGTCTTCCCCATTCCTTTCTTTACAGTTTTATACCATATGGTTACATCTCTAAATGTGATTAGCTGAATGCTAAGTTTAGATTTTAAATTAATTGACTCATACAATAAGTATTCTTCTGGAAGTTTTATTTTGTTCTACATTCCTGAGACAATCATCCATCCCACACTGTTTGGCGTGTAACTGTGTTTCAGTCATTTTTGCTACTTTATGGCATTCTACCAGGCAGATAGAACACTATTAAGGCATTCCATTTCAGAATATTTATATTTTCTTGGGTTTATCGCTATTTTTGTTTTTATTTGCTTATTATAAATGGTGTTATCCATAAAATTTGGGGGAGGGCATGTGCCTTGTTGTCCACATATAATATTTTCTTAAAGGGTAGACCTAGTAGATGTTTGTTCAGGTGTCAGACAATGTACTTGTACAACATCAGCAAATAACAGTGTTTTATCGCCCTGAATTGTTATGGCAATTAATACATGAACCATCCTATTCCCACTACTTCCTATGCCCATGTGTGAGAATGACTTTTCTGAGAATGCTTCCTGTCTAACCTAACCTTGTAACCTTTATTTAATCTTATGTTTTGAGATCATTGAATGCTATTCAACCTTCCCCTTTGTTGTGCAATCAGTATTTAAATAGGCAGCCTTTAGAAAACAATGAAAACAATCTTCCTGGACCTTGGCCAGGAACAACTTTTACAAGCTAAGCACATAGCTTTAATGTTAATACCTACATTACCTATTTTCCTCTTAAGACCTTGCCTTGCCCCTGTCCCAGTATAGTGTGTGTGTGTGTGTGTGTGTGTGTGTGTGTGTGTGTGTGTGATAATATCATCACTAACAACAGAGACCTTGGAAGCAGATTGAGTGCAATGAATTATCCCAGCTTATGTTGCAAACAACATGTTAACAACATCTGTTTGTAGTTTTATACGTTGTTCTGGGTCAGTAGGGGTCAGAAAAGGAAAATTCTTCCCTGATAAGGCAGAGTTCCTCAGTCCTCCATTATCATATTAGAATACTTGATTATTCCAATATGAATTGAATACTCCTTTTGTTCAAGGGACAGCTCTGATAGAAATCAGAAAGGAACAATTTGGAGAGCAATTGGGACCACTCAGCTTAAAGGACTCAGGAGTCAGACTTTCTTTGTTCAGGGACCACCACACTGTAGCGTCCACCATGCCATTCTAAATTCAATATCATTTGACATTTAATTGTGACCAATGTGATGTTTGAGAAATTATATCTCAAATGACATTCACTTGTATTTTCCCCAAGTCTGAGCAATAAAATTATTGTCTTCCAAAATTTCATTTTCATTGAAGTTTCCATTTCTCTAAAGTGAATGAAAAGTCTTGGTTCTTTTCTCATTAATTTGTAATACTTGGATATTAGCTTTTTCTAAAACAAACTTCTGATATATACTTCTTTTACCCTATATATGATTGGTGCTTCTTTAAATGTTTCCACACTCTGAAGTTAAACACAAATTTTTATCTATTCTGACATATTTTTCTCAGTTGCCTTCTAGAAGTTTTGTAAATTTGACTATCACCCTTCAATTTTTCTTCCACTTGAAATATTATGATGTTATAACTTATGGGTCAATGTGGTGCTTTTTCTACATGGATGGTAACAAGCATGAACTTGTTTATTTTTGGATATTCTACGCTCTTCTCACTAACTTGTGATGATATCTAAATCTAATTATAAGTGTATAGTCTTGTTGACTGAGTTAACTCTAATAGTTTGTCCATTTTAGGCTCTTTAGTATGTTAACCATTACTAATCTTAAAGTTAGAACATATTTCTTTCAAACTTCACTGGAGAAGTTTTCTTTGATTTTCATTTTCTTCTCAACACTTTTATTTCATGTACCCATCATATCAATCACATGCAAGAATTCAATTGAGGTAAAGCCAGACTGGCTTTTACTAAGAATGGAGGAGAAAGCAGATGTGTGGTAACGAAAGAAGACACACAACAAGCCATAGTCCAGGAGCCTTGATGGATGCCAGACTATACCTGCATGCATCAACTGCCACAGTCAGAGCAAAGGGGCCTTCAGACTGCAGCTGCACTATCTCAGTGCTTCCCAAGAGGAAATAAAACCAATTCTTAGATGTGTATTTTTTTCAACACCTTTAGATTGACATCTACCCAAAAGACTCAGAGGCAGAACTGACATCTTCCTCACTTGAAAGCAGACACTTCTCAACAGGGACCTCAGGAAGGCATAGAATTATCTTTACAATTGAAAGCCCAGGACCTAAGACATTGCTTTTCTTTTTTTTTTTTTTTTTAATTTTTTAAATTAATTTTACTTATTTCTGTATGTGTATGAATGTACTGTCTGCATGCAAGTTTGTGCACCTGTGTCATGCAATGCCGCAGAGGTCAGAAGAGGGTGTCGGATTCCCCTGTAACTGGAGTTCTCCTGGAATGGGAGTTTCAGCCATGTGGGTGCTGGGGATTGAACCCGGGTCCTCTGCAAGAGCGGTCGGCGCTCTTAACCACTAGGCCATCTCTCCAGCCCCGCCATTGCTTTTCTAAGAGAATGTAAAGCCCTATAGCTCAAGCCTATTTTTTGCAACTACATCAGATGACTCAAAATGATAAGCATGATGTTTTGTCTCATCTCACTTTCGCTCAGCTAAAACAGAGAATTAAAGAGTTCTCCAGGGTGGAGGAATTCTTTCCATGGGCATATTTCTGTGGCTCCCAGAGGAGTCAAGGGAGGTGCAGACAGAATTTGGTCTGGAAAACCTGGAAACCCCAACTCTGCCATGCTATGAGCTTTGTGTATGTGCCCAAGGCTTAAAAAAAATTAGTGCAAGCCTATATTAAACAGAACTCTATAAAGATAATATCTTAAAATTTTTCTTGATGAAAATCAATAGCATCTTAGCTTGTCTAAATTTTGGGATATATCTATATATACTATAATATCTATATTATATATCTTAGATCATATATAATTAATGGGTAGGAGACCTTCAATTTTATATATATTGAGGCTCCCCTACCTCATAATTTCATCCTCAGATGGCATAGAGAAGACCTCAAAAGCAAGCTGGGAGCCGGGCGTGGTGGCGCACGCCTTTAATCCTAGCACTCGGGAGGCAGAGGCAGGTGGATCTTTGTGAGTTCAAGGCCAGCCTGGTCTACAGAGTGAGTTCCAGGTCAGCTGGGGTTACAGGGAGACACTGTCTCGAAAAGACCAAAAAAAAAAAAAAGCAAGCTGGGAAGCAAGGCAAATCACACAGCCAGGTCTCGGTTTGATTGAGAGTTCCCTACTCGTTGAATGAGGTAAAAGAATAATTGATAATGATTCTGACTTCAACATCTTACCTAATCATACATGCTCACCCACATGCATGAATGTCCCCACAAATATGTGGCTATACATTAGCAAAAATGCATATATACACATGCATTCACACACATGCACAAATGGGAAAAAATGGAGAAAAAGTAAAATTTCTGAACCCAAATTCCATCAGAATCTTGTCATTCAGGAGACACCCGTATTTGAAGATAAATTGGTAAAAAGAAAAAAATGTTCAATTTTGAGAAAGAATAAAAATGGGTAAATTTTCAAATAGGTCATCTTGAAACACAAAGCACTGCCTTGTCTGGTAACCTTTAATTTGATCTCCCTCCTTTTTTCCAGACATACCCTGGGATCCCACAATACATGTTTCTCATCAGGTGTGGTAGGTTTTATGCATTTTTGCCAGCTGCTTTCTGGTCTGAAATATGAAAAAGACAGTTCTTGCATGTGTAGCCTGAGAATTCTAATTCATCTTTTAAGCTTCAATTTACACATTTCTTTTCAGTGAAGTTTCTTTTATCCTCCTCAAGTCTAGAAACTCTAATTGTTTACTTCTGTGGTTCGTCCTGCTAACCCTCATTCAGACTTGTATCATAGGTCTTATCAAGCCAGCTTTAAATTGTTTATTCTCAAATCCATTTCCTGACATCTTACCTTTTCTTTTGTCAATAATTAAAAACTTTAGAAGAGTGGAGACATGGCCCAGTGGTTAAGAGCAGAGCCAACTTGCACTTGTAGGAGACATGGGTTCAATTCCTAGCACTCACAAGGCAGTTAACAACTGTCCTTAAGTCTAGTTTGAGGAGATCTGTTGCCCTCTTCTGGCCTCTGCAGGCAATGCACAACACATGTGCACTGACATCTATGTAGGTAAAACACTCATAAAAATAAAAATAAATTAAAAAAAATTAGAGGACCGGGACCATAAAATGTTATTTATTGGGTCTGGAGAGATAGCTCAGCATTTAGGAGTGCTTGCTGCTCTTTCAGAGGATATGTGTTCAGGCCTCACCACCCAGATCAGGCAGCTTACAACCATCTATAACTCTAGCTCCATAGGATCCGACTATCTCTTCTGGCTTCCATGGGCTGGCCACCCTTACAGGCACAAGCACACAAATAAAAATAAAACAAATCTATAAAAATGTTATGTTTCTGTTTCAGTACAGTGTTTGACACTCTCCATGTACCCATTCACTCCACAACTGGTTACTGAGCACTTGGCATCATTGAAGAATTGTATTAAAGGTAAGAGCAGGGAGGATGACATCCTCCTTACTTCATAGAGCATGGTAAGTGAAGGACCTGGGAGCTGAGGGCCCAGATGATGGAAGGCTAGGCCAGCTCTCCCAAAGGTGTTAGACTGTTCTTCAAAAGCAGTGAGAAAACACTAAAGAGTTTAAGCAGAGGTGTAATGCAATGCATTTTCTTTATTGGAAGAACATTCTGGGAACCATCACATTCAGAAGTGCTTAGTGTTTAGTAAAACAGAGAAAGGAACTTATCAGGGTTGAACTGCAACTGTGTTTTTACTTCTTCTTCAAGCTAAGTGATACATTTGCAGGGGTCTTCTATACTTTGTGTACATGTGCCATTAAAAATGAATATAGAAATAAATAGAAAAATAGAAAATCCATTCAGGCAGACGATAGGGAGGCAAGGAGTGAGGTTGAAATCATGGTTGAAATAAGAAGGATCTGTGGTCTCTGCAGCTGACAGTCAGAATGGGCAGAGATTTGGAGCAGGATGGGTAGAAGTGGATGCATCTTAGGGATTTGCAGAAGTAGAATCAATGAGGCTGTGACTCGCTGGAGCTGGGAAGGAGTCATATGAAGATGATGCCGTGGTTTACCAGGGGACAATGGGAGAGAGGAAGCTACAGCCAAGTCGGGTGAGTAGTTCCAGAGTTAGAGCATGCGAGCACGAGCAAGGCCAGCTAACTCAGTTTCTGTAATGCACAGTCAGCCTCAGGTTTATCATAATAAAAATGGTCATGTAGTCCTCTCCTGTCACTGGAAGAAGGCTTGTTCATTAAATCCTTGCATGCTGAAATACAAACAGTGTACATCTGGAAAAGTCGATTCCTTTGATGAAAAACAATCAGCATTTCAAAGACTGCAGAGAAGAAGGATTATTTGCTAAGTTAACCTTAAAACTGTATTCACATCTCTAAGTCAGGTGGGACTACATGGACAAACATTGATAAAATACTCTTAAAGGAACTGAAGAAAATCACTCAGATGGTCCATTTCCTCTTTTTTCTATGATGTAGCACCATTAAACAAGCAAGCCTGGTATATTTGATAAATACATTCAAGCACATAGATGAACCACTGTTTCACAGGTACCCTCTAAAGGGATAGAGCCAGTATATCACATAGTAAGGATTTTCTTTCTAACATTCAGGCAGTACTCTCTGTCTATGTTATAAATATACTCTGACAGAAGTCTTATTCTGAAGGATGTAGCCAATAAAATGAGCAGAGATGTGACAAAGTCCAAAGGTCCCTTCAGATCCCCAGTGGATAACACCCAAGGGAAGTGGGGCATGGTAGAGAGGAAGCACAGCCAGAAGTCAGGGGTGGATTTCTTCTTTGGGATGAGGTCGATTAAAACTGTACAATATGGATATGATGATTTTAACACATGTGCCTCCCTGCACATGTGTACACCCAGAGGAGTAACATGTATGCACATATATACACATATACATACATATACGAGAGAAAGAGAGAGAGAGAGAGAGAGGGAGAGAGAGAGAGAAAGAGAGAGAGAGAGAGAGAGAGAGAGAGAGAGAGAGAGAGAGAGAGAGAGAGAGAGAGAGAGAGAGAGAGAGAGAGAGAGAGAGAGAGAGAGAGAGAGAGAGAGAGAGAGAACAAGGAGTTTGTAATCCAAATTAAGGTTGGAGAAAGAAAATTTCTAAAAGTAGAGCCTTTTCAATTTTATAAGGGACTCATTTAAGTTCCTATTTCCATATTATTTGGTAACTGACTTTATAAGCAACTTTTAATGCAATTCAAGTATTGTCTTAACTTCAACTAGCTAGCCTAACATCAATTTACTGCTCAGAGTTCTTCATGTTGTAAAACCAAGACCAGGGTGCCAGCATGGCTGGATCTGCTGAGGGCGCTCCTCTTTCCTGGCACACGGCTTGTCATTATGTGCACAACTCAGATGTCTCTGCTCTTTAAGAATTTTAATCACATTGAGAAGGCACTCCCTTATAAGGTTATAACCTTATTTAATCCTGAAACCCACTTCAAAAATTGCATCCCTAAATATGGTCACATTGGTGGGTAATCTTAAACATAAACAGATTTGCGGAAAGCAAACATTCCTTCCATAAAAAAGTTTTAATCAAAATGTTGCAAATAAGTATGGGTTTGTGCTGGGAACTATAAGCAAATGCTTCTCAGCATACTTGCTCATGGAGATAATTAACTTCCAAATGAGAAAAGGGAAGCATGAAATGGCTACCTTGGATCATATACATTTTTGGAAAATATTTGTTCATCTTGCCTGCCTTTAAAATGAATGAATATGTATTTCCCACACTGATTAGTATGTGGTTACTTTGTACAATATTTGCTGATAAAACAAACATTCCACGTGACATTTTTGTTTTATCTTTCGAACCAAAGCTAACCAAATGTTTGTTTACACATGCGTATATTTACTTAGAGAATACCTACGGTCCAAAGGAAATATATTTTTTCTGAATTTCAAACCAACCGTTTTCAGAATTCCTAAACCAAGTTACAAATTGTAATGAATCTTAGCATTCATTCATTGCTAATATATGTGCAATAAGTGATTTTTAAGTCATTAGTTATTCATTAACTTTTGCTCTACAGAAGATCAAACTCGGGGTCTCATACATGCTAGATAAACACTTTACCAGTAGTAAGCTACAACCCTAGACTTAAATGATTTGTGTTTTTTTGGGGGGGGGATTCGATTTTTTAATTAAATTTTATTTTTTATTTTTTTAATATTTTATTTTTTTGTTTATTTTTAAGGGATTCTACAATATAATGACACAGTTGTTTGCAGATAACGTTGATGTTACTCAGTTTGTCATACAATTAGGTAATTGGTGCATTTTGCAAGTATCTATGTCCAAATTTTGAACAACCCAAGGTTCCCATAGTCCAGTTGGAGAAGCTTGTATGCACAGGCATGTTGATCAATTAGGAGTCCAGACTATATTCCTGTAGTCTCATGATTCACCCCTATCTCTCCGCAGCCCTTACATTCTACCACGCCTCCTCTTCCGCAATTTGTTCCCTGGGCTTTGGGAAAGGGGCACAAGTGGGTGAGAAGAAAACAGTCTACTTTCTTTGGAGTTGTCATTTTGGACTCTAGTCTGTTCAGGTTGTTTCCCTTCATGGGTTGACAGCTTTTCCAGTGATACCTTTTTAGTCATACTAACAAAGCACAAGCAATTGGATGTACAGGCATTTAAGCAGTACTAATTATTATGTCAAGCTAAGCTGTGAGCATAGACACAGATGCTTGGATGGTATGCTAATCCACAAACTGTGGTTTCTCTATAAAGGGTGACAAGTTCTTATTGTGGCTTATAACATCTCCTAACCACTAGAGGACATAAGCTTGTGGCATCCGCTGTGAGTTATTCCTCCAAGGAGAGAGCTAATAGCCAAATAGATTTGGGATATATATAGACACTTGGCTGCCACTGTTGCACAGTATCTCCAGGCTGTTGAGGTGTAGCTGATATTGATGGAGGAGTCTTGCTTGTCTCAGGGAGACCAATATTTTGCTGTATTGCTTTAGTGGCCTTTGGTAATGCTCTCTGGCATTTCAGAGGCCAGTTGTACGCTAGCAAGTGACGTCTCATAACATTTTTTCATGCTCACACCAGGTCTTCAACAGGGACTTACTGCCTTTCTCCTTGCATATATCCCACTTATAGGCAAAAGGCCTTTATAATTTGGGGGTGTGGGTTTGAATCCCCTAGCCAACATCTCCTAGGCAGAATAATTCATTGCTGATGTCAGAGCTTTCCTGATTTGTTTTTAACTAAATAAAGTAATTTTAACAGTCATGAAATATTTATTACCAATGCTAAAACAAATCAGCTTATGTGGAAAGTGCTAGAAAATAATACAAGGATTTTAAGCTGCTTCAGATCTTTTTCCATTTTGAGGGCTTGAAGTCTAAATTCTTTCACTCACATCAAGATGAAAAATCCCTCTAGAGTAGGGACTTTCTGTCACTGTCACAACACTTTATCTAGTGTGCTCTGTGTACTACAGGAAGCTTCTCTGTAAATCTTGGCTTATTTTTCTCAAACAATGAACCAAGGGAGAATGTGAAGACATTGTGTTAGCCTTATTTGCCCGACTTACAATGATGTGGTAACTCTGATGAAGGAATGGGCATAGACCAAGAAGCCCAGCTTAGAGCTGAAGGAAATTGGAATAATCCAGATGTGAAGGGATAGGAAAGCTTACAAGCCCGAATGAAGGAATGGAATGGATGAGGTGAGAGGAGAAAGAAGCAAATGAATAGAAAAAGTAGGACAACGTTATTGAATGGGAAACAAATTAAAAAAGAACCTCAAACTGTGCATCCTGCAATAGGACTCGATTGCTAAGACAGAAGACAATTCCCTACCCACAGATGCTCCGGGTCAGCTACCTGGAGGGACAGGCAGAGGTCTAGTTAAGAGGCTGGTGTTGTAGGGCTCAGTGTCAAAGCCAGGCAAGGGGCAAGGAAGCTGAGGGAAAGCTTGGTGAATCCATGAATGCATGAATGAATGAATGAATGGGAACTCGGGGAAAAACCGCTTGAAAAGGTCACAGAAAGAAAGAATAGTCCAGGGAAGATGAGCCACAGAAATGGAAGGTGCCTTTCCAAACAGAGGGGTCTGCAGTGTAGACACAGCCATGGAAATGAATGAGCAAAAAGTGAAATTATCACAGGGGAGAGAGGGAATTGCAGGTAAAGGGCTCTAGGTGGAATGCCTGCCATTTACTGCTGCCGTTGACCAGCATTAATTAATCCATTCCTCTCTGTCTCCCGGAAGGCAAGGTGAAGGCTTTTGCCCTCCATGGCTTACCTCGGCCTTTCTGTAAGCTCTTAGCTCAGAGGCTGCTTCCCGCAGAGCCCTGCTCTTGAGTCACTGCACCTGTCAAAAACTGCACCTGATCTCCAGCTTTGCCTTCTTTTCTCCTCACTTCCCTGCCTTGCCAGGCAGATGGCTCTCAGGCCTCGCAGCTTTCACGTCAGTTTTCAGCTTCCTTCTGACACTTAGGGTATTGTCCTGCTCACAGATGAGTGTTTGTACTTTCCTATTTTTTTCTTTTGCTACAGGCATTCCTTACAAGAGAAAATAACATTTGATACAGCTTTGATTGCCTCTCCATGAATGCTTGGAAAAGAGAACTGGGCTTTATAATTTCATTTGGCAATGAGGGCTGACTCCATGGCAGATGTTGGATTAGGGGCTGGAATGAGCCATGAAAAGACACACAGGGCCTTTCTCCTCCCTGAAGTGTGCTTTCCCTGTTTAGTAATGGCATTGACTAGTTAGGACGTTTCCTACTAGTTTTATAGAATTAAGACTAAAGGAATCACCTCCAGTTATAATAGCTTTAAAAAATACATTTAAACATTCTCCACTGAGATGACCTATTCCTTGTTTTCTGTGTGAAGGAAGAGATCAGATAGACAGCTCTCAAGTAGACAATTATTTGTGATAGTCATAATTAGGAAGAGAAACTTCACAAGGTAATAGTTTCTCAAACAAAATAGTTCAGTTGATCTGATTCTTTGGAGCTAAGCTCATAAGCAGGAGGGCTGTATGTCCTAGAAAAGAAGATTTTAGTATAATGAGTTTTTAATGTTTTCAAGGTATCAGTAGAAATGTAATTTAATGTATAACCCTAGGAGATTAGCTCCTTTCACTGAAGAAGAAATCATGACATCTAATATTCTCAACTTACCAATGTCTACAGAAAGATTAAAAGAAAAGCTGGCTGATAATAATTCCCACCATGACAGGAATGCAGTGCCTTATGAATACAATGAAACATAAACAATGATGATACATTTTGTCATTGACACAATGGCCAACACTCAAGAGTTATTGCTAAGTGCATTCAAGGAACAGGAGGATGAGAATATTAATTTCATTATCTTTCACAATTTTTAAATTTTGGGTGTACCATGGCATGGTTGAGGAGGTCAGAAGACAACTTTCAGAATTTGTTTCCTTCTACCCTGTGGGTCCCAGGGATTGAATTTAGCTCATTAGACTTGGTAGTAAGTACCTTTACCTGTTGAGTCATTTCACCAGCTCCAAAACATTGTTTTAATAAAGATTAATCAGTATAAACAGAAGTTCTGAAAAATGTGATGATGTATTTCATAAAAACAAAAGTACTATTGCTTTTTTATAGATTAGCATTCCAGGAAATAATGTGGGGTACTTTTTCTCTTTTACTAGGCAATTTATTGAGCAAGGTTCATAGTTTTATTTCTCATTAAAATGATCAAGATATTTACTGATCTCAGTTATGATGTGATCTCTTCAGCCTTTCTTTGGTTGAATAAAGATACAAAAAACAGAGAAACACTTCTTCAGTGAGAAAGAATAAAAGCCCAGCTAACAAACATTTACTACTGCAAATTTGAGAAATAAAGAAGCATCTATTTTTATAGCTTTACTTGCATCACATTATAAAATATTTGGAACAACTCCTAGAAACAATTAAGAGTTTCAATATAGTGGCAGGATATAAAACTAACCTAGAAAAATCAGTAGCCTTTCTTTACAGCAACAACAAGCAACTGGAGAAGGAATATAAGGAGAATTTCCCATTCATCAGAGCCTCAAAAAATAAAATACTTAGGAACAAACTTAACCAACGACATGAAAAATCTCTACAAAAAAAAATTTTAAGCCTTTGAAGGAGATTGAAAATGACATCAAGAGATAGAAAGACCTCTCATGCTCATGGATTGGAAAAATTAATATAGTAAAAATGTCCATACAGATTCAATGCAATCCCAATTAAAATCTCCATGAGTTTCTTCACAGACTTGGAAAAAAAAATCCTTAAATTCACATGGAAAAACAAAAGACCCAAAATATCTAAAGGAACCCTGAGTGAAAAGTGCAATATAGGGGGGATCACTTTACCAGACTTCAAACTATATTACAGGGCTATAGTCATAAAAGCAGCCTGGTACTGGCACAAAAACAGACCCATTGATCAATCAGTGTGAAATCCGAAACTCTGAAGGTGATTGTCCTGGTTGGTCATCCATTGCTCTGACAAAACACTCTGACACCAACCTGGGGAGGAAAGGGTTTATTCCGCTTACATCTCCTGGGTCACAGTTCATCACGTAAAGAGCCCAAGGCAGGAACTCAGGGCAGGAACCTGGAGGCAGGAGCTGAAGCACAGGCCATGGAGGAATGCTGTTCACTGGCTTGCTCACTCCTCTGGCTCATGCCCAGCCTGCCTTCTTATACAATACACAACCACCTGCCCAGGGTGGCACCACTCATTGTGGGCTGGGCCCTTCCACACTGCTTGGCCATCAAGACAATACTCCACAGATGTGGCCACAGGCCAATCCAATGGAGCCAATTCCCCAACTGAGGCTCCCTCAACCCAGGTGTGTCAAGTTGACACTAAAGCTATCCAGCACAGTGATAGAAGAAAATGTTGGCAGCAACCTACAAGACATAGGTGTAGGAAAAGACGTTCTAAATCAAACAGCAGCTGTGTAGGAAATAAGATCAACAGTTGACAAGTGGGACCTCATTAAACTCAAACGTTTCTGTACAGTGAAAGAAACAATCAAGGAAGTGAAGAGAAAGCCCACAGGTTTATTGCAGTTCTCTTCACAATAGCAAAAATCTGGAAGCAACGCAAATGCCCCTCAACCAATGAGTGGATAGAGAAAATGTGGTCCATCTACACAGTGGAATTCTATGCAGCAGTAACAAAAAAGAAGACATCATGAACTTATCAAATAAATGGATAGAACTCAAAGCCATTATGTTAAGTGAAGTAACGCAGTCCCAGAAAAACAATGAATGGAATCCCTCATTTGTGGATGCTAGCACCAAATCCCTAGTTGAAAGGCAAGCTGAGCAACATTAATGTTATATATATTTTTTTATCTGAAAGCAACTGTGCTGTTATAATGTGAATCCCTTAACAGGCTCTAGAATTAACTTACAACTTATTTTCAGACTTTGTAATTCGCAATATATGGGTGGAGGGTATGTAGTCATATTTTAGAGTGAAATAAGATTAAAGGGAAAAATGTGAATTCCTAAACATATTTTGGAATTAACATACAGTTTATTTTCAGAGGTCATAATTTTCGTATATATGTGATGTATATATAGGCATATTTTGAGCAATACAAATGAGAGGGAACAACACCAACAAAAGGACTGGGTCAAAGAACTGACTGAAACAGTTAACT
The DNA here is from genome assembly GCA_009823505.1 of Rhizomys pruinosus. Classification (NCBI taxonomy): domain Eukaryota; kingdom Metazoa; phylum Chordata; class Mammalia; order Rodentia; family Spalacidae; genus Rhizomys; species Rhizomys pruinosus. Next base: position 411,897 of record VZQC01012165.1, read on the forward strand.
TTGCCCAAAACAATAAACTTTGGCAGAGAAAAACTTTAAAAAGACTGAGAAAAAGATGCAAAACATGTATGTCAGAATGCATGAACTGGGGTGGGGTAGGGACAATGGAAAGGAGAATGAGTCTAAATTGGACTGAGAAATGATGTATGAAATATGCAAAACACCAATAAAATATTTTATAAAAATATATGGAACTCATTGCGTTTTATCTATCTGTAATCTGAAGTTTATATCTACCACAAAGTAGATGGTTATTCAACACATTTAAAAGGCATCAGGAAAGTCACTTATTTGTAAAGTTTTAAAGCCAGATGTTAGAAGATTGAGGGTGAATGGTAATTTAGAATGGGATCAAGTGCTGTACCTCCATTTTTAAAAGTAAGGCTGATAAATTCTTCTCAAATTTAATATTGATATTGGCCCACATCTACCCCTTTTCAAATGTTAATGAATTTATAAGAGTCCTTTTCAGACACTGCATGATTGTGCATGACATATCATAACAGAGTTTCTGTTTAAAAGTTAAATTAGTACACATTCAATGTACAAAATGATAGTTTTCATTTTGGTATTTTCATAAATGTGTATCACATACTTCACTCACTATTATCCCTTCCTTATTGTCCTCTCTTAAACCTCTACCACTTCCAATCAACCCCTAAATAGTCCTCTTCTACTTTCATGTCATATGTACATATATATCCTTCTTAGACATATATATATATATATATATATATATATATATT